>SJYX01007226.1:280470-384101 GCA_006410675.1 Oreotragus oreotragus | reverse complement strand
TGGGATTGGAATGAAAACTAACCTTTTCCAGTCCTGTGGCCACTGCTGAGTTTTCCAAATTTGCTGGCATATTGAGTGCAGCACTTTCACAGCATCATCTTTTAGGATTTAAAATAGCTCACCTGGAATTCCATCACCTTCACTAGTTTGTTCGTAGTATTGCTTCCTAAGGGCCATTTGACTTTTCATTCCAGGATGTCTGACTCTAGGTGAGTGATCACACCATCATGATTGTCTGGGTCATGAAGATGTTTTTTGTATAGTTCTTCTGTGTATTCTTGTCACCTCTTAATATCTTCTGCTTCTGTTAGGTCCATACCATTTCTGTCTTTTATTGAGCCAATCTTTGCATGAAATGTTCTCTTCAGTTTTCTTGAGGAGATCTCTAGTCTTCCCCATTCTATTGTTTTCCTCTATTTCTTGCATTGATCACTGAGGAAGGCTTTCTTATCTCTCCTTGCTATTCTTTGTGGGACTGCTGCTGCTGCTAAGTCACTTCAGTCGTGTCCGACTCTGTGTGACCCCATAGACGGCAGCCCACCAGGCTCCCCTGTCCCTGGGATTCTCCAGGCAAGAACACTGGAGTGGTTGGCATTTCCTTCTCCAATGCATGAAAGTGAAAAGTGAAAATGAAGTCGCTCAGTTTTGTCGGACTCTTCGCGGCCCCATGGACTGCGTCCTACCAGGCTCCTTCATCCATGGGATTTTCCAGGCAAGAGTACTGGAGTGGGTTGCCATTGCCTTCTCTGTAGGACTAGCTAGATCCTTATAGTTTTTTGATACAACTGATTATTTTTAAATGAAAAACTGAGAAGCAGGCAAATATGTTTGGGAGTTCATGTACACCCGTGATGGATTCATGTCAATATATGCCAAAACCAATACAGTACTGTAAAGTAAAATAAAGTAAAAAATTAAAATTAAAAAAAAAAGTCTGATTAAAAGGAACGAATAGTAATCTGGTGTCACAGAGTTAGTACTCATTTTTCTTTAAAACATTTGTGCTGACTATTCTATGAAACTCCAGTACTTTGGCCTCCTCATGCAAAGAGTTGACTCATTGGAAAAGACTCTGATGCTGGGAAGGATTGGGGGCAGGAGTAGAAGGGGACGACAGAGGATGAGATGGCTGGATGGCATCACCAACTTGATGGATGGGAGTCTGAGTGAACTCCGGGAGTCAGTGATGGACAGGGAGGCCTGGCGTGCTGTGATTCATGGGGTCTCAGAGTCAGACACGACTGAGCGACTGAACTGAACTGAACTGAATTCTTTGTATAAATTTAATTTTTCCTCATATTCTTCTGGACAATTTCTTTTATGTTTAACTTGGAAATTAACAAAGCATTTTTTGCTGTTTACTCCAAGATCACTGCTATTGTTCACAGATTTGAAAAATCTTCTTTCATGATGTTCTAAAGCATGTTGTCACATACTGTTAAATCTGGACTTCAAAAAACTACTCCACTTTGGATTCATGACCTATCCATTGTCCATTAACTGAGATCACCTAACATGCTGATCTATCTTAAATTTCAGTGTAGCTATTGCTACAAAATCTCTCATGCAGTTTCAGCGCAAACCTGATCAAATAAATAGTATAATTCACATTTCTATTTTAAAAAAAAATTGGTCCTATCAAATAAGTTTCTGAAATTGCTTTTCAAATCCTGATATGTTGACGGTAAGAGACACACATGTACTTAGAGTTTTTGTATCCACTCTGTCTATAGACCACCATCTGAGTAACTAGGGAAGCCTCCTGTTGAAAGGAGATCACTCAGTTGCCATTTTATTTTACTTTTCTCTTTTTGTATAGCAAGTTGGCCCTTATTTAGCCCCAAGGCCTTAAGAAATTGAGTAAGCAATAAGTATTTACCTTGAAAAAGGATTGAGAAAATACATAATTTATTACACAAGTTGAAGATGGACGTTTTAGCAAGAGTATCATTCAAACACTGATGAAGTAGATAAAAACAAAGATAAAGCTCACCCTGTTCACTAAATATAATTCTTTTGAGTCATTGATTTTTACGTCTGCTGAAATGACATGCAAATACATTAGTCTAATAATAATACTTTGCAACTGAAACCTCAGTAATAAAGATTACTTGATCACTTTTGTGTATAATTGGCTGTTCATACTTTATCTTGAGAATGTCATTAACTCATTTCACAGGATTTTGCATACCTAGGCTAAATCCCTTGAGACAACATAGGGAAACCCAAAAGAACTGGAGCTAGGAGATATTTTTCTAGTCTCTATATCTGACCTATTGTTTGAATGTAATCGAGACATATCACTTCTTCAGTATTAAGTGTCCTCTAAATAGTAAATTTTTGTATGACATTGACTTTTTTATGTTATTTAAAAAATGATAATTAAACAATAATAAATTCACAATGCTTATACTTCCAAAAGTCATGTTTTATATTGTTTTTCTAATTCTGAAAAAGAGATCTTTCTGGGGTCAGAAAGATCTCAAGGCTTCTGTAATTGCTTATAAAATGAGCAACTGCAAGGTAGAAATTATATAGCATTATTTAATATCATTCATTTTTTCCTGAAGTATACTGTAATGTTCTTAACATAAACAAAAAATCAAAATTGAATGTAACTAATGGTGAGGATTATTCATTTTAATACCCTCTCTATAGCATCTATCATGATTGTGGGCACATAGTAAGAAATTGCTTCAAGTTCTAAGGTGCAGACAAAATTAGAAATTTTGGGAGTTATTGATAATATAACTTAGTATCCAGAAGTTTTTGTAACCTAACAAAATTTCAGCCATAGAATAATATTGAAAAAGTTCATTTAGATATAATTAAGATAAATAGTATAGAGCCAAGAGTAGGTTTCAAAGTGTTTGAAATTATGAAAATTGTACGTGAACTACAGGATTACCTAGCTGTTTTAAGGTACCTTGGGTTTTTACATGCATTACCTGGTAATAAGGAGGTATGTGATAGTTCCTAATGAAGTTATTTTCAGATGGGAAAAAAATGAATAGAGCTACTTCCACATGGGAGGTACTGCTACTGATCTATGTATACCTAAGGATTAATCTATTCATGGCTCAGATAGTTCTGTCTAAGAAAGGTAACATGTAAAATCTTGTTAGTCAACATTTACAGATACCCTCCCTTTAGAGTGTTCAGAGGAAATTTTCAATTAACTTTGAAATATGTAACTTAATCCTCTTTCAAAACCCAGAATATTGCATCAATATTCTGATAAGTTGTGGCTTCTCTAGTAGCTCAGCTGGTAAAGAATCTGCCTGCAATACACAAGACCTCAGTTCGATTCTTGGGTCAGGAAGACCCCCTGGAGAAGGGATAGGCTACCCACTCTAGTATTCTTGGGCTTCCCTGGTGGTTCACATGGTAAAGAATCCACCTGCAATGTGGGAGTTCTGGGTTCGATCCCTTAACTTAATCCTTTCTCAAAACCCAGAATATTGAATCAATATTCTGATACGTTGAAGTCGCTCAGTCATGTCCAACCCTTTGCTACCCTAGGGACTGTAGCCCACCAGGTTCCTCTGTCCATGGGATTCTCCAGGCAAGAATACTGGAGAGGGTTGCCATTTTCTTCTCCAGGCGATCTTCCTGACTCAGGAACTGAACCTGGGTCTCCTGCATTGCAGGCAGATTCTTTACCATTTGAGCTACCTGGGATTCCCTCTGATATGTTAGGCCTACTGAGAATAAACTTTAAGACATGTATTGTTATTTGTATTTATGTGTAAATAATCCAAGACTGGATACCAGAAATTATCTTTCTTTCATCTTCCTTTCTGAACACTAGCCTTTCCCCACACCTATACTCTGTTATATCACTTCTGTGTGCGTTTCAAAATTCTTTCTTTTCACTCAAGATACCACGCAAACATGTGTACTCCTGAAATGTAAATTCATGTTATCTCCTGCCAAGTTTAGATTTCAAACTAAGTTGCATGCGGCCCATATTGATTTGGCTTCCTCCAGACAGTATTTGACAAGAATTCATATCTGCTTTCTCCCCTGGTGGCTCAGATGGTAAAGCATCTGTCTACAATTTGGGAGACCCAGGTTTGACCCCTGGGTCGGGAAGATCCCCTGGAGAAGGAAATTGCAACCCACTCCTGTACTATTGCCTGGAAAATTCCATGGACAGAGGAGCCTGGTAGGCTACACTCCATGGGCCAGCGAAGAGTCGGACACAACTACATGACTTCACTTTCACTTTTCTTTCAATGTATCCTCCTTTTTAAAACGTTTTATTTTATATTAAAGTATAGCTGATTAACAATGTTGTGATAGTTTCAGGTGAACAGCAAAGGGACTCAGCCATACATACACATGTATCCCTTCTTCCCCAAACTTCCCTCCTCTCCAGGCTGCCACATAACGTTGAGCAGAGTTTCCTATGCTATGGACAGGATCTTGTTGGTTATCCATTTTAAATACAGCAGTGTGTATGTAAGATCCCAAAATCCTTAACACTCTCTTACTCCTATTCTTCCCTGGTTGGCAACCATAAGTTTGTTCTCTGTAAGTCTGTTTTGTAAATAAGTTCATTTGTTTCATTTCATTTTAGATTCTGCATAGAAGGGATGACAATATATCCTTTTAACAGATTTTTTTAAAACATTGTTTAGCCTGTCCTGAGCTTTGTTTGTGGCTGTAGAGAAATAGGTGAAATTTAGCAAAGAATAATCATCTGCAGTGATCTTCACCATGACAGCTGCCTCTCCCTATTGGTCCAATTCCTTTTAAAAAAATTCAAAAGAAGAAACATAATTATGACCATTAGCCTATTTGAGCTCTACCTTCAAACAGCTTCATTATAGTGTCATTTTTACACTTTGAAAAAACAGTGATTCATTAAAGAAGAGTTTCCTAAGATATGCATAATTAGTATGTCAAAAGCTCATGAAAGAAATTCCATCTATTCCAGAATTAGTTCATTAAATGAGTCTTTTATTCAGACTGATTCTTGATGCAAAAGACAGAAACTTCTCTTTAAATTAATCTGGCAAAGATGCAGTTTTTAAACATATGAAATATCAACAGATTAATTTTGAGCACTACATGAAAATGATTTTTAATTTTCTTATAATGAAGGCTCTTTTAGAAATATTAGCACTTCATTTCATAGATTTTAGAGTAATTTCTATCAGGAATGTATAGTTTGGTGACAGTGGCAACTGAGTATTTGATGATTAGTAAGACAAGCAGATCCAACCAGCCCATTCTGAAGGACATGAAAATGATTTTTAATTTTCTTATAATGAAGGCTCTTTTAGAAATATTAGCACTTCATTTCATAGATTTTAGAGTAATTTCTATCAGGAATGTATAGTTTGGTGACAGTGGCAACTGAGTATTTGATGATTAGTAAGACAAGCAGATCCAACCAGCCCATTCTGAAGGAGATCAGCCCTGAGTGTTCTTTGGAAGGAATGATGCTAAAGTTGAAACTCCAGTACTTTGGCCACCTCATGAGAAGAGTTGACTCATTCATTGGAAAAGACTCTGATGCTGGGAGGGATTGGGGGCAGGAGGAGAAGGGGACGACAGAGCATGAGATGGCTGGATGGCATCACCGACTCGATGGACGTGAATCTGAGTGAACTCCAGGAGATGGTGAAGGACAGGGAGGCCTGGTGTGCTGCGATTCATGGGGTCACAAAGAGTCGGACACGACTGAGAGACTGAACTGAACTGAAGACAAACAGGTTAAGTTGACATATGAGCCAGTCTCTGCTTCCAGAAAGAGTAGTGTGAGGTTCCTGAACTAACAGTTATCAATCATAGGATTTTTTTAACTTTTATGTTTAATGGCTTAATATTAGGCTATTCATCTTCATAATGCTATCAGGCAGATAGCATAGATTCTTTAGAGGTAGATTTATACTTCTAGTTAAAATAATCTGAGGAAGGTTTTTTTGATTCATTTTAATTTAACCTCACATACAATAACTATTTTATTAAAAATAATAGCTCTTCAGCAAATGAAAATATATTTGTTTTAATTTTAAATTAAAGAAATGGTCTATTTATTAACAAGATAATGGTTAAAATGAGATAATATTTAAANTAAAATAATCTGAGGAAGGTTTTTTTGATTCATTTTAATTTAACCTCACATACAATAACTATTTTATTAAAAATAATAGCTCTTCAGCAAATGAAAATATATTTGTTTTAATTTTAAATTAAAGAAATGGTCTATTTATTAACAAGATAATGGTTAAAATGAGATAATATTTAAAATACCTTTATAAAATTCTTAGAAAATTTTCTTCAGTTTTTATTGAGAGTCAAGCTCTGAGAACTAACTCAATCCAACTGTATTATTCTCCTAGGCTACCGTTAAAAACAAAATCACAGATTGTGAGGCTTCAAAAATAAAAATTAATTTTCTCATGGTTCTGGGTGCTGGAAGTTCAATATCTAGGTGTTGGCACGTTTGGCTTCTCTTAAGGCTCTCTTATTAGCTTGCAGATGATCACATTCTCATTGCGTCTACCGCAGTCTTGTCTCTGTATATGAGCATCCCTGGAGCTTCATTTTCTCTGCATAAAGACATCAGATTAAGGACCCACACTTATTACCTCATTTAACCTTATAAATCTCTTCTAAGTCCCTATCTCCAACGTTAGGGGTTTTAGCTTCAACAAAATTAATTGGGAGGGGATACAATTTACTCCACAAAACTGAGAATTTCTAAGAAATTATTTCAAAGAAAATGGAGTTGAAATCGGTTGGGTTTAGTAGAAATTTTATAGCTAATCCTAGGTAATAATTGATTTCATTCCCTAAGTAAAAAAATAATCATCCTGTTGACCTAAAATAAATAGCCTGCCAGTTACTTCTACAGCACGAAATGGATTTATTCAGGATCAGCATAGAATTGCAATCCAGGGACTTCAGTCATGGCAATGGAGAAGGAAATGGCAGTATTCTTGCCTGGGTAATCCCATGCACAGAAGAGCCTGACGGACTACTGTCCATGGGGTTGAAAAGAGTCAGACACAACTCACCAACCAAACAAACACAAATCATGGCAAGTCACATGCAAGTCACCCACAAATAATGGAGAAGTGGCTTTTTTTTTTTTATAGTGGGGGAAAGGAAGTTGAAAGGGCTGTAGTAAATAAAGCCCATGGTTTTTCACTGGCTGAGTTATGACAGTCTCTTATTGGCAGAACTTTTGCCAAGAAAAAAGAGGAAGTCTTTCTTCTTCATGTTAGGCTTTGTTATAATTGCAGGGTATGAGAGCTCTTATTTCTGTCCTTCTGACTCTATTTTAACTGAGGCTTTTGTTTATTAATTTCCACACTTCCCTTTTTTTGAGCAAGGGCTTTCTCTAAAAGCATGGCTGCTTAAGAGTCAGGTTTTTCCAGTTTCAGTGGCTTTTTGTCCCTCAATGCCAGGAAGAATCTTTCCTAAGTGTGGTATTCCTTGTCAAAGGGAAAATGCACGGATCTTTTGAGATCATATTTAAGTAAAAAGGAATGGTAGAAGGGAGAGCTCTCAGGTACTTTTTATTTAAAGCCCATTTGTTTTCAAGATCATAGTCATCCAATCAAAGGTTTGGCAGATGAACTTCCAAAAGACCTGGTCTGGATATCTGAGGAAAGTTGTCTCATCAACTGCTGTTTCGTTCAATTCTGGGAAATCTTTTCTTCCAATCATCTTGCAGATGCTATGTCTGTCAGTCAGGACTTGGTGTATCATACGAATCCAAGAGTCTGTTCTTTATAGTCTGGCAGTACCATAGTTTGTTAGCAGTACCTGATAGGGGTGTTTCCAGTGAGATTGAAGAGAGCCTTCTGTAGGTATCTTTTCCAGTTGGTGAAATTTCCAGTTTGCAAAGTATTATACTTAAGATCTTCATCTCCTGAGAGTGTACTGTGAAAAGATTGCTCTACCAAAACATGATTTTTTGAAAGAAATAGAAGCTATTAGACTTTTGTAATATTGGAGTATCTTTCCTTTTATCATTTGTAGGTCAGAAGAGACAGGAGTCAAGTGCATGGGAGTCCTGTGGCTGTCACAAAGGGTGAAAGCTTATGAGTTCCAAAAGAGTGGATCTAAGATATAGAAAAGCCAATTGCAATGTTTTTGGCCGAGATATTTGGAGGACCTCACATACTTTGCTATTGAGTTGTGATAGAGACATTAGTCGGGGAAGGCAATGGCACCCCACCCCAGTACTCTTGCCTGGAAAATCCAACGGACGGAGTAGCCTGGTGGGCTGCAGTCCATGGGGTCGCTAACAGTCAGACAGACTGAGCGACTTCACTTTCACTTTTCTCTTTCATGCATTGGAGAAGGAAATGGCAACCCACTCCAGTGTTCTTGCCTGGAGAATCCCAGGGACGGGGGAGCCTGGTGGGCTGCCGTCTATGGGGTCACACAGAGTCGGACACGACTGAAGTGACTTAGCAGCAGCAGCAGCAGAGACATTAGTGCATTCAACTAAACCAGAGGATTAAGGGTGGTAAATGCACTGGAAATGTTACAAAAGCAGTCAAATAGCACAGACTTGTTAAAGTAACTGATCAGTAAAATGGGTTCCTGGATCATTATGAAATTTGAAAGGAATCCCCAGGTAGGGATAATTTAGTTTTCAAAATGACTTTGCTACAGGCTTCAGTCCAGTGTAAAAACATACAGACCCTGACTAAAATTGTTTATATCCATAAGACAGAGTAAGTTGTATGAAATCCACTTGCCAGACCTCAAATGACCCATTAGGGAAGTGAAGTCGTTCAGTCTTGTCCGATTCTTTGTGACCCCATGGACTGTAGCCCACCAGGTTCCTCTGTCCATGGGATTCTCCAGGCAAGAATACTGGAGTGGGTTGCCATTTCCTTCTCCAGGGGATCTTCCCCACCCAGGGATCACACTCAGATCTCCCGCATTGTAGGCAGATGCTTTAACCTCTGAGCCACCAAGGAAGCCCCAAATTAGGAAGTTTAAAATGTTCAGAAGCAATATGGACAGGCTACCCTGGGTTGTATTTTGGACAGTGGGACAAATGAGGTGAGCACTTTTTGTAGCCTTGATAATGTTTCTCCACTCATTGATTCATGAATGCTATTATTTTGTCAGTAAACCGGTGTTTTAATGCACGTTCAGTGGTGAGGAGTGAAAATCTGAGAGTCTACAGAAAGACTGGGTTGTAATTTGATCCAAGTCAGAGCCTTCTCTTTTTATCAAACAATAATTGTTGAATTTTCGTTGTTTTTTTCCTTTTCTGAAGCCAATTGTTGGGCTTTTCTAGCCAGTTTATAACTTATCATTTGGGAAAAGTGTCACTTTTGACCGTGATAGCAGTTTGGCTGCCATTGGTTCCTTTAAGGAAAGCAGTCCCTGTAAAAATGTCAGCAGGGTGATTTCCTCTAACTTCCGGACAGTCAAGTTTAGAATTCCCCGGAATCTTAGTAATAGCTAAAGCGGTAAGTAAAAATATTGCATTCAGTAATTTCTGAACATAAGGAACATTTTTTGTTTTATTTTTTCTGGAAGTAACAAAGTCACATTGCTTCCACAACATTCCAAAATCATGAGCTACTCTGAAAGCGTATCTACTCTCAGTATAAATATTGACAAATTTGCCCTTGGCTAAAGTACAAGCCCATGTAAGAGCGTATGATTCAGTCTGTTAGGCTCAAGTAGACATAGGTGAAGATGCTGCCTCAACAGTACCAAAATGTGTTTCAGTACTCTGTGAAATATTTGCCATTGTCACCATTTAAATAAGAATCACCAGTGAACCATGAGACTTCAGTGTTACTCAAGGGAATTTCCTGCAGGTCATCATGAAAAGTCAGGAGGTGATCCATCAGTATTAGGCAGTTGTGAGGGATTTTGTCAGTGACAGAGGGGAGGAGAGTAGCAAGGTTAAGATTACTACAGCATGAGAGAATTATATGAGGAGCAGTTTAAAAAAAGATTTCATAAGAGATGAGCTGACTAGTGGAGCAATGTTAAGTATGATGGGAATTCAGGAGAGCCACTATTGCATGAGATACAAAAATGATTAGGGAGAAATCCCACAACAATGTTCTCAGCAGCCTTAAGCAAAATGGCCGTGGTGAAAAGTGAAAGTGAAGTCGCTCAGTCGTGTCCAACTCTTTGCGACCCCATGGACTGTAACTTATCAGGCTCATCTGTCCACGGGATTTTCCAGGCAATAGTACTGGAGTGGATTGCCGTTTCCTTCTCCAGCGGATCTTCCCAACCCAGGGATCAAACCCAAATGTTAAATATGATAGGAATTCAGGAGAGCCACTATAGCATGAGATACAAAAATGGTTAGGGAAAAATCCCACAACAATGTTCTCAGTAGCCTTAACCAAAATGGCCATGGTAGTAATGGCTTAAAGGCAAGAGGTGTATCCCGATCCCACTGGGTCTAGTTACTGGCTATAGTATCCTATGGGTAAATTGTGGTCCCTATGTTTTTGAGTGACCACCCCAAGGACATTTGCTTCCTTTTCATATACAAAAAGAAAAAAAGGGAATCTGATAATTGAGATGCCCTCGAGCAGGTGAATTCATCAGACTCTTCTTCAAGGCCTTAAAGACTGTATCATCCAGTTTTTAACCACAAAATTGGGTCAGGGTTGCTGTTGTTGAATAAAACATACAGAGGTTTGGTCGTAAGAAAGAAATTTAGAATCCAATTTTGGCAATAACTAACTAACCTGAAGAAACCTTGCAGTTGGTGCTTGGTTTAATGCAAGTTCCCCACAAAAATGGAGAGGAGATCTCTTTTATAGAGGATAAAAAGAAGTTGGGAGGACTACAGTAAATGAAGGGTCCATGGCTTTTCATTGGCTAAGTTGTGATAGCTTCTTGTTGGCTGAGCCAAGAAAGAAGATTAAGTCTTTCTTGTTCCTCTTGAGCTTTACTATCATTTTAGAGCATGAGAGCTCTCCTTTCTGGCCTCCTGGCTCTATTTTAATTGAGATTCTATTTATTAATTTTTACAGTTGATATTTTCTATACACCAGTAACTTTCTGATTTAATTTGTTTTGTAAGAGCTTCTTACATATCAGTCCTTTAATAAGAACTTTCAGCCAAACATTTTATAAACTATTCATAACTAGAAACTTTCACGGCTAAATATAAGTTAATGTCAGAAACACTGCTAGTTTCTGGTCATAGACACTAATAGATATCACAGAGGCTTATAAAAATGCTTTTATATTATTACGTTTACTTTTCATATCTATACTCCTCCTCAGATTCTTCAGGATTTCTCTTTCTCTTGTGAGTCAATATTTTTAATGCTATCCCTTTTTAAAAAAAAATATTATTTTATTTTGTTAGTTCATCATAGCCTGAAGTTAGATCTGCTTGCCAAAAGACATCTTGAGAATTTCCCTTGTTTATGCTCACTATTTTCTAGGGCTTCATCACACTTGCTCTCATGTCAAAATTTAAAGGCAAGCAGATAAGCATAACTTTTAGTTAAGTCTCAATATTTAGAAAACATTTATCTAGATTTTTCTAGTGTGGAATTGCCTCATGTCTTATATCCGATCATCTGGAAGTCTCACACTTTGACCAATAGAATGCATAAAAACCTTTTCACCAGGGTTCTTGCCACTTTTTCCTTCCTCATGGGGCTGGACTTGTGAGATTAACCCTTAACCATAAACATTATTGAGACAGCACTAGTGTCTACTTCTAACCAAATCAATCAATCAATAAAATGTATTTCTTGTTTTCTGGGAAATGAAATTTCTGGATGAATGGGGGAAGTACAAAAAGAATATACATATTTCTCACATTGTTTTGTTTTAAAAATCAAAACACCTACAGTTAGTAATTGGACCTGGATCTCCTGCACTGAAGAAGATTCTTTACCATCTGAGTCACAAAGGCCTTTGTGCATAGGTTGCCATTTAAATGCCATTTTAAACCAAGATTCACATGTGCACTTTGAATTTAGACATTATTTATTCAATTATGATAAAATTAATTTTATTATGAAAGAAAAATTATGTTTATAGATCTAGCTGCTATTATGATCTCTTTTAGTGCAAAGTAGATTTTAAATTAATTCATTATGACATGCTGCTGCCTATATTAATATGTGAGCAGTGAGTTTAAAATGTGGTCATTTAGTTATAACTTTAATTTTTAAGTTACTTTTATATTTAGGAGGGCTTCCCTGATAGCTCAGTTGCCTGCAATGCAAGAGACCCCAGTTTGATTCCTGGGTCCGGAAGATCCACTGGAGAAGGGATAGGCTACTGACTCCATTATGCTTGGTTTTCCCTTGTGGCTCAGCTGGTAAAGAATCTGCCTGCAATGCAGGAGACCTGGGTTCAACTTGGGTTAGATCCCTGGGTTGGGAAGATGTCCTGGAGAAGGAAAAGTATTCTTGCCTGGAGAATTCCATGGACTAACAGTCCATAGGGTCACAAAGAGTAGGACACAACTGAGTGACTTTCACTTTATATTTAGGAATGAAATATTATTGACTGATATTGAGGAATTCAAATACTTCCTAGTATAACAATATGCTAATTAACCTCAAGCAACTACACTTATACAACTTTCCAGACTTGTGACCCTAATAAAATGTGGTAGAAAGAGAAATTTCGTCCCATAAATGAAATTTTGCATAAATAAAATATATGCTATGCTGATGTCCCTGTTTAGATATGGTGCTTCCCATTTCTCTTACTGTGTGAAAATTAATGATATTCAATATTAAAATATATCATAATAATAAATCACATTTTTAGAGTACACACTAATATGTCAGTAAATGTTAGCTTGCTACATACTAACACATCAGCCCTAAATAGAATATTATTATTCACATTGTATGTAAGATATCAAAGTTAGAGGGAAAAAATGATTTGCCTAAGTTACATAGATGCATAGTGTCAGTTTACATCAGAGCTCAAAGAAATATATCCTCAATCTGTGACTAACTCTAAAATAAGAGTCTTTTTCACTTTCCCCAAGACATAAATTTGAGAAAACAAACCTGGTTTGCCTTCTCTGGTATTTTGTATCTTGTGTGTTCATGCTCAGTTGCTCACTGTATCTTATTCTTTGTGATCACATGGAATGTATCCCTTGAGGCTCCTCTATCTATGGAATTTCACCAGCAAGAATACTGGAGTGGGTTGCCATTTCCTACTCCAGGGGATCTTTCTGAGACAAGGACAGAACTCATGTCTCTTGCATCTCCTGCATTGGCAGGCAGACTCTTTACCATTGTGCTACCTGGGAAGCTCATTTTATTAATATATCTAAATCATTGTGTTTTGTGTCAACTCAGATGTTGTCCACATAAAAGTTTTACCTTTGATAAAGATTATTTTAAGGTCAAGAAAAAGAAATACAAGAAGGTAAAGTGGTTGTCTGAGGAGGCCTTACAAATAGCTGAGAAAAGAAGAGAAGCAAAAGACCAGGGAGAAAGGGAAAGATATACCCAACTGAATGCAGAGTTGCAAAGAATAGTAAGAAGAGATAAGAAAACCTTTTTAGGTGAACAAACAAACAAACAGAGGAAAACAATAGAATGGGAAAGACTAGAAATCTCTTCAAAAAAGTTAGCGATATCAAGGGAATATTTCATAAAAGGATGGGCACGATAAAGGACAGAAATGGTAAGGACCTAGCAGAAGCACAAGGGACTAAGAAAGGGTGGCAAGACTACAGAGAAGAATTACATTAAAAAGCCTTAATGACATGGATAGTAGTTACTCACCTAGAGCCAAACATCCTGGAGTGGGAAAGCAAGTGGGCCTGAGGAACATAGCTAGTGGGGCTGATGGAATTCCAGTTGAGCTATTTCAAATCTTAAAATATGATGTTGTTAAAGTCTGCCCTCAGTATGTCAGCACATTTGGATAACTCAGCTATGGACACAGGACTGAAAAGGCCAGTTTTCATTCCAGTCTTATAGAAGGGCAATGCCAAAGAATGTCTAAACTGCTGTACAATTGTACTCATTTCACATGTGAGCAAAATTATTCTCAAATCCTTCAAACCTGGCTTCAACTCTACTTGAACCAAGAACATCCAGATGTACAAGCTGGACTTAGAAAAGGCAGAAGAACCAGAGATCAAGATGCCAACACTCACTAGATATTAGAGAAAGCAAGGGAATTCCAGAAAAATATCTCCTGCTTCACTGACTTTGCTAAAGCCTTTGACTGTATGGATCCCAAAAACCTGTGGAAATTGTTAAAGAGATGGAAATACCAGACCACTTATCTGCCTCCTGAGAAACCTGTATGCATGTCACGAAGCAACAGTTATAACAGGATATGTAACAATAGACTGGTTATAAATTTGGAAAGGAGTACAGTTGTATATTGTCACACTGCTTATTTAACTTATATGCAGAGTACATCATGTGAAATGTCAGAGTGGGTGAATCACAAGCTGGAATCAAGACTGCCAGGAGAAAAATCAATAGTCATCTTCAGATATGTAGATTATACCACCGTAATGGCAGAAAGTGAAGAGGAACTATAGAACCTCTTGATGAGGGTGAAAGAGGAGAGTGAAAAAAACTGGCTTAAAACTCAACATTCAAAAAGTGAAGATCATGGCATCTGCTCCCATCATTTCAAGGCAAATAGATGGGGAAAATTTTGAAACAGTGACAGACTTTAATATGATAGACCATAATGAAGGCTGAGTGCTGAAGAATTGATACTTTCAAGTTGTGGTGCTGGAGAAGACTCTTGAGAGTCCCTTGAATAAAAAGAGATTAAAGCAGTCAGTTCTAAAGAAATCAACTCTGAATATTCATTGGAAGGACTGATGTTGAAGCTGAAGCTCTGATATTTTAGACACCTGTGCATGGTGTACTATATAGTCCATGGGATGGCAAAGAGTTGGGCACAACTTAGAGAGTGAACAACCACAACAATTATTAATACTTAGGAGAGTTTTTCTTCCTGTAGGAAGAATAATTTTCATTATGTGCTGAAAGCATCATCTGTTCCAAACTGTTCTCTTGGTATGTGAATAACAATGTCTTAAGTAATATTATAGTCCTATAACATTCTCTTGGTTTTCTCATATTGGAGGGGGAGATAATATTTAATTAACTGATGAAAAGTATGATATAAAAACTATGCTAGAGCAACCATCAGCTAAATAGCAATTACTATAAACGGTTTAAAATACCAAAGCTGAGAGTAATTACTATAGCATACAATGTCAAGGAAAACAGAATGAATGTTTTAGTTCAGTTCAGTTCCGTCTCTCAGTCGTGTCCAACTCTTTGTGATCCAAGGGCTGCAGCACACCAGGCCTCCTTGTCTATCACCAACCAACTCCTGGAGTTTACTCAAACTCATGTCCATTGAGTCAGTGATGCCATGCAACCATCTCATCCTCTGTTGGCCCCTTCTCCTCCCCCCTTCAATCTTTCCCAACATCAGGGTTTTTCAAATAAGTCAGCTCTTCGCATCAGGTGACCAAAGTATTGGAGTTGCAGCTTCAACATCAGTCCTTCCAATGAACACCCAGGACTGATCTCCTTTACAGTGGACTGGTTGGATCTCCTTGCAGTCCAAAGGGACACTCAAGAGTCTTCTCCAACATCACAGTTCAAAAGCATGAATTCTTTTGTGCTCAGCTTTCTGTATAGTCCAACTCTCACATCCATACATGACTACTGGAAAAACCATAGCCTTAACTAGACGGACCATTGTTGGCAAAGTAATGTCTCTGCTTTTCAGTATGCTGTCTAGGTTGGTCATAGCTTTTCTTCCAAGGAGTAAACATCTTTTAATTTCATGGCTGCAGTCACCATCAGCAGGGATTTTGGAGCTCCCCCCCCAAAATACAGTCTGTCACTGTGTTCATTGTTTCCCAATCTATTTGCCATGAAGTGATGGGACCAATTGGCATAATCTTAGTTTTCTGAATGTTGAGCTTTTTCACTCTCCTCTCTCACTTCCATCAAGAGGATCTTTAGTTCCTCTTCGCTTTCTGCCATAACGGTGGTGTCATCTACATATCTGAGGTTATTGAAATTTCTAACCCGAAATACAGTCTGTCACTGTGTTCATTGTTTCCCAATCTATTTGCCATGAAGTGATGGGACCAGTTGGCATAATCTTAGTTTTCTGAATGTTGAGCTTTTTCACTCTCCTCTCTCACTTCCATCAAGAGGCTCTTTAGTTCCTCTTCGCTTTCTGCCATAACGGTGGTGTCATCTACATATCTGAGGTTATTGAAATTTCTGCCGGCAATCTTGATTCCAGCTTGTGCTTCCTCCAGCCCAGTGTTTCTCATGATGTACTCTGCATATAAGTTAAATAAGCAGGGTGACAATATATAGCCTTGACATACTCCTTTTCCTATTTGGAACCAGTCTGTTGTTCCATGTCCAGTTCTAACTTGCTTCCTGACCTGCATACAGATTTCTCAAGAGGCAGATCAGGTGGTCTGGTATTCTTAGCTCTTGAAGAATTTTCCACAGTTTGTTGTGATCCACACAGTCAAAGGTTTTGGCACAGTACAGTAAAGCAGAAGTATAGGTTTTTCTGGAATTCTCTCTGGCTTTTTGGATGATCCAATGGATGTTGGCAATTTAATCTCTGGTTTCTCTGCCTTTCTAAATCCCCAGCTTGAACATCTGGAAGTTCATGGTTCACATAGTGTTGAAGCCTGTCTTGAAGCATTTTGAGTATTACTTTGCTAGCATGTAAGATGAGTGCAATTGTGCAGTAGTTTGAGCATTCTTTGGCATTGCCTTTCTTGGGGATTAGAATGAAAACTGACTTTTTCCTGTCCTGCGGCCACTGCTGAGTTTTCCAAATTTGCTGGCATATTGAGTGCGACACTTTCACAGCATCATCTTTTAGGACTTGAAATAGCTTAATTTGGATTCCATCACCTCCACTATGCTTCCTAAGGCCCACTTGACTTTGCATTCCAGGATGTCTAGCTCTGGGTGAGTGATCACACTATCGTGATTGTCTGGGTTGTGAAGATTTTTTTGTATAGTTCTTCTGTGTATTCTTGCCACCTCTTCTTAATATCTTCTGCTTCTGTTAGATCCATACCATTTTTGTCCTTCATTGTGCCCATCTTTGCATGAAATGTTCCCTTGGTATCTCTAATTTTCTTGAGATCTTAGTCTTTCCCATTCTATTGTTTTCCTCTATTTCTTTGCATTGATCACTGAGGAAGGCTTTCTTATCTCTATTTGCTATTCTTTGGAACTCTGCATTCAAATGAGAATATCTTTCCTATTCTCCTTTGCTTCTCTTCTTTCCACAGCTATTTAAGTCCTCCTTAGGCAACCATTTTGCCTTTTTGCATTTCTTTTTCTTGGGGATGATCTTGATCCCTGCCTCTTGTACAGTGTCATGAACCTGCGTCCTTAGTCTTCAGGCACTCTATCATATATAATCCCTAGAATCTATTTGTCACTTCCACTGTATAATCATAATGGATTTGATTTAGGTCATACCTGAATGGTACAGTGTTTTTTCCTACTTTCTTCAGTTTAAGTCTGAATTTGGCAATAAAATGTTAATGATCTGAGCCACAGGTAGCTCCTGTCTTTTGTTTGCTGACTGTATAGAGCTTTTCTATCTTTGGCTGCAAAGAATATAATAAATCTGATTTTGGCATTTACCATCTGGTGATGTCCATGTGTAGAGTCTTCTCTTTGCTGTTAGAAGAAGGTGTTTGCTTTGTTTGTTAGAAGAAGGTGGTATGTTCTTTCGGGAAAACAATATTAGCCTTTGCCCTGCTTCATTTTGTACTCCAGGGCCAAACTTCTTTAAATTTCAAAATCGATTTAAAAGTCAAAATTCTGAGAGGTTAAGACTGTGCCTATTTGATATTCGTGCTTTTCTCTCCATCTTTAAAAAAATGTTTTGCACTTGTTCCTTCCCCTATTTGAAATATTCTCTCTCTCTCTCTTTCTCTCTCTGACAGATGCTCAGATCACAATATCTCCTTTTTTGTTCCTGAGGTAAATCTTGACACTACTAAAGCTTTTTCCTAAATCAAAACAAATAAGTTTGAAGAGCTGATCCAATGGAGGAGAAGGGAGAGGGGGAAAAGACTTCAGTGTTGTAAACATTTTCCCAGAGATCAAGGCTATTATCCATCATTATTTGGTAAACAGAGTCAATTAAAAGCATTCACATGTAAAACTTCCCTTTACAAAGAGCTCACTGTGTTGCTACAGTCCTGGGAGAAAACTGGGAGAAGACAAAAAGAGAAGAAAGGAAAACTTTAGACCTCTAACCAAGAGGAATGGTAAACACTTCTTGTGTTCTGAATTAATTTATTTGTGCTTTCTTGAAAAAGTAATTGGTACTTAATTTTTAGGAAGAAACAAGTTTTATATTTCCATAAAGTGTTGTTTAATTATGAACTACGCAGAGCATGAAGGAAGAGAGAATAGAGTAAAAAATTTAAAGAAAAACCTGCATTTGTAAATCTTATTTTTTTCTTGGTCACACTCTTGTTTAGCTGTCACTGGAGTAGTATAATCTTTTCGCTCAACTCTAAAGTGATTAGATTATTATTATTATTTTACTACAATATTCTTGGTAGTTTTTCTGAGATGGGAGGATTTGTATACGAATTACAATAAAATTGAAAATCTGTTCTGGATTATCACAATAGAAAAAAAAAAAAAACCTGCAGAAGGGAGGTTTAAAATTTTCGTTTGTAGAGAACAGAGACTCCAGTGCAAGATTATAGTGAATTCATTGATTTACTGCATTTAGCAGGTGTTTAGGCTTCTATATCATCCTACCTTTTAAAAAGAAAGATATATAGTATGTAATGTAATTTTATAGATATCACATGGACATCTTTGAGTTTTATTCCTAGATTGTCTATTTCTTAATTGTTTTAAATAAACTTTAATGTATACTGTCATGCTTCTTAAAAGTGTTGCCTTATTTATTAAGGCATTGGGAAGAGAAAAAAGAATTCACTGAAGTTTTTTAGTGAGTTTTAAAAAATCTACTTACTGTAGATTTTTACAGCTAAAAATCAAAATCTAAAAATAAGTTTTCTAAGTATATATATATATATATATATCAAGATGGTATCAAATCTCAAAATTGCATTATTTTGCAAACTGTAATATTTTGTTGTATGTTTATAAAAACTTAGTGAGGAAAATTTCCTTTAGTTTAGCTTTCCATATTTAATAGATTTGCAGTAATACAGCATTACTGGGATATAAAAACTATAGTATTGCCCCTCAGAAAACAGAATTAAACAAAAAAGTACCTTAAAAATCTAGTCTAATACTCTTTACAGATTAAAAAAAAAATTGGAACTACCAAAGATGAATGATTTTGTTCAAAATATAGAGAGCTTGTATAGTGACAGAAACCAAGAGAACATGTAGAGATGGAAATCCTAGTAATCCTATTGCACTGTGCACGAGAAGCTTTAGGTCACATCTGTAGGCTCCTTTTCCTCTGTGATCCCAGGTTGACCAAAATTAAAACCCTGCATTTATTCAGCACTCGACTCAAAGCTATTGAAATGCTTTAAATGCAATATTTTACCTAAACATATGCTTAATGCTAAAGTAAACTTTAACATGAAGTAACATATATACTCAAACTCCAGCACAGTTGTAATTATCTCACACGCTTGTACAGTAATGCTCAAAATTCTCCAAGCCAGGGTTCAGCATTACATGAACCATGAACTTCCAAATGCTCAAGCTGGATTTAGAAAAGGCAGAGGAATGAGAGATCAAATTGTCAACATCTGCTGGATCATCGAAAAAGCAAGAGAGTTCCAGAAAAACATCCATTTCTGCTTTATTGACTATGCCAAAACCTTTGACTATGTAGATCACAATAAACTGTGGAAAATTCTGAAAGAGATGGGAATACCAGACCACCTGACCTGCCTCTTGAGAAATCTGTATGCAGGCCAGGAAGCAACAGTTAGAACTGCACATGGAACAACAGACTGGTTCCAAATAGAAAAGGAGTCCATCAAGGCTGTATACTGTCACCCTGTTTATTTAACTTATATGTAGAGTACATCATGAGAAATGCTGGACTGGAGGCAGCACAAGCTGGAATCAAGATTGCTGGGAAAAATATCAATAACCTCAGATATGTAGATAACACCACCCTTATGGCAGAAAGTGAAGAAGAACTAAAAAGCCTCTTGATGAAAGTGAAAGAGGAGAGTGAAAAAGTTGGCTTAAAGCTCAACATTCAGAAAACTAAGATCATGGCATCAATCCAATCACTTCATGGCAAATAGATGGGGAAACAGTGGAAACTTGGCTGAATTTATATTTTGGTCTCCAAAATCATTGCAGATGGTAACTGTAGCCAAGAAATTAAAAGATGCTTACTCCTTGGAAGGAAAGTTATGACCAACCTAGACAGCATATTAAAAAGCAGAGACATTACTTTGCCAACAAAGCTCTGTCTAGTCAAGGCTATGTTTTTTCCAGTAGTCATGTATGGGTGTGAGAGCTGGATTATAAAAATAGCTGAGTGCCGAAGAATTGATGCTTTTGAACTGTGGTGTTGGAGAAGACTCTTGAGAGTCCCTTAGGACTGCAAGTTAATCCAACCAGTCCATCCTAAAGGAGATCAGCCCTGGCTGTTCATTGGAAGGACTGATTCTAAAGCTGAAACTCCAATACTTTGGCCACCTGATGCAAAGAGCTAACTGGTTTGAAAACACCCTGATGCTGAGAAAGATTGAAGGTGGGACGAGAAGGGGATGACAGAGGATGAGATGGCTGCATGGCATCATTGAGTCAACAGACATGAGTTTGAGTAAACTCAGGGAGTTGGTGATGGACAGGGAGGCCTGGTGTGCTGCAGTCCATGGGGTCGCAAAGTGTCGGACACGACTGAGCAACTGAACTGAACTGAGCATATATTTATATCTCACTATATACTCAGCCTTTAGTTTATGCCCAATGATTTCTCATTCTTTTATTTTTAAATTTAGATTTTTGCCTCTTAGCATATAAAAGTCAGCACACATTTCTAGGATTAATAGGCAAAAATATACTACTAGCCTTCTGAATATGCACTATTTTAGAAATAAAAGAAATAGCTTGTTTGAAAATGTTCACCACTCTCCTGCTTTGATTACCATATTATCACCCACCAATTTTTATTTTTTAAAAGTTTCTTTAACAGTATGAGATAAAACATTTTTGGACTAGTTGAAGTACTTTTCTTTATTTGACAAATGAATGAGACAAACTGTTTTTGCTGGTCTTATACTCTTCCTATATACACTTGAATTTTGCTATGATCATACTTTATAGATCATTAAAAAGATGTTAATCATTATAATTAGACATTTTTGCAATGCATATTTATTTCATTTCTTTATTCATTTGAAAAAATGGTAAAGATTCTTATACACCAGGCAACGTTCTGGGGACCCAAGGGTTAGTAATCCAAGGCCCTCAAATGCCTCAAATAGCACTCACATTTGGTGGGAGAAAGTAAGAAGACAGACTGAATTAAGTCTAATGTGATAGTGTGCTCTAAGAGGGTGTGGCCTCTCCAGAGTGGGAACATGAGGGACACAAGGAGTTCAGAGAGGGTTTCTTCAGGATGAGAGAGCGAAAGTCAAGCCCTGAAAATACAGTAATTAGATCCTTCATAAAACATCATTAGCATTCTTGCACAAAACAGTTCTTTTTTTTTTTTCCCAGAATTCTGCTTTTCTTATATTGCTGACTAAAAGATTTTCCAGTTGGTTAGTTAGTGTGTGTATTTAATGATGTGACTTCCATCACCCCTTCCTTGTGTTAGAAATAAAATGGAAATCCTGTCCTTCTATCTTCCAGTTTTGGCTTGCTCCCTCTCTGTCTCTCTCCCTCTTCCTCTCTTTTATGTAAAAACACACATATACACACACACACACATGGACCAAACCACATCTTTCTTTAAAAGTTATTAGTTGCTTATTTTAAGTACCAAACACAGGATAAGCAATGATTACTTTTTTGAAAAAAAAAAAAAAAAAAAAGTATATATTTTTTAACTGGAGGAAAATTGCTTTACAATGTTGTATTGGCATCTGCCATACAACAACATGAATCATCAGTTGTTGCTGTTCAATCATGAATCAGTCATAATTACAGATAGATCTTCTCTTTCTTCCCCTCCCCCCACCCCACCNCCTGACTTATGAGCACTCAAAAACCCACAAACATTATAAATTAATAAATAAGACAGAATATCAAGCATGAAAAGCGCTTCTATTAATAAGGACAAGAATGTTGCTTTCAGCAAATGGAGCCTGGCATGGGTTTACTTCCCCTAGAATCTGTTCAGAAGCCTCAGAATTTGAACCCTTCCTGTGTTCTCTCTTTTGCGTCATGTTCCTTTTGGGAACGTTTCTTGAACTGTGATCTACAGGAGGTGAGAGGTGGGCCAGCCTTCTTTTCAAATGAGAACTTTTCTTTCCATTTAGTTGATTTAAAAATTTTTTGACTGGAAATAAGAATGCTTTCTCCTGGTCAGTGTGTCCTTTGCCGCCCACTGATTGTGTGATAATTGAGCAAGTTAGCTGGCTGAGCCTTACTTCTGTGATCCGTAGAATGGGAACCATATCTTCCTTAATATTGTGCTTAAGAGGATTCAAAGAAATAATGTATTTAAAGCATTTAGTCTAGCTCATGACCAAAGTAAAACCTCATTTTTTGTTACTGAAAAAACTTTACTGATTTTCCAGATGAAGCCATGCTCTTCCTTCCCTCCATAAAGCATTCTAGTGGATATCCATGGCCTGCTGGATGCTCAGGTCTGGAAGCTACTCAAAAAGGTGTGGTCAAGGACTTCCCCAGTGGTGTAGTGGGTGGGAGTCCCCCTGCCAATGCAGGGACATGGGTTCGATCCCTGGTCCAGGAAGATCCCACATGCTGTAGAGCAACAAAGCCCCATGCGTGACAGCTACTGAGCCTGTGTTCTAGACCCTGGGAGCCACAACTACTGAACTACACACCCTGTAGCCTGTACTCCGTGACAAGAGAAGCTGCTGGAATGAGAAGCCTGTGCACAGCAACGAAGAATAGCCCCTGCTCACTGCAACTAGAGAAAACTGGCACGCAGCAACGAAGACTCAGCGCAACAACAACAAAACAGATTCCCAGGGCAAACAGTAAAAAACAAACCAAAAAAAGTGTGTTAGGGACCAACAGCACTGGCATCTCCTGGTATCACCTTGTTAGAAGTACAGATTTTTAGTCTTAACCCCAGATCTGCTGAATGTATTTGAATGAGTCCTAGGTGATTCGTAAACACCTTAAAGTTTAAGCAGGACTATGAGAAGTATGCCTGCTTAATGTTTGCTTCCAATCATTGGATACCAATTGCTCTTTATTTTCTAACTACATAATTTAGCTAAGTATCACATAAAGATAAGAAGTGTGAAGAGAGTGAGGGTTTTAAGGAAAACTAAGTTAAATGCTTTAGAACAATAGTAATGATGAGGGAATTATTAAAATTACTGTTGAAGTGAGTGTGGTTGAGGCAATGATAAAGATTAGGGAAATAACTACCGCACAATTGCACTCATCTCACACGCTAGTGAAGTAATGCTCAAAATTCTCCAAGCCAGGCTTCAGCAATATGTGAACTGTGAACTCCCTGATGTTCAAGCTGGTTTTAGAAAAGGCAGAGGAACAAGAGATCAAATTGCCAACATCCGCTGGATCATGGAAAAAGCAAGAGAGTTCCAGAAAAACATCTATTTCTGCTTTATGTACTATGCCAAAGCCTTTGACTGTGTGGATCACAATAAACTGTGGAAAATTCTGAAAGAGATGGGAATACCAGACCATCTGACCGGCCTCTTGAGAANCTGGGAGGGATTGGGGGCAGGAGGAGAAGGGGACGACCGAGGATGAGATGGCTGGATGGCATCACGGACTCGATGGCGTGAGTCGGAGTGAACTCTGGGAGATGGTGATGGACAGGGAGGCCTGGCGTGCTGCAGTTCATGGGGTGGCAAAGAGTTGGACACGACCGAGCGACTGAACTGAACTGAACAGAAAGGTCTATAAGATTGTGCGCTCTGGGTCCTTCTCTTGCATACTTTAGCTTCTAGACTTCACTATAAAGAAATACTGCTTTATCAGTGGGTGGGGCCACCCAGAAAAGGGGCTTCCCTGGTGGCACCATGGTAAAGAATCTGCCTGCAACGGAGGAGATGCGGGTTCAATTCCTGGGTCAGGATGATCCCCTGGAGAAGGAAATGGCAACCCACTCCAGTATTCTTGCCTGGGAAATCTCATGGACAGAGGAGCCTGGTAGGCTACAGTCCATGGGGTCACAAAGAGTCGGATATGACACACTCTGAAAGGAGCCCAAAAGGTAAGAGGGACCTGGAGTTAACAGCTGCCAGCTAACTACACATCTGGGCAACCAGTTCCTTCTTAAAGGGAAAATCAAGAGACACAATGTCTGCCATTATCCCAATCTGTTTCTTTAAAATCTGCAAACCTACTGATACTTGCATGGTATAAATAAATTAGCCTATGAGACCAATTTCTTATTTATTGTATTGAATGAAGACACCTACAAATGTGAAGACTTGGGACATCCTGGGTACAAAAATAATTTCTATGCTTTAATGATGGTGTTTGGAAGTTGACAAATACTCCTTCGTGCTCTCTGCGTACCATCCTCTCTAAATACAGTCAACAGTCGTCCCCAGAGCTAAGTGAATCTTGACTGATTTTCAAATTATTGTGAATTTGCTAACTAATCAAAATTCTGAACACAAATTGGCTCAGTCAGGATGCCTGATGAATATCTAAACTACCAAGGAAAGAGCCGAGCAGCTTTAGGAGAGCGTTTTCCATCATCTCTGCTATGGTTTCAGACCACAAATAGCCGATTGGAGAAAGCTGTTTATCTGCAGTATATATCACGATATCCAGCTTTCTTACGCAAAGGCAAACTGATGTGGTCAAAATTGTGATACTCGAAGTAAGAAGTCCTTTGTTTAAGAATGGCCTCTGTCACCAAGTTCCTGATTTAATGTCACTGGGGATAAATGGTCACATTGTCCACCTCAGAGAAACTTGGGAGAGATTAAGGAAGTGAATTTGTTGATTTCCTACAAGGAATCAGTAATGTGGTTACATTTGTTTATTGTCTATTTTAATTCTCAAAATTACATGAAGATAGATATCTACATTTAATAGATGAGGAGTGTGACACAGAGTTACTAAGTGGCAGAGATCGAATTTGAACCAAGTACTAGACGCTGTGTTTTTTTCTTTATACCAACCTGCCTCCAAATAAGAAGTCTGTGGAATTCATGTACATCAGTTCAGTCGCTCAGTTGTGTCCGACTCTTTGCGACCCCATGAATCGCAGCATGCCAGGCCTCCCTATCAATCACCATCTCCCGGAGTTCACTCAGACTCACGTTCATCGAGTCCGTGATGCCATCCAGCCATCTCATCCTCGGTCGTCCCCTTCTCCTCCTGCCCCCAATCCCTCCCAGCATCAGAGTCTTTTCCAAGGAGTCAACTCTTCGCATGAGGTGGCCAAAGTACTGGAGTTTCAGCTTTAGCATCATTCCTTCCAAAGAAATCCCAGGGTTGATCTCCTTCAGAANATATGTCAACGCTACTTTCTCCATTCGTCCCACCCTATCCCTCCCCTGCAGTCTCTGCAAGTTCTTTCTCTACATCCGCGATGCCATTCCTTCCCTGTAAATAGGTTCATCAGTATAGTTTTTCCAGACTCCATATGTATGTGTTGATATACAGTATTTGTTTTTCTCTGACTTACTTCACTCTATATAATAGGCTCTAGGTTCATCCATCTCACTACAATTGACTCAAATGTGTTCCTTTTTATGGTAGAGTAATATTCCATTATATATATGTACCACATCTTTATCTATTCATCTGTCCATGGACATATAGGTTGCTTCCATGTCCTGGCTATTTTATATAGTGCTGCAATGAACCTTGGGTACATGGGTCTTTTAGAATTGTGGTTTTCTCAAGGTATATGCCCAGCAGTGGGACTGCAGAGTCATATGGTAGATTAGGGCTTCCCTGGTGGCTCAGATGGTTAAAAAAAAAATCCTCCTGCAATGCGGGAGACCTAGGTTCGATACCTGAGTTGGGAAGATCCCTTGGAGGAGGGCATAGCAGCTCACTCATCTTCTTGCCTGGAGAATTACCACAGACAGAGGGGCCTGGCAGCCTATGGTCCATGGGATCGCAAAGAGTCGGACACACTAGTGACTACAGCACGTGGTAGATTTATTCTTAGCTTTTTTTTTTTTTTTTTAAGGAATCTCCATAGTGTTCTCCATAATGGCTGTATCCATTTACATTCCTACCAACAGTGCAGGAGAATTTCCTTTTCTCCACATCCTCTCCGGCATTTATTGTTTGGAAATTGTTTTGATGATGGCCCTCTGACTGGTGTGAGGCGATACCTCATTGTAGGTTTTTTTTTTTTTTTTAATTTATCTAATTGTGACGTTGAGCATCTTTTCATGTATTTATTGGCCATCTATATGTCTTCTTTGAAGAAATACCTGTTTAGGCCTTTGGCCCCCTTTTTTTTTTTCTTCTTGATTGAGCTGTTTGTTTTTCTGATATTGAGCTGTATGAGCTGCTTTTATGTGTTAGAGACTAATCTTTTGTCAGTTGCTTCATTTGAAATTATTTTCTCCCATTCTGAGGGTTTTCTTTTCATTTGTTTTTCTTTTGCTTTGCAAAAGCTTTTAAGTTTAATTAGGTCCCATTTGTTTATTTTTGTGTTTACTTCTGTTCCACTAGGAGGTGAGTCATAGAGACCTTGCTGTGAATTATGTCAAAGAATGTACTGCCTACGTTTCCTGTAAGAGCTTTATGGTTTCTGGCCTTACATGTATGTCTTTAATCCATTTTCAGTTTATTTTGTGTATGATGAAAGTGCTCTAGTTTCATTCTTTTATGTGTAGCTGTCCAATTTTCCCACTACCACTTATTGAAGAGGCTGTCTTTTCTCCGTTGTATATTCTTGACTCTTATGTCAAACATAAGGTGCCCTTAGGTGCTTGGATTTATCTCTGGGCTATCTTGTTCCGCTTGTCTAAATTTCTGTTTTGTGCCAGTACTGTACTGTCTTGATGACTATAGCTTTGTAGTATAATTTGAAGTCAGGAATGTTTATTCCTCCAGCTCCATTAAGCAATAATTACTTTAAGAGACCAGAGATACATACAAACAAGCAGACTAATAACGTTAGGTTCCCCAATACTTTCTCTTTTTTTCCTCCTCCATTTTCTTATCAGTAGTACCCACCATTATACAGAGGTGGAATCCCCATAAGGTTTTTTCTTCACAGTAAACATATTTAACAGAAAAATTCAGTTTGAATTATGAATGGAATATTCTAAATATCTTCATTAGTAAATAAATTTATTTCCAGTTTTTAAGTACATATAATTCTCATGAAATACTGAGCTAAATCAAACAATTACATGTAATTTCCGTAAAATATCGAGTTAAATCCAAATATATGCAATTTTACAGAACACCAAATTATTTTTTTAGCTTAAAATTAGTTTAGATGATGAATTATTGCATTTATTGTTTCTTTGCCACAAATAAACATATCAACATTTTTCTTTTATTTAATTTTTCTATTTTGGCTGGAGATGGTCCTGAGGAGGTCCAGAATTAAGTTTTGACAATAAGAAAGAAATGATGAAGTCCAGCTACTTACAGCCCCATCAGTTCAGTTCAGTTCAGTCGCTCAGTCGTGTCCGACTCTTTGCGACCCCATGAATTGCAGCACACCAGGCCTCCCTATCCATCACCATCTCCCGGAGTTCACTCAGACTCACGTCCATCGAGTCCGTGATGTCATCCAGCCATCTCATCCTCGGTCGTCCCCTTCTTCTCCTGCCCCCAATCCCTCCCAGCATCAGAGTCTTTTCCGATGAGTCAACTCTTCGCATGAGGTGGCCAAAATACTGGAGTTTCAGCTTTAGCATCATTCCTTCCAAAGAAATCCCAGGGTTGATCTCCTTCAGAATGGACTGGTTGGATCTCCTTGCAGTCCAAGGGACTCTCAAGAGTCTTCTCCAACACCACAGTTCAAAAGCATCGATTCTTCGGCGCTCAGCTTTCTTCACAGTCCAACTTTCACATCCATACATGACCACAGGAAAAACCATAGCCTTGACTAGGCGGACCTTAGTCGGCAAAGTAATGTCTCTGCTTTTGAATATACTATCCAGGTTGGTCATAACTTTTCTTCCAAGGAGTAAGCGTCTTTTAATTTCATGGCTGCAGTCACCATCTGCAGTGATTTTGGAGCCCCCAAAAATAAAGTCTGACACTGTTTCCACTGTTTCCCCATCTATTTTCCATGAAGTGATGGGACCGGATGCCATGATCTTCGTTTTCTGAATGTTGAGCTTTAAGCCAACTTTTTCACTCTCCTCCTTCACTTTCATCAAGAGGCTTTTTAGCTCCTCCTCACTTTCTGCCATAAGGGTGGTGTCATCAGCATATCTGAGGTTATTGATATTTCTCCCAGCAATCTTGATTCCAGCTTGTGTTTCTTCCAGTCCAGCGTTTCTCATGATGTACTCTGCATAGAAGTTAAATAAGCAGGGAGACAATATACAGCCTTGACATACTCCTTTTCCTATTTGGAACCAGTCTGTTGTTCCATGTCCAGTTCTAATTGTTGCTTCCTGACCTGCATACAGATTTCTCAAGAGGCAGGTTAGGTATTATAAGTAGAATGTCAAAATGGCACTCTTTACACCTCTGTTTTGATCCAACAATATGATAGGTGTCCAATAACCCTATAGAACATCCTAAAGCATGAGGTTAGCTCACACTGGAGGGCCCAAGAGACTGTAAATTAGTGTTTCAACATGACAGTTTTCTGTCGTGTACTTTCAGAGTTTAAAGAACAGTGTGGAGATTCCTTTAAAAACTGGAAATAGAACTGCCATACAACCCAGCAATCCCACTGCTGGGCATACACACGGAGGAAACCAGAATTGAAAGAGACACGTGTACCCCAGTGTTCATCACAGCACTGTTTATAATAGCTAGGACATGGAAGCAACCTAGATGTCCATCAGCAGATGAACGGATAAGAAAGCTGTGGTACATATACACAATGGAGTATTACTCAGCCATTAAAAAGAATACATTTGAATTAGTTCTAATGAGGTGGATGAAACTGGAGCTGATTATACAGAGTGAAGTAAGCCAGAAAGAAAAACACCAATACAGTATACTAACACATATATATGGAATTTAGAAAGATGGTAACGATAACCCTCTATGTGAGACAGCAAAAAAGACACAGATGTCTGGAACAGTNGGTGGATGAAACTGGAGCTGATTATACAGAGTGAAGTAAGCCAGAAAGAAAAACACCAATACAGTATACTAACACATATATATGGAATTTAGAAAGATGGTAATGATAACCCTCTATGTGAGACAGCAAAAAAGACACAGATGTCTGGAACAGTCTTTTGGACTCTGTGGGAGAGGGAGAGGGTGGGATGTTTTGAGAGAATAGCACTGAAACCTGTATAATATATGTGAAATGAATCGCCAGTCCAGGTTTGATGCAGGATACAGGATGTTCGGGGCTGGTGCACTGGGATGGCCCAGAGGGATGGGATGGGGAGAGAGGTGGGAGGGGGTTCAGTATGGGGAACATGTGTACACCTGTGGTGGATTCATGTTGATATATGGCAAAACCAATACAATATTGTAAAGTAATTAGCCTNGTGAAATGAATCGCCAGTCCAGGTTTGATGCAGGATACAGGATGTTCGGGGCTGGTGCACTGGGATGGCCCAGAGGGATGGGATGGGGAGAGAGGTGGGAGGGGGTTCAGTATGGGGAACATGTGTACACCTGTGGTGGATTCATGTTGATATATGGCAAAACCAATACAATATTGTAAAGTAATTAGCCTTCAATTAAAATTAATAAATTTCTATTTAAAAAAGGGTTGTGATAGAGAGGCTTTGGGAGAAAGGATTTATTTGGAGGTAAATATTTATCTGGAATATTTATAAATAAATAAGTAATATAAATATTTATAAATACATATTTATTTGGAAATAGATACCTTAAATATTCAAGACCCCCAACTTCCCTCTCCCCTCACCAATGGCAGGAGGAAGATGATTGCTTTCTCCCCACCAAAACCCAATTAGAAATGCTGTAAGTAGAACCACTCAGAGAAGAAAACTTGGTTTGCTTAAAGAAGCTTAAGAAAAATGTGACTGAAGTCTGACTTTCACCAAAAAGCGCATCACTGTGTGACTGCTTGAAGATGCCCTACCTGGTGGCGGTAAAGACAAGGCTGCTATGCTTTCATTTGTTCTTAATAATTTTACTTGGTTACTTCTTTTCTTTTCGGCTGTTCTGGGTCTTCACTGCTGCTTGGGGTTCTCTCCAGTTGCGATGCGTGGCCTTCTCATGTGGAGGCTCCTCTTGCTTTGGGCCGCGGGCTCTAGCATTCAGACTTCAGTAGCTGCAGCGCGTGGGTTCAGTAGTTGTGGTATATTGGCTTAGTTGCATGTAGAATCTTCATGACCAGGGATTGAACCCATGTCCCCTGTATGGGCAGGCAGATTTGTATCCACTGTGCCACCAGGGAGGTCCGTAAGTGAGGTTTTTGTAGCAGCTTACCCCAGAGTGGACTGCAGCGGGGGCAGGGGCTCTGGGTGCTGTAGACCTGGGTATGGCACAAGCCCTCTTGGAGGGCACCATTAACCCCACCATAGAGCTGCCAGGACTTACACAGGACTGGGGAACAGACTCTTGGAGGGCACAAACAGAATCTTGTGTACACCAAGACCTAGGAGAAAGGAGCAGTGACGCCAAAGAGACTGACCCAGACTTGCCCATGAGGGCCCAGGAGTCTCTGGTGAAGGCGTGGGTTGGTGGTGGCCCGCTGCAGGGGGCACTGGAGTAAAAGTGCCTGCATGGGACCTTTTGAAGTAGGTCACCATTATCTTCATTACTTCCACCATAGTTTGGCCTCAGGTCAAACAACATAGCCCTGCCCTTTAACAGAAAATTGGATTAAAGATTTACTGAGCATGCCCCACCCCATCAGAACAAGACTCAGTTTTCCCCCTCAGTCAGACTCTCCCATCAGGAAGCTTCCATAAGCCATTTATCCTTCTCCATCAGAGAGCACACAGACTGAAAACCACAATCACAGAAACTAACCAATTTGATCACATGGACCACAGCCTTGTCTAACTCAATGAAACTATGAGCCATGCCATGTAGGGCCACCCAAGATGACAGGTCATGGTGGAGAGTTCTGACAAAACATGGTCCACTGGAGNGTTAAAAGGTAAACAAATTTAAAAGGCAAGAAGTAGATTAGAATAAAAAATGTATGTAAGTGCATATAATAAAAAATATTGCTTTAGCAAAAACCTGTATATATGTATATATTAAAAAATGTAAAAATCCAATAAAAATTTAAATTCCCCAATAAAGAGAAGGGCAAAGCATATGAAATACAAATAAGTGAATTAACTTTTGAAATAACACTAAGTCTGCTATAAAATTCAAGGAAATGAAATTAGAACTATACATAGATTGCCCGAAAATGAGAGAAGAGTAAAAAAGGCTTGGTGAATTAGTCAGGAAATGGTGACTCTGAAAACGCTTTTGTGGGGAAATAAATTGGTTAAGCCTCTTTGAAGATCCTTTGAACATTTTTATCAAAATTAAAAAATAAATTTAACACAAGCCAAAATTTAACCTTTATACATATAGGGACAGACTTATCTACTTAGATAATCACCTAAGCAAAGTTTGTAATTAAGAATAATTGAGATTTTCCTAAATGTGAATTAATAGTGGAATGGTTAATATCCCAGAAAGTCAAAATTTTTACCTGAGAAACAAACCAAACTTCCATTAGGAATTACTAAAATTCAGTGTGACACTGTTGAGACCTTTCTAATTCATGGTGAAAGAGAAGTGAAGAATTTTAAAAAAGGAAAAATGTTTTTGGTTATTTGACCTTAGAGGAAGGCAAAACATTTCTTCTTTTATGAAGAAATAAATATATTGATGTCCTTTGGGAAGGACATAAAATCTATGAGAGGCAGTGAGAGAAGGGCCTCAGGGAAAGTGAAAGGGGATATTTACTTTGTAATCTACGTATTTTTGTATTATTTGAATTTGTTTAAAAAAATCCACCCTTATGGCAGAAAGTGAAGAGGAACTAAAAAGCCTCTTGATGAAAGTAAAAGAGGAGAGTGAAAAAGTTGGCTTAAAGCTCAACATTCAGAAAACGAAGATCATGGCATCTGGTCCCATCACTTCATGGGAAGTAGATGGGGAAACAGTGGAAACAGTGACAGACTAATTTTGGGGGCTCCAAAATCACTGCAGTTGGTGACTGCAGCCATGAAATTAAAAGACAGTTTTTCTTTGGAAGAAAAGCTATGACAAACCTAGACAGCATATTAAAAAGCAGAGACATTACTTTGCCAACAAAGGTCCATCTAGTGAAAGCTACGGTTTTTCCTGTAGTCATGTGTGGATGTAAGAGTTGGACTATAAAGAAAGCTGAGCGCCAAAGAATTGGTGCTTTTGAACTGTGGTGTTGGAGAAGACTCTTGAGTCCCTTGGACTGCAAGGAGATCCAGTCAGTCCATCCTAAAGGAGATCAGTCCTGGGTGTTCTTTGGAAGGACTGATGTTGAAGCAGAAACTCCAATACTTCAGCCGCCTGATGTGATGAACTGACTCATTTGAAAAGACCCTGATGCTGGGAAAGATTGAGGGCAGGAGGATAAGGGGACAACAGAGGATGAGATGGTTGGATGGCATCACCGACTTGATGGACCTGAGTTTGAGTAAACTCTGGGAGTTGATGATGGACAGGGAGGCCTGGCATGCTGTAGTCCTAGGAGTCGCAAAACATCAGAGATGACTGAGTGACTGAGCTGAACTGAACCAAACCCCAGAGTAGAGATGTATTATATAGAGGTCTATATTATATGGTCCACTATTACTTAGACAATAATAAACCCTCCCAGTATGAGACGATCTGTTTTTGACTAGTGATCATGGCCATTTAATTATAATTAATCTTATACTAAGGTATTTCACACATTTTATGACCCATAGTCATGTTTATTTACCTATATTGCTTTCTCAGGTCTTCCTAGTGGCTCAGCGGTAAAGAATCTGCCTGACGTGCAAGAGACACAGAAGAACTGGGTGTGACCCCTGGGTCATGAAGATCCTCTGGAGGAGGAAATGGCACCCACTCCAGTATTCTTGCCTGGAGAACCCCATGGATGGAGGAGCCTGGCGCACTGCAGTCCATGGGGTCACAAAGAGAGGGACATAACTGAAGTGACTGAACATATTGCTTTCTTAGCTATCCAAGTCTCTATTTCTTTCCCTAAAAAAGAAAGTTTTAGTCTGCTGTCTTATGTTGATCTTGAGCCAACCTCGTCAGTATTAGTAAGATTTTTAGTTTGTGGAATTTACTTGGCAATCTATGAGTTTTTCCTACTTGAGGTCTTTTTCTTTAATCCTGGTGGGTTTAAACAATAGTTCTTCAAGTATTTCTCCTTCTCTGTTTTCATTTTCTCATCTCCTCCTGGAGTTGGTTTTGTCCAGGTATTGGGTAGAGACCCTTTCATTGCCACTTTGCAGAATTATGAGCCTAAAGATTCATCTCACTGGCCTTGATTTCCCCTTTGGGCCATCCTAAATAATGCCCCACCTTTTTAAGTTCTTTTTTTTTTTTTTTTTTTAACGTGGACCGTTTTTAAAGTCTTTATTGAAGTTGTTACCATATTGCTTCTGTTTTGTGTTTTGGTTTTTTGGCCTTAAGTCATGTGGGAACTTAGCTCTCCAGCCAGGGATGGAACCTGCATCCCCTGCCTCGGAAGATGAAGTCTTACTCACTGGACCACCAGCAAAGTCCCAAAGCCCATTCTTTGAGAAAGACCAAGTAGGCTTTACAAGTCACATGGCAACATGTCAGAGGAAATTTTCTAAGAGTAATGATGGCTGTGTCCTGTTGAGATTTATGATGAATAAGCTATTGAAGATTCCAACCGAACCACTTGGGGGAAAAAATACTGGCTTCCATGGCTGTGGATGGGGAGAAGGAACTGACAGCTGTCCTACTCTGGGTAAAGAACATCCACCATGAAGGACAGGTTTTAGTTAACGTTTTGCAGTAGAAAATTATCCCTGATTTTCAGACATCATTTTATTTAATTGAAAGTGTCACCTCTATCTCCTTAAGTGGAACCATACTCCCACCCCTGCAAGCCGTTTTCACTTAGTGATGCTAAGCTGCAGTGTGAAGTCTCTCATCTCTGCTCCCAGGCAGGTGATCCCTGTTGGGCCAATCCCCTCAGCTCTGACTCATTTTCTTGAGCTGGAAGCAGTAACCAAGTACGAACTGAATACGTTTGACTTGGGCTCTGATGCTCCCTTTCACCCTCCTTATTACTGAGCCCCTTTGAAATCAGCTTCTACAATTTGGAGTCAATCCTCCTGTCGCAGCAGCTCACCCAGGCCTCACCGCACCTACTATTCCAGGTACAAATGCTCCTTGGGCCCCCCCACTGGTGCTCTGGGCCAGGATCTAAACCCATTTGGTCAGTCTTGTTTGCATCTCCTCCGGTAAAGGGGAAACTGCAAACTGTGGCAGCATTCTTAGTTAGGAAGCCAGAAGTCCCAAACGAGAGCTTGTGCCAGTCTTTCCAAGGTGGAAATTTAAAAAGCAGAGGCTTTGGCCAGGTTTTTTTTTTTTTTTTTAATGTCAGGCATTGATTTAGGTTTAATAAATATAGAAATCTGAGATTTGCCTCCAAATAATCCCAGTAGTTTCTGTATTTCAATAAGTACAGCTTTGCAGCGTTTCCCCATCAGTTTCTCTTGGGAAGCACCAGATATGATGCTTGGCTAAAATGTTCAAAGGTTTTTAATTTTTAATTTACTTATTTATGGCTGCTTAGGGTCTTAGTTGTGGCACATAGGCTTACTTGCTCTGTGACATTTGGGATCTTAGTTCCCTGACCAGGGACTGAACCTGTGTCTCTTGCATTGGAAGGCAAATTCTTAACCACTGGACCACCAGGGAAGTCTGAAAGGGACTTTCAGTTTTTATTTCCTCAGTCCCTGTTTTGTGGTGGGGAAGGAAGAGAGGAGTTTGCCTGCTCTTGTGAGTTTGCAAAACCTAACCCCATTTATATGGGGCTGCTCAAAGCATTGGGTACTCTTGATTCAGACCATATCTCATCCACTTACTTTGTGATGGTGGTGGGCACATTATTCCCACTTGACTTCCATTTAATTTTCTCATCACTAAAACAGGGATTAAAAACATGTTTGTTTGTTATAAAGAGGAGGTACGCTAATGTCCCGGAGAAGGCAATGGCACCCCACTCCAGTCCTCTTGCCTGGAAAATCCCATGGACGGAGGAGCCTGGTGGGCTGCAGTCCATGGGGTCGCTAAGAGTCGGACACAACTGAGCGACTTCACTTTCACTTTTCACTTTCATGCATTGGAGAAGGAAATGGCAACCCACTCCAGTGTTCTTGCCTGAAGGATCCCAGGGATGGGGAAGCCTGGTGGGCTGCCGTCTATGAGGTCGCACAAAGTTGGCCACGACTGAGGCGACTTAGCAGCAGCAAGCTAACGTCCATAGGTTTATATTGACTACAGTGTTTCAGTAATTGGTGTTCTTTCCTTCCTTCTCAGATTATCTCTATTTGATGGATGTTCTTCCTAAATTCTGTGACTGAACTCCATATTAAGCCTCACAGTATGCATCTTGGGATGACAGCATACAGAAACTATAAGGTTGCATGCTGTGGAGAAGTGCTAACTGCCCTGAGAGCTCACCAGCCACCCTACTGGGCAGAGATCTCGAGGGCTCACAGCTGGGTGTGTGTTTTGGCATGAGACTAGTGTGCTAGCTCTGATGAATGAATCTGGCATGATTGGATGAAAACAGATATCCTGATCTATTCTGAATTTTTTTTCTTATTGAAGATCCCTCAGTTGGTTCTTATTGAATGTCTACTTAGCACTTCACCAGTGATACTCTGAGGTTTTGTTTGGAGGCGATTTCTCCAAATTAAAATGTGATATTAAGTCTTTGAAGTAAAGGAGGCTGTGGTCACATGCAGTGGTTGGTCATGATGGCTAGTTAGCTGGCAAAGAGCAACCCAGTTTGAATATCAGTGGAAGGATTTCTGAGAGACTTAGGTAGAAGGCATTGGATGTCTGGAAATGGAGACTGGACACTGATCAGTGACCTAAGAGACTGGCTGATCAATGCTTAAATAAATGGAAAAATCTCTGAAATCTTTCAGAAGTATTGCTAATTCAAATGGAGGAAGATATATTAGGAAGTCTTCCTGACCTAAGTTATAGTTTCAATGGCTGTGTTTTCTCTTCTTCAATGCTTTTCACAGATCTTAAACATATTAATTTTATGTCCAGAAGAACAAAAATTAAAAATATTGTTAGTTTTAAATTTTCAAATGTGGCTTCTCTGTGTCTTCCTGCATATGTGCGTGTACCTTCCTGTGTCTGCATGTGCATATATTATCATCCTTTTTTTTCATGTTTCCAGCTAATTCCCCAATCTCCCTCCCCACCCCATACAAGTTATCTGTGGATTGATTCAGTAAAATCAATTTTCCTAAGCTTAAGTTATGAGGGAGGTATCTTGTTTTCTCTCTCTAAATGACAAATGATTGTTTCTTTCTGAGCTTACTAAGTATGCTTTCCTAAATATGTCTTCTGATCCCTCTTCTTCATAAATAATCTTAAACTCTGAAAGTGTTAATTACAATGATAAGGTAACCTAGCCAATGAAAGAACTACTATTTTAGACCTTATTGTCAAGAAAATGAGTCCTTGCTAAACCTTTAGGAAGAGATCTTGTTCTAAGATTATTTCTTATAACTTAGCTGTCCTACTCAGGGCTAATGTGGAGAAAAGGTCACACTCAGCTACCACCTCCAATCCTGTATCACTTTGATTTTCCACCCCGTGTGTTCTTTCACCCCAAAGATATCAGTGGTTATGGTTTAAAGGTGTGGGCTTCCCAGGCAGTGCTAAAGGATCTGACTGCCAATGCCCAGAGACGCAAGGATCGGGAAGATCCCCTGAAGGAGGAAATGGCAACCCACTACAGTATTATTGCTTGGAGGATCCCACCGACAGAGGGCTATAGTCCATGGAGCTGCAAAGAGTCAGATACTGCTGAGCACACACACGTGCATGGTTTAAGGGTATGGGTTCACTTGGCAGGTTTGACACAAAGAAATTGTTTCATAATGACTACTACTAGCAAATATTTGTTGTATAGCTGGATGAAAGGTGTATGAAACATCTGTTCAATCACTGATAATGAATGGAAGAATGAATGAGAAGGGTTGGAGCTCTGTGATGAGTGTTTCATCATTTCTTTCCAATATCTTTCCTTCCTCCAGAAGCCATGGTATCAACATACATACAAAGGTCAATTTTGGGCCAAAGCTGGCAGGCAGCTGACCATTTGAATTCAAGTTACCCCATCGGAGAGTCAGATTTTATGGTATGATGGGAAATTATTTTTGTTCAACATCACAAGGGTAATGATATTTATTTGTATTCCCCAGCATAACACAAAGGGGAAAATGTAGTCTTGATGTATGCTTTATGAAAAATTTCCCCAGATCTCCAGAGGCCAGCAATTCTGGGTGCTATTACATTGCATGAAGAACCTACAAATCGCTTCTGTTTGCCTGTATTAGTTCATCATGGTTCTCTTTAATCCTCATTTTTTTCCATTTCATGCTTTCCAGATCTGAAAATCTTTCTAACGGTGGTTGTTACGCATTCTAATGATATTTAATTTGTTGCCTTTTATCCAGCCTTAATCTCCAAAACTATCTTAAAAATCAATGACTGTAACAATTCTAACGATCTGATGGGATGTTGGACAGTTCAAGTCTGGTCCCACAATAATGAAAAACAAACAAACAAACAAACAGCAATGATAAAAGAATGTGATACTTTCTTGTTCTAGATTTCTTAACTGTGCTTCCCAAACTTACACAAAATAGGCTGATAGTCCTGGGTGGTTTTGCATTAACAAGGGTATGAGAACTGTGCTTTGGAGGTTATAGTCAAAGTGAAGATTGAAGATGGCTACACTGACAAAGACAATAACCTTGGTGTTTTTGCATATGGTTTTCTAATTTATATTTTTGGATTATCTTGCCATCTCCTGCAATACAAGCAAGATGAGATGTTAGCATCCTAGATAATATGGAATGAGCTTAGGAGATGAGATGAATGAATGAAGAGATGGATATATTTCTTTAGAAAATACACACACAGACAACTCCATGGACAGAGGAGCCTGGTAGGCCAGAGTTCATAGGGTCACAAAGAGAGCCAGACACAACAGAAACACACATACAACTTTTGCTTATCATTACTCTTTATTAATTCATACATGGATACAGGGCAAGCATTTCACGTCATTTTAGCACTGTGCGCAATTCTATAGTAAGCTGTTTGATCTTATTCAGCCACTACTATATTAGCACAATAGCATTTAGAATATTTCAGCAAAATGTTATCACATTTGTACTACAGCTGCCAGAAATACTGTTTTCCATGTTTGTAAACAAAATTAGGAACACTTATTACATAAACACTGTGATTGGAAAAATACCCTCTTTTCAAATCCTCCCTTACATTCAAGTAAAGGAGACATAAGCTACTTTAGTATCCAAAATACATTTTCTCTGAAAGAATATATTTTTCTTTTGTCTTTCCAAAACTATATCATCTCTTAAAACTATATCATCTCTTAAAACTATATCATCTCTGAAAGGCAGTGGCATAAGAGTACATTAAACACTGTGATTGGAAAAATACCCTCTTTTCAAATCCTCCCTTACATTCAAGTAAAGGAGACATAAGCTACTTTAGTATCCAAAATACATTTTCTCTGAAAGAATATATTTTTCTTTTGTCTTTCCAAAACTATATCATCTCTTAAAACTATATCATCTCTTAAAACTATATCATCTCTGAAAGGCAGTGGCATAAGAGTACATACTTGAGACTTGAGATGTGGAGGGCTTTGATGTATCTCTTCATTTAGAATACATATTACGTAAGGGTAACTGAGTACTGTTGCAAATTCACAAATTAATCTCAGGTACCAGTAATGATACTGGTTTACTCAGGGATTTTTGAAGATTTTATATGAAAGTAAAGACAAGTATGGGAATATAACATTGGATTTTAATGAGAAACTCTTATGTTAAATGAGTTGGTGTACAGTTAAACTTGTAGTGGTTAATTGTTTTTTCCCCCTCCTGTTTCACTAATAGCATCAAACAAGAGGTCAACTACAAACTGATTTCTAATTAGCCNAGATTTTATATGAAAGTAAAGACAAGTATGGGAATATAACATTGGATTTTAATGAGAAACTCTTATGTTAAATGAGTTGGTGTACAGTTAAACTTGTAGTGGTTAATTGTTTTTTCCCCCTCCTGTTTCACTAATAGCATCAAACAAGAGGTCAACTACAAACTGATTTCTAATTAGCCCTACTGAATCTTTCTGGAAAAGGCTGAGATCTTGTTAAGCTTGGAAGCTGGGTGGAAAGCAGTTAATGGAGTTATATGGAGTCTTTTAATTACCAGTCTTAAACAAATTTATCTTTTACTGCTAGATAGCACCCAAGGGCAAGAGGTAATCTGCTTTAGAAACCTCCAGTGATTTGCTTTATAAATCCTGGAGTTTAGGAAAGTGGAAAACTCTCTTTAAAGAGAGTGTTCCCTTCCACTAGGAATTCGATTTTTTGGCAGTTTTATGAAAAATTTAGTGATGGATTGTTCGTGACCTCCCAATTTATAAATGTTAGTAACCAAAGCACATTCAACACGAAAGCCAATTTCTTCTTACAGAAGTCAGGACCTGCCCAAGACCAAGCTGAGCACACAGTATTAATAAAGTAATGAACACGTAGAACCATTTAATATTTGGAGCAAATTGACCTTTTTTTTTTTTTTTTTCATTCAAAGCCTTACATCTTCCTGTCAAATGCAGGTCTTTTCCCCTCACAAACTTAGTCATCTCTACATTAGAAAGTCACTTTGTTTTGAGGAGGTCAAGTTGTATTTTGTGCAGTTTACATTGTGTGTGTATCTGTGGATGGTAAAAATCTGAGTAACATCAGAATCGATCGAAATTAAAAAAAGAAATAAGAAAATCAGAACCATAGCCAAATAGCAAAGTATCCTAATTTAAAAGTTTCGAGTTAAAAAGAAAACCATTGATGGTGACTTGAATTTTTCAAAGGTAGAAATGGCTCAAGATTAACAAGGAGCACCCTGGATCTGAACTAGGTCAATTTTTGTTTTACTCGGCTACTTTGCTTACGTTACTCTGACATTTGTACATCTCAGTCCTGGATGAAAGATGGTAGTCACAGGAGTTCACAGGTGTTGCAGAGTTCACAGGTGTTGCAGAGTTCACAGGTGTTGCAGAGTTCACAGGTGTTGTAGAGGGAGACTCCATTCCTCGACTGTCTCCCAGTAGCAATAGTACCAAGTAAAACTGTCTTTGGATTCACTATGGACAGATGCACTTTATACTTCTCACAAATGAGATGTGTGCTCCTGGGAGGATGGAGATCACTTGTGATGCAGGGTCGGTCTTGCTCCCAGGAGATGAGGGCTCAGGGATCACAAGGCTGTTGTTGGCGTCACATTTCAAGCGGATGACTCTTGCTCAATGATCTCCATAGCGACGACCTCAGCACCCTCCACGGTGATGACCTCAGCAGCACCCTCCACGGCGATGACCTCAGCACCCTTCATGGAGATAACCTCCCCTCCCTCCATAGGGATGACCTCAGCACCCTCCTCGCCCAGGCTGTCGGCGGGCTCGTTCTGGGGCTCCTGGTGGCAGATGTAGATCGGCGGAGCCTCAGCCAGGGCGGCCGCGGCGGCGGCAGTGGCGGCGGCGGCGTTGGCTGCGCGGTGGGCCCGGCGGCGTTCGTTCCAGCGCTGAGCTTGGTACTGGTCCCACTGACGCTTCAGGGCGGCCTGGACCTGGAAGACGAAAGGGAACCTTCTGTTCATATCACTGTTGGGAATGCCCTGAGCACAATTCTCGGCGCTCTTCAGAGGGAGAGCTCAGTCGTGTCCAGCTCTTTGCGAACCACAAACTGTAGCCCGCCAGGCTCCTCTGTCCATGGGATTCTCCAGGCAAGATTACTGGAATGGGTAGCCACTCCCTTCTCCAGGGCATTTTCCCCACCCAGGGATGGAATCCAGGTCTCCCACATTGCAGGCAGATTCTTTAAAGATTCTTTGCTGCTGCTGCTGCTAAGTCGCTTCAGTCGTGTCCGACTCTGTGCGACCCAATAGACGGCAGCCCACGAGGCTCCCCCATCCCTGGGATTCTCCAAAGCCCCCATCAGAGGTTTGGGGAGGTTGAATTTTTGATTCTCATCTAAAAAGGCTGTGTGGGAAAGGCTCTGGCTATGAAATACCATCTTGGAGGAAGAATCTGCAGACCGGAGGACTGAGTAATTTGCCTCAGCTGCTCCTGGCAAGGTTATTTGGTCTTTTGAGCAAAAGTTTCTTCATTAGAGCTTTTATACCATGAATGAAATTTTATTTGGTTTCATATTCAATATGGCATGTGCATCATATTAGGAAGGGAGAGTCTGAAAACTTTTTATCTGCTACAACTTCTGATACAGCAGAAACTTTTATCTAAACCTACACGGTATTGGTCATGAAAAAATATCTGGAAGCCATTTCACAGCTCTGGATTTTATGATAATGGCCTTATACTGTTGGTTTTCCTTTATCCAGCATGGCTTGAGATGAGGTGTGCCCAATAAAACTCTGGTTAGTGGTTAACAAACCACGTCTTATTCGTTTTTTGTAACGCTAGATGTCATGGTGTTTGGGAAGGAGCCGTTTTTCAATAAATGTTTTCTGAATGGCTGTCCACATCCATTCTAGAATGAGTTTCTAACACCAAGAAAATGACCATCCATGACTGTATTGTAATTAGTGTATTGACATCCAGTGGTATTAGGGTGAGGGTGTTAAAAATGTCTACACTGAATCTGAAGAAGAAATGGAAGTTTTATTTCATGCAAATATGAAAGCCTGAGTTTTGGTATAAGACTTAGAAACATAGGTTTTGGAGAACTTGAATTCCTCCCTGCACTGAGTTATAAAGCACCGGGTCATCTACGTTTATCGTCAGGTATTCTCTCTCACGCCACGGTGTATGATTCAGAGAACTGTTTGGGAGCTGCAGTGGGTTGCTAATTTTGGAATTACCAGAAGCAAACACTTGTAATAGTAACATCACATCTCCTTTCAATGCCTGTTCTACTGACAAGGCCATTTCACTGTGTCTCATTTGATGCCATGAAAAAGTATTGAATTTTGGGTCAAGAAACCAGCTCTGCCCATATTAGCCATGAAATCTTGGGCAGGATGGTTAACCCCTCTGAGAGTACTTTCTTTAATACAACTTTTCTATCTCACCTAGCTGCCTGATGGATTACATGGCTACCGTATGAATCGAGTGGCATCTAAGATGTAAGTATAATACCAAACAAGGAGGCTACCAGTATTCCTACTGTTATACCCTTATTATGGCAGGATGGTGGTCTTTAGACTGAAGGAAACTCTTCTGTCATATATGTCAATGTATATCTTTGGAGGGTGGTGTTGCCAAGGATATAAAAAGAGGTCTTAATGACATAGTTTCTGATCTCAGGTTCAGTTATTTCTCATATATTCTAAGCCAGGTCTCCACGGAGAGTCCTCAACAGCCTGGAAAATACTGGATGTAAATGCGAATGAAAGTTTTCTTCACATTATGATTTGTGCTGGGAAAAGGGTGTTGTTCAATCTTTTTGGGAAAAGGAAAGGTAATACTCTTGGTGGGAAGATTACCCTAGGAATGCATTTTCAAATACAAACGCATTTATTAAAGGTGTTGATGAATGAATAGTTCAGACTCTCCTCTTGCATCACCCACTTTGTCTTCTACTTCACTTCTGAAAAAGTTACCATGTTTCCCTGTCAGTTTGTGAGCTTTTGCTTTGCAATCTATGCAGTATGGAGAGTTACAGAATGAAGAGACTTGATTGATTTTATAAGAAAGGGCTGATATGAAACCCTAGCTGAATACATTTGGGAAAGAACATCCCTCCTGAGTTATACTTTCAGCTTAACACCTGTGGCCATGGCATTTTTCCTTTAGCACCTCTTCAAGAACCTAGTAAATATTTCAATTGCTTTCCAGTTTTTGGGCTGTACTATTAAACATAGTTCCTTAAATGCCAAGTTTATCATCTAGGAACTAGCAAATGCCCTGTTGAATTAGGAAATATACAGCTCAGAGAAGCACTGTCCCCAGACAAAGGGAACTGATAGTTTCTGTGGATTCAAAATCTCCTAAATACCAACGTTGTCTTTATAGCTAAAACGTAACACGGATATTTAAAGGTGTCTGAGGCGGACAATGCCCAGCAGGGGGAAAAAAAGGAAGTCCTTTGTTTTGCCTCATTTGTCTTTTTAAAATAATCTCCACTGGAGTATCCATGCATACTAATGAAGTACCCAGCATGAGGCCAAAGGGTTTGAAGTCTATTTTAATTTTTAAAAATTATGACAGAAATGTTCATCGCCTCCTGTAATTGTATTCCAGAATTATAAGCTATCCTTTTGTGTGGAGATGGCAATCTACTTCCATTTGTAAACCACACATATAAGAACAGGCCCTTAGCAGCATGTGAAAGACACTTCAATAATTTCAGTTTAATAAGGGCAATTATCTCCTACAATACCTCAGGTTGAGCCTAACAGTGCTTTGATCACAAGAATATGGGCATTGAATCTATTTGAAAAAAACAGAGGAGACTTTGGTTGCTTCTGAAACGCATCAGAAATATAAGGAGTTGCCCATGGGGAAAGTAGAATACACAAAGTTTTGAATTATATAAATGCATTGCTAGTTATAAAAGCAATTAACACAGATCACATCACATTTTCCCGATGATGCCAATTTATTTATTGCCAACTGTAAAAAAATATGAGTCCTGATGGCTTGAAGGAATAATGATTATACCTGGTTCTATTAGTAACTAACTGTATAGGGTGGGTAACATTTGGAGGTCTCTATTTATATATCTGTAAAAAAGAAAATCAGGTTGGAATCTTTGTGGTTGTTAGAACGTTTTTGTCTTTGCCCTTTCTTTTCCTGTTAAGTTCATTGTAAGAACTTGCAGTTATGTGCTGTTGAATTGAGCTTTATCTCAGGAGTTCTGATCTTTTTTTGTCTAGGACAAAGAAATCATAGCTTAGCTTTGGGTCCTGAAGCTGACTTTCTTGAGTTTTCTAGAAAGGCAGTATTTTTGAAAACCACGTTTTATTGAAAGAATTTTTAAATTAAAAAAAAATTATCTTTGCATATGAAGTGATAACATTACTGATCTGGAAATAGCACATAGGGACACAAGGAGAATCCCTTACAAACAGGAAAGGGAAGTGGTGAGTACAGAGCTAGGGAAAATTGGGCATCTTGATAGCTGTAATCTGGAGAAGGAAATGGCTACCCACTCCCGTATTCTTGCCTGGAGAATCCCATGGACAAAAGAGCTTGGCAGGCCCCAGTCCCTGGAGTCGCAAAGAGTTGGATGCAACTAAGCACATAGCTGTAGTCATTTTTTTGAGGTCTCTTAGTTCCTTAGTAACTGACTGAAATGATTGGATGGTCAATGTCTACTGTCTTGGAAGAGTTGCGGGAAATGTTTTTTACATAAGCGTGCTCTCACGGTCACCTCCTGACACCTAGTACTGGAATTCTCAAAAATCCTTTCCTCCACTGACCATCTGATCCATTTCCATGGCAGGAATCACTGACCACAAATGGATAATAAAGAAAAATTAAAACCTTTATCTTCATTGTAGAATTGATGTGACCTATCAGCCCCCCAGATTTCTGCTAAAATGTAACATTCAGTCAGGCAAAGCCTGATCACAGCCCTATCTCAGATGTGGCTGGAAATCACTTCCTGCATGAGTAAGTGCCCTGCCCGTGTTCATTGTTGTAAGACAGTATGTTCACAGAAGGCCCAGCTGAGGCCCAGATGCCTATAATTCATGGGACTGTGATATTACATTTGGCACAGTACATGATTTCTATATTATTAGAAATGTCACACTTGTACATTCCCCCAGTAACATGATACTAAATAAAATGGAGATGGTTTCTTTACTTCTAAAAGCAGAGATAACACACTTGAACTAGAGACTTTCAACTGTCAGGCACACCTGGGCCCACTTTCTATGCCTACCACTTCAGAGAAGGTGTCATGGTTAAGACAATCAATATTGAGGTATTTTTATAAATGCATGCAGTTCTCTCATGTTTTCAAGGTATACTCTGCCTGAACCTGATTTTTATATTAGCCCTATCCTGATATTATTTTAGATGAAAATATTTATTTTGTATGCCACCTGAGCCAATTCAAGAGGCAGGGATATACATTCACAGGAATTGATATAAAGATGGGGTGACCTAAGTCCTATTTATTTATTAGTTTTTACTATTCTTAAAAGAGATACTTTGTTGCTTACAGAAAGATGTTTTACATTTCTATTTCAGGCTTTCAGGATAGTCCCTAGCAATAATGAATGTATAGTATATTTTTGTTGGATTAAGGAAGGAGTTGATGGATGAATGAAGGAATAAAATATATCAATTAAAACAGAGACCAGGAGCAACAATCTTGCAATTTGAGGGTTGGAGATGAGCAAGAGGTCGCAAAGTTGCAAAATATCATAGGTGCCCAACTGACTGTTGTTTAACTGAAGAAATAAAGACTAGAAAATTCGTTAAATACCAATTGATAATGGTTAGACAATGGTTCCCATTACCAACTTGGAAATAATATGTAGATCTCTTAACAAAATGTGATATGCTTTGGTATAAAATTATTAATAAAGATTGATTTAAAGTGATCACAGATATTTTAACATTAAAAGTTATGAGGTGTATAACTCAAGGAAGTATACTAATGAAGCTTCAGAAAGGAGACATATATATGTAATGCTGTGCAGTGGAAGATTTAGTCCATTTAACTAGGAAATCAGGAAATCTGGGTTCTAGTCCCGGTTATAAGCTATGATTGTGACATTGTGCAAGTCATGTGATCTTTCTGGAGTTTCGATTTCTCACCTGACAAATGAGGGAGCTTTCAAATCATGTTCTCTGTAGCCCTGGAAGTTCTTTGGTACAAAGTTAAGCAGCTCCACTTATGTTTCACAAATTGGGCTTCCATGTAGAATATCATTGGAAGAAAGGGAACTCTGGCTAAAAAAAAAACCCTTAAAACACTGGCCATGTGGATCTCTGGGTTTTCCTGATGTAAATATTCAGGTAACAAATTACGTACTCCCTTTTGAGTCTTAACTTCGGGTGATTTCCCAAGAGTTGAACAGGTGTTGTGACACTGGCACCAAGCAAATGGAAAAGAAGGCAGTGACTCAAGATAGACTAGCTAGATACTGGCTCTGCCCTACTGATGGGTTGGTCCTTCCCAAGGGAATGGGGATGTGACTTGGATTCTACAGGAACCCAGAATAGCTTTCACTGTTGCTCCTCAGGTTTCCAACCAGCTTAAGGTACAATGCCAGGAAATGTGAAGTTAGCTACCTGTCTGGATAATAGCTGCAATTGTACCACACAAAAACATAGATAAGATTCAACTTGCAGTAGTGGAAAAAAAAAAATAAGATTGGGCTAGTCAGGAAACCCTGTAAGGTCAACTGTAGAAGTGAGAGATAGTGCAAAGTGCACAGAGGCCCTTGGGAGGCGGTAAAGTGCTGGCTTCATATAAAGAGGTGACACTATTACATGAAATGCACACTTACCTCGTGGTTGCAGAAGCAGTAGATGATGGCCACGAAGAATCCCTAAAAAGAGGAGGAAAAATGGAGCTGAAGTTATTTTTGTGTGTGTTGTGTTGTTTAGTAATCAATACAAATAGACAACCTAGAGAGGAATATTTCACTACGACAATAGCAAGTCAAAGTTCGATGGAAAAACAGATACTACCACTCATGTCCAGGGCTTAGCTGCAAGAATATTCCATCAGGAATGACTTTTTCTCATAAGGATTCTATTGTTTGGCTACAAGGACTGTTCTCATTAATCTAGTTAATATATTGCTTCCCTTAACATGGAGATTTATAGCAGAATATGCTGATTATAGGGGATACGAAAAGAATTTTTGTACCCCAAAAAACTTAAAAACAAGGATCTTGTTTAGGAAGAGTTTAGTAAGAGAACTTTTGCAAGCACACATGTTACAATGCATGGCTGTAGGCCTGACTCTGACCTGTGTCCTTGTGGTGAACTAGCACAGTACTGTACCCACAGCTAAGTCCACCTCGCCAAACAGGACATGGATTTAGTAACTACTCTGAAGTTCCTGTCACCACTCAAGATTCCTGTGTCCCCAAGCTTGCGTCTATAGAAATGGTCAAAATTGTTGATGATGATCCAGTTTGGAAAGCCAACTGGCATCAATTACATGGATCTTCAACACTCTCCTCAATAGAGCAAAACCCACTGTGGCCCTCAGATATGGGGGAGGAGGAGGAGAAGTCAGCGACTGTGGGAGTAACTCTGTCCTCAGCACTGGGCTGCTGCTGCTAAGTCACTTCAGTTGTGTCCGACTCTGTGTGACCCCATAGACGGCAGCCCACCAGGCTCCCCCGTCCCTGGGATTCTCCAGGCAAGAATACTGGAGCGGGTTGCCATTTCCTTCTCCAATGCATGAAAGAGAAAAGTGAAAGTGAAGTCACTCAGTCTGTCCGACTATTAGCGACCCCATGGACTGCAGCCCACCAGGCTACTCCGTCCATTGGATTTTCCAGGCAAGAGTACTGGGGTGGGGTGCACTGGGCAAGTGGGTCAATTTCTGGACAAATATTTCAGTTGTTTGTTGTTTACTCACTCAGTCACGTCTGACTTTGTGCGACCTCATGGATGGTTGCCTGCCAGGCTCCTTTGTCCATGGGATTTCCAGATGTATTCTCCAAGTTCAGCCCTCCCATTTCCTGTTTCCTTGCTCAGTTTTAAGATTCAAAACGTGGGGAAGCAGGCAGTGAGGAAGACAGAGAGGTCCACCTCCCTTCCAGGTAATGCGAGTTCAAAAGGCTCATTCTCATCACAAAGGAGCCTCAGACAACTGTGGCCCCTGCTCCAAGTAGCTGAGAGAGTGGCTGCATCCATGGTTCCCCTCTCACCCGGAAGTGAATCAAAGAGCACATCACCCCTCACCTGGAAGTGAATCAGAGAGTGCATCACAAAGTCGTAGATCTTCCCGAGCACGGGGTGGGAAGGTCGCCAGGGAAGGATGACGAACTGGACCCCCAGAAGGGGCACCAGGATCAGAGTGGCCCTCACCGCCTTCAGGTACATGTACGAGTCCTCCTGCGATTCCTTTATTTTCTTCACAAGCACCCGGATGATGTTCAGCAGGAAGAAGAAGTTCAACTGCAAAGATAGACGATGTTCTGAGCAAATTCTCCCAGTGAACGCCCCTGAAGGACACCCCCTTGGCCCAGTTCTTAGCTACCCAGTGCGTGTCGGGGGTGGGTGGGAAGGAAGGCTGGCACACACACTGAATGGAACGCAAGAGACTGCCTGAGAATTGAGACCATCTGCTCCTTGTTATGACAACATGGAGCATCAGGGGAGCCAAATACTCTTTTGGAGCATGAATTAACGTCCCTCCCTTTTTTTTTTTTTCTAAATGAGAAAATAATATCCTGAATATGTAACTACATTAGGTTCAAATCTAAGGAAGATGTTTTATTCTTTATTTAGGTGTTAAAGGGAAGTAAAAAATGATATTTTTAGATATCACTGTCTTATCTTTTCATTAAGATTTCCCCCCTTAGCTAGGACTAGTTAACTAAAAGTAAAATGGGGTCTGAGAAATTTATCTGTAAAGCTTATGCAGTGAAGAAGGCTAACCCAGACTACTACTTGTTTTCTAATAACACTGTTTAAAGGAAATCACTTCACAGAGGCATAATGTATATTCAATAGAGATTCTAAGTTTATAATTGGGAAGTTTAGACAAATGTATGTACCAGGGTAACAACCACTCCAAACAAGAAAAGAGCACTTCCACCACCCCAGAAAGTCCCCTCTTGCCCCTTTGCAGTCAACAGCTCCATCCTCCCACCTCTGGTAGCCACTGATTTCTAGCACCACAGAAATGAGAGTGTGTATATATATGCTGCTAAGTCGTTTCAGTTGTGTCCGACTGTTAGTGACCCCATGGACTGCAGCCTACCAGGCTCCTCCGTCTATGGGATTTTCCAGGCAAAAGTACTGGAGTGGGGTGCCATTGCCTTCTCCAGTGTGTACACACACATACTGTGTATTCTTTTGTGTTTGGTTACTTTGGTTTAACATACTATCTGTGAGATTCATTTGTGTTGTGTATATTGGCATTTCATTCCTTTTTAGTGCTGAGTAGGACACGACTGAGCGACTTCACTTTCACTTTTACTTTCACGCATTGGAGAAGGAAATGGCAACCCACTCTAGTGTTCTTGCCTGGAGAATCCCTGGTGGGCTGCCGTCTTTGGGGTCGCACAGAGTCGGACACGACTGAAGCGACTTAGCAGCAGCAGCAGCAGCAGTACTGCATTATATAAATAATACACACACATAATTTGTTTATTCATTCTCCTATTTACGGAAATTGCAATGGTTTTCAAAATTTGATTGTTATGAATAAGCATGCAATGAATACCTGTGTACAAGTCTTTGTGGGGGCATGTTTTCATTTGAAAAAGTACCTAAGAGTGGAAGGAAAGGCCTGTTCATATGGTGAATGTATGTTTAACTTTATGAGAAGCTGCCAAACTGCTTTCCAAAGAGGTGGCTTCATGTTACACTCCCTCCAGCATTATGTGAGAATTCCAGTTGTTCTTCACGCTTACTAGTACTTGGTATGGTCACTCTAATATCTGCCATTCTTGTAGATCACAAAAAACTACTTTTGGCTGTGAAAGTTAGTTTTGAAGCCAAGCTTGTTTTAAAATTTTAATTGATCATTTATTTAAAAATAATCAGAGTGGTTTTTCTACCTGGAGTAGAAATAAATGTTGCTACGCCCAAAATTCAGGAAGGAAAGAGCTCTTTAATAAAAATAAAATTCTTATGCAGTGGTGATAAATATTCAAGACCCACATTAGTAGGTCCTTGTGAGCACAGTTGAACTAGTAAGTACATTGCTACTCTGAAAAATGGCAAAAGTAATTGAATCTGCATTGAAAAGGCCAGGAAAGTTAGGAGATAGTCTGGGTGTGACCCAGTTTGATCAGTTACTAATAGATGATTCTTCAGTACAGGAGAAGAGTATGATCTATGACTCCGACTGTTTTTATTTTTCTAATTCTTACGTGAAGAAAATAGTCTTTGAGATTAATGGGGGAAATAATGTCTAAATATTAAATTTGATGGCTCTGATGACGGCCAACATATAGCAAACTACGGGTAGAAATAAAGAACGTGAATATAGATTCAGATAACCATATTCTCTCCCTGCCCAGCTTCTTACTTGTCATGGGATTCTGAATGACTTTACTTGAGCCTTTGAGTCTAGTTTTCCTAGTGGGTGAACCATCTTGATGTGTCCACTCTGAAGGACTGCTGTTAGCAAATGGCATGGCAGCGTATGTGAAGTGTTGGATACACTTTAAGTGCATGTTCAGTGGTGGTCATGATGATGGCTCAGGGCCCAAAGCTGAAATGGAAGATGGTTTAGTTTGGCAGAGCCCAGTGGAAAATGCTGCAAGGGGACTTTGTGGTCTGTCTTATTCTAATCAGCAACATCTTCACCTTTCGTCTTTAATTAGGAGAATTTATCGAATTGTCTAAAAAAAAAAAAAACCCACTGTATTATTGCTGTGGCTTGTATAGAAATGAGCTTATGCCCCTCCACTCAATTGTATTAAATAAAAATCATTTTTTAAAAAGATTCTTGGATCAAATTATTATTATAGATTATCATTAAATTAACTTCATTTTGGAGTTGTAATACACATACTACATAAAACCATCTTGACAGAACACCCCACAGAGATAACACTGTTAATAACGGATTTAAAAAGCAATTCTCACCACCAGGGCCCCCATGACTGGACCGTGGATGATGTACAGCAGGTTGGTGTCCACACTCAGCCAGCAGCTGAATAACAGAAGGGGGAATACATTAATATCACATTTTATTTACAAATAAATTGACTAAAAACCACAATACTTACTTGTCATTGAATAACAGAGCCCGAGCAATAGCATGAGCAGTGCTTGGCAGCAGTGGGAGTCCTAAAATGGAAAAAAAAAAAAAAGAAAAAAAAGTGCAAAAGCTGTAACTACAGCTGGACAGAAAGAACAGTGACATTCAACGTCTTGTCAAGATGTCGTCCTGATGTTCTTGTGCAAATTACCTTTGGTCAAAGCAGATAAAATGCTCTTAGAACGTCACAAATTGTAAGAGAGTTTGGTTAGCAGCATCTAGTTACTTAAAAGCCTTTCACAAATTATCCACTGTGGTAGGTACATCATGATGTGGTCATGTACCAGTAACTGAGGCCAGAACGCTTTTCACTGTGTGTGAACTGGGCTCTCTCCCATAGGGGAGCAGGGACGTGACCTTCAGGGCATATGCTGACCTGCTCTCAGGAGTTCTTCTACGCTTTTTGTTCTTCTGTTGACAACATGTGTGTTGATCCTATTTTCATTCAATAAGAACACTTCAGAGTCGCTACCCTTTGTAAGTTCTGGTGGCAGGACCTTCAGTAAAGTAGCTCAGAATCTACTTCCCTGTGCAAACCTCGAAGTAGTTGTCAAGAACAACTTTGAATTTACAAATGGAATGAAGGACGAAGCTGCTGGCGGTGTACCCTGTCTGAATCTTTTACAAACTAACTTTCATTCTATAATAGTAATCTAGAGGAAAGTAATTTTTGTAAAACAACAACAGCAACAACAACACATTCTCTTTTTCTCAGGTGTACCCATGCCCAATAAAATATTGTTTCATGTGGTTGAGATTTGTAGACAGTTTTAAAAACGATCCTCAGATTAAGAAATGTATCTCTGGTGAATTAGACTGCCACACTTTTATTTTCTGTGAATTATGTGCAAAAGGATATTCAGAATATTGAGTTTTCATCCAAGAACCACCTCAGCTTCTTAACCCATGAAGCATATAATTCAAAATGGGACCATCGCTTAAATGTTTGATTTGAAAGAATTATGAGTTGACTATTTACACAAGACATAACTGTGTCTTATTCACAGCAGTTCTAACACCCCACTCAGGTTTAGAATCAGAAATTCATTCTCTGGATTGATTTTGAAATGCACATTTTAGAGTTAGACAGAAAGAGAGGCAACATGGAGATTTCACTTCTACCTTGTCATTTTGTAGAAAGGAAATGTGTTTCATACTTTAGAGAAGCATGTAGACTCTGTATCTGCTAATTCCTAGGGCTCTTTACCTTCCCCTAATCACGATGTCACTTTTTACACAGTTTAGTTTTTCTTTCCTTTTCCTCTTCTCCCTCCAGGCTTCCAGAGCCATAACAACCTTTCCCTTCCACTAAAGATGGTGAGAGAAAGAATAATCCTTCTCTCCCTAGGATTCTTCTCCTGGAGCACTAGATATGTTTTATTTGTTCACTATAAAAGTTCATGGAGGGTAGGGAATTTCATTCTTTGGATTACAACAATGGGAGGGCCAGCAAGGCAAAGAATCAATCCAAAGAGGGTTGTAAAGTAAGTGATTTTTCTGAGAACTAAACTCCAACATTTGAAGTTGCTTCGATTTGGGAGAAAATGACCAGTAAGTGGTCCCATGCAGACTTATAAGGAAGTAACTACTGAAAGAAGCATTCTTTCATTTTCTTTGGGGAGAATGGAATCCTCTCTCCATCAGGGCATGCTTTCTGCCCATCTGTCAGCTGGGTTTGTTTCCTGAAGACATTCTTATCACCACAGCCCTCTTCTGTGGCACTCACCCCCATGCTCATCACAGTCTGTCTGAACTTGTTAAGAGCGTCCATCAAGTTTTCTTGGAGACTGAACTGTGGCCAGGTCCTCTGTTCCGTCTGTCCTCATAGAACCTGAGCCCTTGACTCTCTTCTGATCAAGACTAGCAGAAGACTGCAAACAATCAGGCAGAGGTAACAGCGGGTCAAAACCCAGCAGCAGAAGATACCTACCCCAGCCCAGGAGGTAGTACCACCACATGCGCTGTCCCTCAGCGAACACAGACACCACGATGAGAGTGTGCAGGTAGAGGCCTTCGCAGAGCATCCAGAAATAGTTGCACGACATCATGTACTGGTGGAAAAAGTGCAGAATCTTGCACATCGGCTGTTGGAAAGAAACGAAGATACTCAGAGGAAGACATCTGCGACGATTTGGCCGTGAACAGAGGAGGAATGTGAAAATGAGCCAAGTATCTGCATTCAGCCAGAGAGACAGTTTCCCTGAGCTTCTCTCAACCTGTGTCTCCTACTAGATGCGGAGATTGGGGTACTAGCTCATAGGTGATTAGTATCACATGTAAACAGCCAACTAGGGCAATGGAATTCCAGTGCCCCAAAGTGTTCTTTTCTTATTATTTTCTGGTGGGTTGAGTTGTATAGAGCTGTTGTTGTTTAGTCCATGCTAAGTCATGTCTGACTCTTTGTGACCCCATGCACTGTAGCCCGCCAGGTTCCTCTGTTTATGGGATTCTCCAGGCAAGAATACTGGAGTGAGTTGCCATTTCCTTCTCCAGGGATCTTCCCGACCCAAGGATGGAACCCGTGTCTCCTGCATTGGCAGGCGGATTCTTTACCACTGAGCCACCACGGACTTATAGACTAGACAAGTTTATTTTCCTATAATGTGTCTGAGAACCATAATTTCTGACAGCATCCAAGGATTCATCACGTGACTTTTATGGCCCCTTTTCTACGGCCAATGAGAACAACACAGAAATTGTTAATGTTCTCCTGAAGTTTACTGATTTGTTAATGATATCTACTTAACATTAAAAAAAAAAAAAAAAAGGAGAGAACTGGACGATCCATTTCTCATACATGAGCCAGGAGCTATGTTGAGCCCATCTGACCTGAGGGATTTTGTTTTTATAAGGGAACCTTAGTTTCCACACTGGGGTCCAAATGTTTGGGACACAGAGATAAGGATGGCATCTTCACTTGGTACCGAATAATCCCTCCAAAAATATCCAATTCAAATATAAATAATAAAAGAGTTCATAGTGGTGCTTTTCAAATGTTAGCATGCATCAGAATCCCTGGGAGAGCTTGTTAAAACACAGATCTTGGGGGCCCCAGTAGTAGAGATTCTGATTCAGAAGATCTAGGGTGGGCCATGAGATTTTCATTTCTGCTAAGTATCCAAGTGATGCTTAAGCTGTTGGTCTAAGGGCCACACTTGGGACAGATTTGGGGTATATAAGGAATTTCCTCGGCACCTGACTCCTGTTTTGGTTACTTGCTAGCCTTCTAGTAATAATAACCCTAACCATTGAAGAGCACAAGCTTGTCCTTCCAGCAGATTCACAATGCAACGGGGCAACACCCTGGCTTTGAGTCACATGCTAAAACCACCTGAGGAGGAGTTGGAGAACTTTTCGTCAAGTTGCCAGAACAGCTGACAAACTGAAAGGCAAAATGTGTGCCTGTCAACTTGAAAACTGTCAATGGGTCCAGCATTTAGTGCTGGCTGAATGAAGGGGAAGATCCCCCAGTCAGAAAGTCAGCATTAACTTTGAAGGAAACCACTGCAGCCTTTCTCTCTAGAGAAATTTAGACAATCCAATGTTTTCAATTAAATGTGAATCTGTCATGCAGTCTCGGACTGATTTTTGATAACACCTCAGAGAAAATGAGCTTGAATCTGTGTGACTGCAGTCACAACTGGGCGTGTTTAGCAAAAAGAAAAAAACAAAAAACACTGGAGAAATAGTCCCATATGAGATAAATACGCTGGAAAATGATCCAGAAATTGGCAAAGGCAACACTCTGGAAGTGATTGGGAAACAAAGCCAGAGAAAACAGGAACATGCTTTGGAGGGGGGCGCCTGTTAGACACGTGGAAGGGGAATAAAAATTAACAGCTTGCTACACTCAAGGGTCTTTGTTCTATACAGTGTAATGAGGGTATTATCACTTTTCACTGGGGATTTTCAAAGCCACGACTGAATGAGTTTTATATTCTCATGCCATGGCCCTTTTGGTTATTTGAGATTTAAAAACCTCTGAGTATGTGCATTCTGCTTTCACACTTAGTCGTTTAAGATTTGAGCAGTGTTTTACACATGCTCTGAGTTTCCATATCCCCCATGCTGTGTAACACAGAAATGAAATTGGTTCCACGGTTAGAAGATGATGAGTGCTTAAGGCCAGGACAATGGTAACAACTATAATATAACTAATAATAGCTAACATTTGAGAGTCCTGCATGGCAGACTCAATTTTATGGATTTGAGATGTATTGGTTCATGTCATCCTCACAAGCAACGCTTTGAGAAAGGCATTACTGTTATCATTATCAAGTGAAGCACAGTGAGATTAAGTAACTGGCTCAAGATTAATCTCTAAGTAGATGAGTTGGGATTTGAGATCCTGGGCTTTAGCAAGAACAATGCTATGGTATTTGAAGCAAGCCACCTAACCACAGCAAATAGCAAATTGACTGTTGCTCCATAGCTTTCTGACAGTTAACTGACATATCCCAAGGGAGTGTACAAAACTTCTAGTATTTACATGTGGTACGTATTATAATGAAATATTACTGAGCCATTAAAAAGAATGAAATAATGCTATTTGCAGCAGCATGGATGGGCCTAGAGATTGTCATGCTGAGGGAAGTCAGTCAGACAGAGAAGACAATATCATATGACATCCTTTATATTCAGGATCTAAAAAGAAATGATACAAAAGAACCTATTTGCAAAGCAGAGACAGACTCACTCACTTAGAGAGCTAACTTATGATTGCAGACGTAGGGAGGAGGAAGGATGGGAGGAGAGGATAGTTAGGGAGTTTGGGATGGATGTGTAAAAACGGCTGTGTTTAAAATGGATAACCAACAAGGTCCTACTGTATAGCACAGGGAACCCTGCTCAGTGTCATGTGGCAGCCTGGATGGGAGGGGAGTCTGGGGGAGAATGGATATGTGTATATGCAGGGGTGAGTCCCTTCGCTGTTCACCTGAAACTATCATAACACTGTTAATCAGCTATACTCCAAACAAAATAAAATGTTTTAAAAAATAGATCAAAAGGGGAAAGAAAACTTCTAGTAGCTCAGCTGAAAGTTTCTTTTTAAGAATGAAAACAAATCTAGAAGAAGTGCTGTGCTAAATTCATAAGAGCCTTCTCAAAGCAGGGGAAACAAGAGCAAACACTGAGATGAAAACTCACTACCAAAACCAGGCCGCAAGATACCATTTGTAGGTCACTAAGTTCTTGTGCAGAGGTATCACCCAGAGGGGTCAGATGAGAGGGACTGGGTTGATGTTTATAGCCATCTTAAGAATAAATTCTTTACAGCCGTATGGGAATGTGGTTGATTATAATTAATACATTTAAAAAAGAATAAGGATATCCTCTATACTTTTCTGTACCAATGGTTAAAAGACCATTTATTGGTGTTTTTATGTAAGTCAAGTGAAATTGCATAAGTAACCAGGGTAAGATACCTCACTTCATTACCACGTCTTGGCATTATTCTCTCTGCACTGTTCCTCAAATCCATAATACTTGTTCTTTCTCAATCAAATATCTTTCATAGGCACCAAAATGGAGAATTCCTAGACAGTTTTATTGGCCATTGATCTCTCATCCCCCAAGCTTTGCTGTCACTTCCCTCACGTGTAGAAGCTCACCCTCCCACCAGGCTCCTCTAGGTTGGGCAGGAGAAGTCAGTCTGCACCCTTGTTTCACTTCTGAGCATCCATTCCAAGCTGAGCTTTTTGGGACTAGGATGAAGTTCTGACCTCGTCCATTGTCCCAACTATCCTGAACAAGTGAGACTTAGAAGAAATCCACTTTTTCAGAACTTGGGGCTCATTTAACTTTGCTTATATAAGAGGCTATAGAAAATGTGACCCAATTGTTTCGGTGTTTGAGGTACAAAATGCTCAGGTTCCTAGCAAAAACTAATCTTGTTGTATTGTCCCCTTTCAGACTCAGACAAAAAGTTCAGAGAGACCCTTCTTTCTAGAAAATGATGAGGGTGCTGCCAGCTTCCTTTAGATGCAGCAAGAACAATGCTTTTAATTCTGCCTCCTGACTCCCTACATGAAGATCATTGAACAAGCAGATAGAACAAGAAAATGAAATTTTAGATATTATGGAAATGAAATGTTCAAATGACACAAGTGACAATGGGCAATTTTCATATCACTCAATAAACTGAGGATCTAGTCAGCCCTTATTTATCCCATGAGTTATTTTGAGTTTAACTTAAAAAAAAAAAAAGTTGTGTGAAGGAAGAAGATTCTCACTCTTGGTTTTACAGGAGAGAATTTGCCCAACCAAAAAACTTCCACAGGAATAGACTGACTACTTTGAAGGGAAAGGGACCAGAAGTCCACTAGGATTCCCTGCTGAGGACTGAGAACACGGTTTTCTTTGGCCCCCAACTAAATACACCCTCACAGAAGTAGTATAAAAGCATTTGGGGTGATGCGGCTTCCTTTCACAAGAAATAACTTTCTTTTTAATATATCCCCATCGGCACTGGGAAGGAAAATATTTTTGCCTCTTAACTGCTGATTCTGTGACCTGAGAATTGGGTCAAAATTAAGAAACAAACAAATTCACAATGCTGCCTTTAGTTTGCTTAAAAAAGAAAGTCTTTAAAAAGTATATATTCTTTTATATATAGAAAATTATATATTTTTTTATAGGAAAGAGATATATGTTTGAATCACAGACAGATGGAGTCTAACGGATGTGCTTTTCTCTAGTTTATGACTTTGGTTGTGTTTTTCATGTTAATTTCAATTTTTTAAATAAATATTTGTATATCGACAATATTTAATAACTTCCCTTTTTCAAAAGTTTCTTCTGTTAGTTTCTTTGTCTGTCTCGCCTTTCTTGGATTTTTCTTTATTATCTCCACTTTTCTCCGCTAGGGAGGACCTTAGTCTAATGTTTTCTGGAATGTCAGTTTTTCAAGAAAAATGCAATGTTTCACATAATTTAGAGTAATTTAAAATTACACATGACTTAATAATATGCTGATGATATGACGCTCAGTGTTTGGATATTATTTTCTCTGTCTTTTTAGAGGTGGGGAATTTACTGTTGGGAGAGATGGGGATTTTCTAGTTAAATCGAATTAAACCTTTCCTTGTTCTTATTTATGACCTGTATGTTCAAATATGTTACAACAGCAAAATCTCCTTTATTCCTAATGCCTGCATGTGCAGTTTCAACTGCAATTTACTTTAATAGTCTTTTGGATGGGAAAAGAGCCCCAAGAAATTGAACCTCTATGATAGCATTTATGATAGAATATGCATTTTCAAGGTAAGATTCAATACAAAGTTTCAGACCTGTGTCTCTCTTGGAACTAGTAAATAAGCAGTTTCGAGGATGGATAACATACAAGCTATATCCACTGGAGAGTTCTTTCTTGCCCTTTCTGGGACTAATTATGCCAGCCTGAGAGAGCAGTCTTGTGTTGTTTGTTAGATAAGAGATGGATCAAAATCTCACTGGAAAACAAAAGCTGTGTTCAAATAGAGAAAGTACTGAAAACAAATGTCCTTGTTTTTTTTTCCCCCGCTTTGGGCCAAGTGTATGCTTCACAATTTACAAGCATAGGTTGACTTTTGTCATTGTGGTCGTTTGTTTTTAGCCTATGCTATTTATTTGGTGAAAGACACATGCTTTCAGAGTTTGTCCCTTGGAAGAAGCAGACATTTGGACACGTGAAAGAGGGCAGCGTGTGCTCACACACGATAATATGCCTCATCTACCACTGTAAGTGGGCAGTGATTGGTGGCTTTGCGTCCCTGGTGGCTCAGAGGGTGAAGAATCTACAGTGCAGGAGACCTGGATTCGATCCCTGGGTTGGAAAGATCCCCTGGTAAAGGGAACGGCTATCCACTCCAGCATTTTTGCCTGGAGAATTCCATGGACAGAGGAGCCTGGTTGGCTACAGCTCGTGGGGTTGCAGAGTCGGACAGGACTGAGCAACTAACTCTTTCACCTTTTCTCATTTGAACCTCAGAGGAAAGGAGATTTCTCATTCAGGCATACCAAGTAAAATAGCCAGATGTTTTGTTCCTTTGTTTTCTACCAAAAAAAGACACACATGCACACACACACTGAAACAGGTAAATAAATAGTAGAGCCTCACATACGCAGCTGTAAGACACAGAACGCTGTTTCCATGTGAGGCTGGGTGTATTTCCAGGGATTGTGAAGAGAATGTCATCAACAGGTATTTCCCCCAAATGATATGAATGTAGTTCAACCTGAAGACTAAAATTTGAGTTTGGGGCACTCAATCAATATTTGACTAATTGGATGAACTTCTACCTTTCAAGAGTTTTACAGCTTTTTCTTAGAAAGTTTGCTCTTGCATAGCTACAAAAGACAACAAGAACCAAGTCTGTTAGGTTAAAAATATATTGATTAGGAGAAGTAGGTCATACTATAGATGAACTTCTTTCCTGTTTCAAACTTACATCACTTTGAGAATGCCTAATGTGTGTGAAAGGGCCACCCCTCACTCCTCCACATGCAGAAGAAGGCTTTATATTAATTTCGCCACTCCTCTATGCTCACATTCACACTCTCCCAGGGAATCAGCTGTGTCGTGGCTAAGCCAGGTCCCTAGGTACCTGCTTCCAGGCATTATTAAATGTTTCTAGGCAATAGTGGAGTTGCAAGGCAGGGCTGAGCTGGCTTGGTGGTGGTTAGGAGGCAGCTGTGCATGTCGACTGGCAGAGTACCTAGGCTTGTCTGTCCCTAAAGTATACTATCAAAGTGAAAATATCCACCAATGATAACTTAGGATACTGAGACAATGAATAGAGTAACAGATTGGTCGAGAAAGCCGTGTGCAGAGACTTAAGGAGCTAGCCGCAGGGACGGGGTTAGCAGTTACCTTGCGAGCAATTGCTTGCAATAGCACACCCTGGGGAATTTTTAAAAGCTTTATGGGTCTTGGGACTCTGGAACAACCCCTTAGAAGTAAACAGTGCAGTTTTTATTGCCCTCATTTGATGGGTAAGGTGAAATGGCTTCTACAATTTATTAGTGAACTCAGAAACGTCCTGAATTTATACTATTTCAGGAAGATAACAGGTTAAGTATCATCTCATCATGGATGAGAGGCCCCATTTATTCTAACATCCAGCGAGTGGGGTGGAGGCATGACAAGTAGGTGTGAGACCCCCACAGGAGAGGTGGGAGAGAGTCTACTTAAAAGTTGGCGCTATCTCATCATTGCACTGAGCACTGCTCCCAGGCTGATGTGCTGATTATTCAGTAACCAAAGTGCCATTCCCTGGCCTTCTTTGAACAGATGCTAACTTTCTCAGGTTTTTGTTTTTGTTTTAAGCATTTTACTTTGTATTAGGGAATTGCCAATCAACAGGGATTTCATCCTTCATAGAGAATTCCAAATTTGAGTCTTTTTCGCTGAGATAGTCTTAGTGGCTTCTACTAAACATTTAATTATTATTTATTTATCAGCTGCATCAGATCTTAGTTGCAGCATGTGGGATCTTTCATTACAGCATGCAGGCTCTCTAGTTGTGGGCTTGCTTAGCTGCCCTGTGGCATGTGGGATCTTAGTTCTCTGATCAGGGATGGAACCTGCATCACCTACAATGGAAGGCCCTAGGGAATTTCCTCTACACCTGTTTTAATCTTAGTGCGGGTGAGCTTCCTTAATGAAATACAGTGTGCATCCTTAATTACAGACAGCCGTCACTTTGAAATGGCTCAGTCTGTACCTTTAAGAACAATCTTCCTAAGGAAAGAAATCAAGATAAACAAGAGCTCCATGCAGCACAGAGGACACAGGCTGGGCTTCAGTGTGAGACAGGTCTGGGTTCAAACCCCACCTCTAGTGATCCATAGTGTGGAGGACACGTGTTTTCACGGAACCTCCATTTACTCAGTTAATAATGGGGATAATATCCACTCTTCACTGGGGTCTTCTGAGGATTAAGTGACATGAGATTACTGTTATTAAAATCAGTTGACAGGAAAAAAAGGAAACTCATTAAGATAAAACCCATTCTGCACCTAAGACAGGACTCTGTCCCAATCACAGGTGTCATGGTTTGAAAAGATAGATCATAATGCCTTCCTGGATGTATTCACACTACAAAGGTTATTAACACTGTGATCCATTAGAAGCCAGATCAAGCTGCTTTCCCATGCCGCACCACAGTCACACAGGATGCACGCTCTGGGCAGATTTCACGCATTTTTGTCATTGGGTTGGCAAAGCCATCAAGTGCCAGTTCTGAAAGATGAGGCTATCTACAGATGCTTGCATAACACAGTTAAGCAGGGAAAAAAAAAAAAGAAAGAAGGAAGGAAAATATCCCATGGCCATTCACTGTGTGCTGGATAACTTCTGTTTGTGCTTTCAGATGCACTGTCTACTCTGCCCCAGGACCCAGAGAAACTGCTGGGTGCCTATCCTTCAGGGCTTCCTCACCCTCTGGTTTCTGGCTATAGGCTCAGTTCATAGGGGCCACCAGCAGAGACTGGGAGGTGGGAGCGTGTGAGCTAGGCACATGCAAACTTTTTTAAAGTCGTGCAGACATAAGCCACGATAAAATTTCTAAGAACCACTAGAGTAAATGCATTACAGCTGAAGTGACTGGCCCAAGGCCTTTCAGGCCCCGGAACGATGAGCAATTAATAGCTACACACACCTGTGACCCATGAGTGACACAATGGGGCCACCGCAAAGCACTACTTTATAATACTTAGTGTGTGTGCTCAGCGAACTTCCCTGAGATGTTAGTAAATTATTGATTAGTCATGACAACTCATGGTCGATGGTATAAATCTTATTTGGCTATAACTTAATTACTTCCAGCCCTTTACTGTAGCATATAACCGATACCTCCAAAAATTACACAGGGATGATATGCCTGAATGCAAAACTCAACTGTAAAAGTAAATATTATTATATATGTAAACAGCTGCGTATGTAAGACAATCACACCATGTTCACTAGTTACAGAGGTTGTTGTTTAGTTGCCAAGTCATGTCCGACTCAAGCAGCCCCATGGCCTGTAGCCCGCCAGGTTCCTCTGTTCGTGGAATTCTCCAGGCAAGAATACTGAAGTGAGTTGCCATTTCCTTCTCCAGGGGATCTTCCCGACCCAGGGATTGAACCTGCGTCTCCTGCATTAGCAGACAGATTCTTTACCAGTGAACCACTGGGGAAGCCCAGTTACAGATACTGTATCTTTAAAAAAGAAAATTAAAAACAAATCATGCAGCGCCTACCGGATCCCTTTTCACGAGCTCTCCATTGGGCACAACCTCAACCAAGTGGATAATAATGATGACAGAGTTCAGGATGTAGGTCAGAAACATGTTCTTATGCAGAGTCACCCGCTGGCAGCTAAGGCTCCTGGAAGGAAAAAGGAAGAGAAAGCATTAACCAGTGTCAAAAGATTGATGCTCCTGGAAAACAAACCTTATATAGTAACATTTTAAATCTTTTCTTTAGCAATAGATGAAAGAACGTATAAATGAGGCTGGTCCCATCTGTTAAGGTTCATTAGTACATTTCTGCCTGATTTTTAGACAGTCTTCCGGTCATGGTAAGTCATGGTTTTCAGTTCTCAGGGTGACTTCCTACAATAACTAAAAGAGTGAGGGATAAAAATCCATTTTAATTGTAACAAAAGTCATAAAATTAATTGAGAAGAACTTTTCTAAGAGAAACTATTAGGGTTTAGAGTGGTGCTTCAGAGGGAAAACCAACTCTCCACTGATACAATGTGCCAGAAGTTGGGTGGCAAATGGGAAAGAAGGGCTTAAAGGCGGCCTGCCAGCCTGACTGAATCCATGTCCTTGGCCCCTCACATAGGCTGATTTTCTTAAGTCTCCCGTCATCTTTCTCTTTCACCATTTCTTTTTTTCTCTTCTGGATGTGGGCCATTTTTAAAATCTTTACCGAGTTTGTTACAATGTGGCTTCTGTTCATGTTCTGGTGTCTTGGTAGTGAGACAAGTGGAATCTTAGTTCCTGACCAGGGATTGAACCTGCACTCCCTGCACTGGAAAGTGAAGTCCAAATCCCTGGGTTTCCAGGCAACTCCCCTCACCATTTCTTTTGATACTTTCTAATTTCTCATATTCCAACTGGAATCAACTCTACGGCTCCTCTTTCCCATGTCCTCCTGATGGTGGAGCTCAGACACAGACAGAGACTTCTAACTAGGCTCAAATTTGATGTCGTGCTGGGGCACAGTGTAGTTTGGACCTGGGATTGCTCCAAGTGCTCTGCTTACTGGCACAGTTCTGCCCCACCTCCGGGGTACTAAACGTTTGCTGGATTTTCTATTCTCCTCTCCACTTCCTAAATTTGTACATATGTATTTATGTGAATGTTCACATAAAGGAACATTAGTTTAAACATCCTATTTCACTTTTTGCAGCAAAAGGGGAGAGCCTGCAGGAGGGCTGTACAAAATTGGAGTGATTATCCTAGATGAATTAAAATCTCGTGTTTACCATATTTGATCCAGTCAAAGAACATTTAACATAATGTGAGGACTTTAACATTAATGTTCGGTTAATGATGCCAATGACTGATCATAGTAACTACTCCTAAAAAATCTTCACGGAATAAAGCTAGAATTCCAGGCATTTGACAAGAAAATTCTGGGGAAAAATGACAATGGAAATGCTTTCCTATATTTTCAAATCATGGGAAAATGAGTTGTCAATTATCTGTAATGAAAAGTAAGTTTAATCCATGAGGGATCTGTGAGAAGAGCATATTTTGATTATTGTGGCTATACTTTTCAACTCTATAGGAAGTACTGCTGCTGCTGCTGCTGCTGCTAAGTCGCTTCAGTCGTGTCCGATTCTGTGCGACCCCAGAGACAGCAGCCCACCAGGCTCCCCCGTACCTGGGATTCTCCAGGCAAGAACACTGGAGTGGGTTGCCATTGCCTTATCTGATAGGAAGTACAGGCATTAGTAAACAGTTAATACAGAATATTCTTAAATTCTCAACTTTTTGAACAGGGGTAAAATGCAGGAGGTAGCCAATGGTAAAGATGGGGTTTAGAGAAGAATTTTCTTTTGCTCACACACACACATACTACCATGAGCTATTTTATGTAGCAGCAGAAAATTTTGTTAAATAAACTGAACCTAATTGGTTTTATAATAGTATTTTAAAAATAGGATGCAAATTTAAGGTTAAATAGAAATTTATCATGCCCATTTATACTGCATAAGCTCTTCCATAAAGCAAGTGTTAAATCTGTGACCTGCCATTTTTCATGTAGTCATAATAGCACTTTATAATTCTTCTCCCTGGGAGGCAAATGTCTGTGGTCTCATTATTGGATTCAGTCTGGCTTAAACCAACGACAGTTGACATTATGCAGAACTAAGGAGTATGGATGAATGAATCCTTCGGCGTTGTNTATACTGCATAAGCTCTTCCATAAAGCAAGTGTTAAATCTGTGACCTGCCATTTTTCATGTAGTCATAATAGCACTTTATAATTCTTCTCCCTGGGAGGCAAATGTCTGTGGTCTCATTATTGGATTCAGTCTGGCTTAAACCAACGACAGTTGACATTATGCAGAACTAAGGAGTATGGATGAATGAATCCTTCGGCGTTGTTACTCTCATGCCTAATTTTCTTTGGACTGAGCAGAGTTCAATAATCTGTCGATGGACATTAGCTTACAGAACTGGTTAATGTTCAGTCTCCTGTGTAAACTAGAACTTCCCTGAACAAAATATGCTTCCTTTACTTCCAGCTTATGGGGCCACTTGTACCCCCGTTTTATTTTTCTTCTTAACACTTACTATCCTCTGCCATATATTTGCTTCNGACTCTGATGCTGGGAGGGATTGGGGGCAGGAGGAGAAGGGGACGACCGAGGCTGGATGGCATCACGGACTCGATGGACATGGGTCTGAGTGAACTCCGGGAGATGGTGATGGACAGGGAGGCCTGGCGTGCTGCGATTCATGGGGTCGCAAAGAGTCGGACACGACTGAGCGACTGAACTGAACTGAACTGAACTGCCATATATTTGCTTAAGTGAAAGTTGCTCAGTCATGTTTGACTCTTTGTAACCCCATGGACTATATAGTCCATGGAATTCTCCAGGCCAGAATACTGGAGTGGGTAGCCTTCCCCTTCTCCAGGGGATCTTCCCAACCCAGGGATTGAACCCAGGCCTCCCGCAGTGCAGACGGATTCTTTACCAGCTGAGCCACCAGGGAAGCCCATGAATAGTGGAGGTGTAGCCTATCCCTTCTTCAGGGGACCTACTGATAAAGGTATTTGTTTTGTATACCTAGGAGGAGAGGGTCTGGCACGTGGTAGGGCTTAATACTCTTTTTTTTTGTACTAAAAATCTTTACAAAATAGCACTTTTCTTCTGTGAGCCGTGACCACTGAACAGTTTCCCAGTACTTCAAAGAATTAACATCAAAAGTTAGATGATCTCATTTTTCACACTCTGTATCATATTGAACATTTGCCAGATTCTCAAATTGACTAATATTGGGACATTCTCCTGTTGTTCACATTATGTAAATGTATTATTTACACTAGGCACACAATGAGAAAATGATGGCTTAAAGCGGGATAAACTGTTAGGTTCCAAAGTAAGAATATGACTTACTTTGAAACAAGTTCTTCAAGAAACAAGTCTATGTTTCTTGAAGATTTCAATATAATTTCTGCTCATTGAGTCTTAAAAATTTTATTACACTTATTTGACATTTACGATCTGCTTTCTGAAGTGAGTTGAAGGTACTTTAAATTTACTAAAATTCTTTTAATAAGCTAACATGTATTACTATGTATCCACTCTGATTCAAACCTTCTTGAAGATGCCTGGGATATATGGGTGAAGAAAACAGCTGCTGCCTGCAGGGACCTTATATATTACATTATTTACTATTATAATAAATGTTCTGAAAGAGAGGTATAGGATAGTCAAGAGGATTACTTGAACTTAAGAAATGATGTGTTTAATTGTTCTCAATACAAATATCCTGTTGCTTGAATGAACATGATAGAAATGGTCATTTTCTTGTCAGACCTGTAATGTCTTTAGTGGAAACAGCATGAACCAGATGTTAGCTATATTTTATTCCTCTTGATAAAAAAAAAATAAGTATTTAGATGGACAGGACATTGCTTTCTCTTGAGTGATAGGGAACCATAAGTACTATAAATTCTCCAAGCGTGAGAGGATAAGACAACATAATCTCCTCCTGTCTTGGCCCAGTCAAGGTATCATTCACATATGATGATGAGATAATGATTTACTTTCATACGTATCTCAAGATGTCACACTTTAAAGCCGAAGCCACATGTCACTTTCATAATTTTAATTTACCTGGTATAAATCTTTCACATTAAAAACTGTTCCAAGTTACTGGTATCTTATGTATGTATTTGTGTGCTTGGGGGAATCTCGAAGTTGTATGAGAAGGTATTTAATATTTGCCTTGAGTCTTACAGATTGTATAAATCAGTTTGATACCACAAGGACAAGGTCAATTTTAAAAGTTTTCATTTACCTAAGTATCATACCTACCTTGTTAATGATGAACAAGAGAAATGTGGGAAGAAGGGAATGGGAAACAGACTGGAGGTAGAATGTGAAAACTCTTAGAAAAATTCGAAACATTACACATCTTTCGGGACTTAGTATCTTTGAATTTAGCACAAAATCTTTACCCTTAAGGATCTCCCTTTCGATTATGATTCCTGCCTCTTTTCCTTATTACTACTGGTCTATGAGTGAACATGTGCCAAGACATGACCAGCAGTTATCTTTGGGGTGAATTGGGAGAAAGGACGCTATTTTTGTAGCCATCGATTTAATGGTTTCTCTGGAGGAATAGCCAGAGATGATAATAAGGCACTATACAAAACAAAGAGTTATCTTTCCATCCTCTATGAAGATGTGAAATAGAATAACAGGAAGTACTGAGTAATAGAGGAATCAATATTCCTTTTGGAGCTCCCAGTGGAAACTACCTCCTGCCTTTTTTTTTTTTTTTGCCAAAGTAGCCAATGTAATATAGAGAATGGAATGCAATGAAGACACTCCTCTTTCAAGATATACCGCTATATACCAATTATATATTGGTATATAGAGGTATATGTAATTGATATATAGCGGTATATGTAATAATTGATATATTGAGGTATATGTAATTGATATTCACAATATTTAGCAATCAGCAATGCATGGATACTAAGCAGTCAAAATGGAGGTTAATGGATGTTCTATTATTGGACCTTCCTTAAGAGAAATCAGTGAGATGTCTCAGTGTTTAGAATGGTTCTGCAGAGATATAAGTTGATAAATTATAAATAATACTAAAGAGATTGAATTTATTGCAAACTTGCTTAAAATAATCAGAAAACAAACACAAATGTCCACTGGCATGACTTTCATAAGCAAGTCTTCTCTAAGGGTATTTTTACTTTAACTCTCTTGCAGACATTTACTCTTGGCATCTAGTAGTAAGGAGTCTTGATTAACTAATTTGATGTTTCTATTTAATTCTTCTCCCTGGTGTTGCTCCTATTTTTCCCAGTGAATGTCCTAAAACAAATGTCATGCTAACGGGGCTATCTTCAACCTTAAACTGGCGGATCAGAGGTAACCAGCATATCATCCTGAAGTTCTTTTAACTCTGCCACTTTTATTCAGTTAAGATCTTCAGTGTTGCCTTTTCTATGACTTAAATCACTGAAAAAAATTTCCTTTATCTTGAAGAGGGCATAGAAGTTCAATTTTGTTCTTTTAATATAACAAAGACTTTATATACATTTATACATTCACTCCCAACAGCACAGGGAACATAATTCTTGTTTGTCTCAGAGTTACATAGTCCTGCCTTTTTTCTTCTCCTGCATGCTCAGAACAAAATCACATTAAGATTAGTGGCATGCCTTAATGATCTCATTCTGAGTAATGTCTCAGGATTTTTCACCAAGTGTTGGCTGTTCTACAGGCTCCCATATATTCAGTAAGTTTAAATTCTTGGCCTTCCCGGCCTGCTGGTTTGAGTAGGACACCTGCAGAGTTATTCCTTGTTATAGACCCTAGCAAGCACATTTTCCGAAATTGGAGTGAGATTTCAATGGGATGATTGTGAATAGGGCATTAAGTCACAGAAGTGGAGCTGGGTGTAACTTCTCATTTTGGTTTCACGAAAGTTTTATGAAATGGATTATTTGGATTTTGCTAAATAACTCAACCCTGGGCATGCAGAATTAAGCAAGGGAGTGATGATTAGATCTTGCTCAAGTTTCACACTGATGATGCCATTTAAGTACATACATTGTAAAGCCTCCCGTTATAACGTCCAGTCAATATCACAAGGGTGATGTTGAGTGTTTGAAAAAAATTCTAGAAAAATATTTCTAAAAGAGAAAAATGTTGTTATAGATCAGTTACCTTTTATTTTCACAATCACTTTGAATTTCTGAAATCCAAATGTAAGAAAAAATGTGAAGAATCAGAAACGTACTTTATTTACTTATTTTTAGCCACGATGCATGACTTGTGGGGATCTTAGTTCCCCAACCAGGGATCAAACCCATGCCCCTGGCAGTGGAAGCATGGAGCTCTAACCACCAGGGAATTCCCAGAAATGTACTTTAAGGGAAACAGATAGCGTTGATATTTTTAGTTCGGGGAAATTTAAAGTAAGATTAAGGACAGGTATAACAATCAGACGTGACTGCTTTTGGACTTGAATATGGTGTTCTTCATACCCTAGTCGCCTTTGACTGTGTGTGTCCTGGGGAACAAGGTATTTCAGTTTGTCTTCCCATCACTGCATCCAGATTCTGCCTCAGTAAGATATGTTTTTTCTCCCAAGACTTGCTCTTTGGTAGGTTCTTGAAAGAAGAGCTGGTAAGGGCAAAACTTGGTGTTTCCTACACAGTCTGCCCTCACACTCTCTCAAAGAATTTACCAGATTAATTTTGCTTTGGGACTAACTGGAGTTGAGAAATATTTCACTTTGCTTATGTGCTGCACTTTTAAACACCCATCTTTAGTGGTTTAACAGAGAAATAATTATTGAAAGAACATCCTTACTTTCTTTGCTGATTTGGTTCTCATACCTCATCACTCACTTAAGTGACAGGAGGAAAATGTTCCCTTGACATTTTTTTTTTTTTTTCATCTTTAAAGTCCTGCATACATTTAGTTGCACAGTTGCAAATTTGGGGCCTTTTCTTTCAATTTTCTTATGATTATATTTAAAAAATGAAAGAATAGACTCAGTGATAGACTTTTTAATCAAGGTAATATGAGAGCCATGGTGATGTATTTTTTGCATTGTGGTCAAGAGTAGTTGAAAAATGAAGACATTCAGAGATTAATCATGCCATGTGTTTACTCTGCTGTATCCTGATTCATTATAATTGAAAAAAATATTTGAATAATTAATCCCTCATGTCTTGTTGCTTTATCAGTCTTCCTCCTGTTCATATGTGGAAGAAACTCATTTTCTGCTTATTTATACTATTATTTGCTATTTAGTTAACAAAATAATTTTCTTATGATTATATTTAAAAAATGAAAGAATAGACTCAGTGATAGACTTTTTAATCAAGGTAATATGAGAGCCATGGTGATGTATTTTTTGCATTGTGGTCAAGAGTAGTTGAAAAATGAAGACATTCAGAGATTAATCATGCCATGTGTTTACTCTGCTGTACCCTGATTCATTATAATTGAAAAAAAATTTGAATAATTAATCCCTCATGTCTTGTTGCTTTATCAGTCTTCCTCCTGTTCATATGTGGAAGAAACTCATTTTCTGCTTATTTATACTATTATTTGCTATTTAGTTAACAAAAGGTTGCTATTCAGTTATATTGCTTAGTCAACAAATTTTGATGATATAAGATGTAGACATAATAATATGTGATTATGATGTAAATTATAGACAAAGATTAAAAACAGGGTCAAGGAAAAATAATACCTTAAGGGTGTATTTTACAAGTGATTCTTTGGTTTAATTTTGTCTAGCATTATTATGGCAATATGTGAACAAAAGTCAATTTAAGATTCTGTTATTCTGTATACAAATCACTGTACATTTAATTATGTCTCACATCTTTTAAGTGTGGAGAATTATTTGTAGCCTGTGTCTATGAGGTTTTCTTAGTCATTTGTATAATATCACTGGAAGGAAATACCATGATAAGTGTAGAAGTTAGAATTCTCATGAAAGAGTACCATAGTGCCTCCTGACTTTGATCTATAGAAATGACACTAAATTTAGGACATTTTTAGGACCAAATTTATGTTTGAGATATGTTACTATCTCACATACTCTGTGGTCATTTTGAAAAATATAGAATCAGTGTTTTAAATTCTCTATTAGTGTAAAATCAGTGTCTAAATGAACTTAATCATTTTGCAATAGATAATAGAATCATTTGTATGGACACAACCTCCGGATAGAAACCCTCATTGGAATTTTGTTTCTTACAGTTCTTAGAAGAGAATTTCAGTTAACAATGGTAGAGGTGCAGGGGCAAAAACCTGACCCTTGACAACAGGGCATCCTCTTCCAGAAACTGCCCTTGACTCTGGCTGAGTGAGTCAAGGCCAAAGAGCACCCATGAAAGGGTGCACACGACTAGAGCCTCCCAGCCCCGCTTCTCCTGTGGCCCAACCCACTTACAATACAACTCTCAGTTAAGCAGGTTGTGTTTGAACTTGTGGCCATGGCCTCCATATTTCAGAGTAGGGGTAAAAAAAAAAAAAGGAGGAAGATTCTTTCCTCAGTGCTTCGTGGCAGCTTAGCCGGTGAGTGGAACTTGACCACGATAATGTTGTGTATCTGTGGGCTCACAGGATTATTTCATTTGGGGAAGGAGGTATATTGCTTTTGAAAATTATATGAATCCATCCTATTTTTCCTGAAGGATAGGGTTAAAAAGCATATTTTTAATTAATTTCATTTTTCTTGCTATTCCAAGACTCCCTCCCAGTGTTACATGTCATATAATCAGCAGACTTTCTCGTGCCCAACACTCTTGCAGTATGCCGCTTATTTTAGCACCTAAGAGAAAATACAAGGCAGATGCCGTAGGTGTACATACCTAACCAGCACGAAAATCGCCAGGGAAATCACCAAGGTGACCATCGACATCGAATGACCCACAATAGCCAGGTAGTACAGAATGTACGCGCTCTGGAACCACAGGAAGAAAAGCAAAGCAGTTACAAAGACAAATACATGAATAAATTATTACAGAAGAGGGAGAATAGTTTCTATTTTTAAGTAATGTAAATTGACAACTGTTTTTCTCCTTTAAAAAAACCACTATAATTATAAATATTTCAGAGAATTAAATTATATTGAGTTATAAACTGGATCAATGGATTAACTATCATAACTGATATCATAAGAATATCAGTTAAACCAGAATATGCATGACCTGGTGGGAAAGAATATAAGACTGGGCTCATCAGAGTGTTCTTTACTCAGAGTATTGTCTGACTCTCAGGTCCAGTCACTTTACCTTCCCAGACTGCAGAAGTCCTCATCTTTAAAATGATGTGGTTGGACTAGACAATTTTTAAAGCAATTATATGCTGCTGTAAGGAACATCATTTAGCCCAGGCATACAGAAATATTGGATCTGAAAGGTTGTGAAAAGATGACCCCGGTAGACACTAACCACAAGAAAACCAGTGTGAAATTATAAAACTCTAGATGTTAAGTCAGGATGACCCAGCAATACTAAATTTCTGTGCACTTAATAATATAAATGTAAGCCACAGAGAGCATAAAGCAAAAACTGACAACTCCTAGTCATCAATAGAATGCACACAGGGAGGAAAAATCAATCTATAGATTTGAAGATTTGAACAACATGATCAACAGATTTTACTAATTCACATACAATAAACATTTCACACAACATTTACAGAATACCCATTCTTTTCAAAAGCACAAAGGATATCCAAATTGACATATACTAGTCAGTAAAGCAAATGAATATATTTCAATTCAAATCTTAAGTTGGATATTCACTGACCATCATACTCTAGAAATCATGAATAAAAAGATAACTTAAAAAATACCCTCATATTGTTAAAAAGTAAAAATGTATTTCTAAATGACCATTGGATCAAAGACGAACTCACAATGACATACCAAAACTTTTTGGATACAGATGAAGTTGTACACAGAGGGAAGTTTACAGACTAAAATGCATATATGAGGAGATGGAAAATCAATGACCCAAATTTCTATCTAAAGAAAATTAAACTTAAATGATAAAGAGAACTTGAATATATCCTGAGTGGCACAAAGACAAAACCTAGTTGTTCAAAATCATGTCAATACCTCTTAGCAAGACTGATCAAGGGGTAAAAACAGACCCAAGAGAGATGAAAAACTTGTACACAAAATGCTGTAACTGGTTTTGGTGTCCTTGGCCTGTGCCGAGACGTCCCTCTAGTCATCTGGTCTCTAAGCTATCTGTTCATCTTGTTTAATTGTTTTTTATTCTGTCTTAATGACAGGAAAGTTCTCTATACTTGAAAGCTTTATAGAAAATAAAAGCACTGATGGTTCTGTAGCTTCCAAATTAGTAATTATTTCACATACAGACCTATCCTCGAAGGAAACAATAGGTTTCCTTTGCAGCCACCAGGACTGCCCAGAGCAGCCCTGTGTGACGGATCGCTGACCCATGGTGTCCCCCAGCCCATGGGGACAGGAGGCTGGTGGCGTATTTGGTGATCTTTTCAGATTTCTGAAGAACCTGAAGAAGGGGGTGGTTACCTACTCGCCACTTCCCACCACCCACCCCATTGGCTTCAGTGTTTCTAAGCAGAGATAACAAAGCTATTTAACAGTAAGACACAAGAAGTAACACATTAGAATGGGTTTCCACAAAAATAAACAACTGTGCTCATATCAATGGGCTGATGAGAAGCTCCATCAAGAGTTTGTTCAAGGCTTGATAGCAACACGGTCATGGACCTCTCAGAACAGAGGGTGGTCAATTGTTAGCGGGTGACTTGCAGAGAAATCTGTAGTTCTGGAACCCTTCCCAAAAAGAACTGCTGAGGGAGTTCTTGAAAATGCTGCCTAACGTCTGGTATTGCAGGGAACCCCATCATTTGCTCCATGGACACATTCCTCTTGCCATAAATGGCCTATTCCACATGCTCAGGGAACCATCATTGACTGAGTGCCAACCAAGGAGTAAAGCATCGTTTTCTCCAGAGCCGCTCCCTAAACTCCTCAGAATTGACAGGCCATTATCTGATTTCCTTCTACAAAATAGGCTGGCTTCTTGGTAGCAGGTGTTTTACCATTAGGCATACATTTCCATGCACAGATAATGGCATCCTCCTCCAATACTGAAATGTGCAATAGAACCTACCTGCATTTTCTCAGGGGTGAAAGCGTTGCACATGGTATAGTTGGACCAGGAAATGTTGCTCTCAGGATGCATGTACCAAACCCCATCTTCCTCACAATACTTTGTAACTTTTTCTGTTAGTGAAACAGAACTTATTATTATCTCAAAATCGCAAGACGGAAAATCAATAAATTAAAGCTTAAGAGCCATTGTAAAGGGTTAATCACTTTCTAGAACCTGAACGTGAGTAGAAGTCAATAGAGACAGCCAGAAACCATGCACCACACATGACGCTTTAATATGCATCGCTTAAATTTAGCTTCAGCAAAGCCAGGTGAAGCATTGCTATCTCCATTTTACATTGCCAAACTTATTCTGAGTTATTCACCTTTTTCTAGCTCTCCAAAGTGCCTCTGCAACGTGTTTATTGCCTTAGAGATCACAGAGCAACCCTGAATGGTAAATTGGTAAAATATGAAAGGAGATTTTATCAGTGTGTTTGCAACCCTTATATCGTTTTGATTTTTGATAATTTCATAGCAGTAATATTTTTATAGCATTGTTTTTCGTTGTAAAGCTTATGGAAAACCGTTTTACATATGACTTCTTGTGTTTTTTTAAAACATAGGAATATGGAAATCAGAATCATATACTAATATTTGTTACTGTTTTAAAGGTTAAGGAAACAATTCATGGTAAAAAATGTATTTGGTGAATTATTACTGAGATCTGATAACATTTAAAATAATTTTCTATTAGAAGTTTTGGTTAGTCAAATCAACCTGCTATGAGAGAGTATGAAACTTATTTTATCTTTGGCAATTTTTCAGGTAAAATTCACAATTTTTCATTGTATGACTCAAACACATTACTACCAAATTCAGCACAAGATTTAAACTGAAAACTGTAGACTTGTTTGTATGTCTACTCCAACAATGATTTAAAATGGACCAAAACCCCAATTTTTTTCGCCAACGAAGAAGTTTTAAAGCACCTATTAGAATCATGTTTCAATATTAAGAAACATTTTAAATTGTGAATTTGCTGTGACTGCCATTGGACAAAAATTATTTAAAGGACCACCCCTGGAAACCAAGTTTCCAAAAGGGTCAGCACTAATCAGCAGAGAAAAATTGATGTTGAAAACTGGTCAATGATTTAGTTGATGATTTGCAAATTTTAAAAAGGGGTTGATAATGCAGCATTTTATCTTTAACATCTTGTTAGGAAGTAGTTTTGTTTTCTTGAATGAATATAATTTGGTTTTTACAAAGTTACATAGCTATATAGGGCAATGTGTTCTATGGAGGAGGGTGATTCAATGATTTAGTTGATGATTTGCAAATTTTAAAAAGGGGTTGATAATGCAGCATTTTATCTTTAACATCTTGTTAGGAAGTAGTTTTGTTTTCTTGAATGAATATAATTTGGTTTTTACAAAGTTACATAGCTACATAGGGCAATGTGTTCTATGGAGGAGGGTGATTGTCCTGAGAACCTTCCAATCATGGGCAGCACTGAAGTAAATATGTTTTATTTGGATTTAACTCAAGTCTGTGTGCATGCACGGTTCAGTCATGTCCGACTCTTTTGTGACCCCTTGGACTATAATCTGCCCAACTCCTCTGTTCATGGGATTTCACAGGCAAGAATACTGGAGTGGGTTGCCATTTCCTCCTCCAGGGGATCTTCCCAACCCAGGGATTGAACCCATGTCTTTCACGTCTCCTGCATTAGCAGGCAGATTCTTTACTTCTGTGCTACATGGATCTAGGCATTTCCTAGTTCTAACTGTTGCAGCTATCAAGAATTTGTCCTCTTCTGAGAGAGAGTGAGATAAATGGAGAGAGTTGCATGGATGTATATACACTAACATATGTAAATAGACAGCCAATGGGAATTTGCTATAGACTCAGGGAACTCAAAGTGGGACTCTGTAATCACCTAGATGGGTGGGAATGGTGGGAGGTGGAGGGAGTTCAAGAGGGAAGGGACATATGTATATTATGGTTAATTCATGTGGATGTATGACAGACCAATATAGCAAAACAATCAATCAATCAAAAATAAATAATTATTAAAAAAAAGAAATTGTCCTCTTCTAAAAAGCCTCTTGATCAAAGTGAAAGAGGAGAGTGAAAATGTTGGCTTAAAGCTCAACATTCAGAAAACGAAGCTCATGGCATCCGGTCCCATCACTTCATGGGAAATAGATGGGGAAACAGTGGAAACAGTGTTAGACTTTATCTTTTTAGGCTCCAAAATCACTGCAGATGGTGACTGCAGCCATGAAATTAAAAGACGCTTACTCCTTGGCAGAAAAGTTATGACCAACCTAGATAGTATATTCAAAAGCAGAGACATTACTTTGCCGACTAAGGTCTGTCTAGTCAAGGCTATGGTTTTTCCTGTGGTCATGTATGGATGTGAGAGTTGGACTGTGAAGAAGGCTGAGCGCCGAAGAATTGATGCTTTTGAACTGTGGTGTCGGAGAAGACTCTTGAGAGTCCCTTGGACTGCAAGGAGATCCAACCAGTCCATTCTGAAGGAGATCAACCCTGGGATTTCTTTGGAAGGAATGATGCTAAAGCTGAAACTCCAGTACTTTGGCCACCTCATGCGAAGAGTTGACTCATTGGAAAAGACTCTGATGCTGGGAGGGATTGGGGGCAGGAGGAGAAGGGGACGACAGAGGATGAGATGGTTGGATGGCATCACTGACTCGATGGATGTGAGTCTGAGTGAACTCTGGGAGTTGGTGATGGACAGGGAGGCCTGGCGTGCTGCGATTCATGGGGTCACAAAGAGTTGGACACGACTGAGTGACTGCACTGAACTGAACTTGGTCAATCTTTAAATATTTGACAGAAGGCTATGTCTCCTCTGACTTCCCTTTCTAAACCAAACACCCCCTTTCACACCACACCTGCTGTGTCCCCTCAAGCCTGGAACCTCTCTGCACGTGCTCAAAGGTTGGCATTTCCTTTGAAATAGTCCAAGTCGATACTGCTCCATGAGGAGGGGAGCATGCTTCCTTCCTTCACATTGGGGAACTCTCCCCTGATTCTCGTACCCAGTCCTCAGAGATTCATGTGCCATTAGTCTCAAGAGATGCCAGACACCTGCCCTTTTAAAAGCGCACCGATTCCCAAGGATCTCAGGGCTGAGAATCTTTGTCCTCAACCATATGCTGGCCACCTTGGCTCTGCCCCTTTTCTGTTGATTGAGTGTTTGACTCCTGCCCTTACATCCCTCCTAACAGGGATTTGCTTTTTATACTCTAGCACTTTCCTTCAGCCTATTAAGCCTCATTCTGGAGAAGGAAGTGGCAACCCACTCTGGTACTCTTGCCTGGAAAATCCCGTGGACAGAGAAGCCTAGTAGGCTACAATCCATGGGGCTGCAAAGAGTCGGACATGACTGAGTGACTTCACTTTTTTTTTCTTTCTATCAGCCTCATTGGAATCTTAACACTGCTATTCACTCTCTCATTATCTACCTACCTTTTAACCAAGCACTTTGTTTAAAAGGAAGTCTCTGTCATTTCATTAAACTGTTGAGTGGATCATCGAGATACAGCTTGGGTCAATGGTAAAGTACTAAAGAATTTAAGTTTGTTGAATACAGATGTATTTAAGAACTGCCTTTCTTTTGAAGTGGATTTGTTCCCCTGCTGAGAGGGTTCTATCTAAAAATCTGGCTGAAAAGATGGATCTATGCCTGGAAATCACTGTTTGGCTAACCCCAAAGTTGCCTTTTAGTTAATAATTGTAGCCACTTTAGCAACAGCCCATTGCTGCTTTGGAACTGGCCTTATAGCCTCAATTACAGAACAACTCTTTTTGCCAATCAGGTTCCTCTAAGGCAGTCATCAGATCAAGATTAATGAAGCATCATTTATTGGGAAGAGTCAGTAAAGACCTGGGGACCACCATCATACAGCACCGAGTTAGGGTTTACAGGAAGGTAGTGATGAGCGATGGCACCCCACTCCAGCACTCTTGCCTGGAAAACCCCATGGACGGGGGACCCTGGTGGGCTGCAGTCCATGGGGGTGTGAAGAGTCGGACACGACTGAGCGACTTCACTTTCACTTTTCACTTTCATGCATTGAAGAAGGAAGTGGCAACCCACTCCAGTGTTCTTGCCTGGAGGATCCCAGGGACGGGGGAGCCTGGTGGGCTGCCATCTATGGGGTCACACAGAGTCGGACATGACTGAAGCAACTTAGCAGCAGCAGCAGCAGTGATGAGCAGGGAAGAGTGATATGCTCTTTCTTCACATTCCAACTCTTAAAGTGAGAATTCCTAGAAGTGGCTGGCCTGAACTGGTTTAAAAAGTGCCCCATTGTAATTTCACTTCCATGGGGGTCAAACTTTGTAAGTCATTCTCAGAGGAAGCAAGAAAGCAAGTCCCCCACCAGTGTGGCTAGACTGAAGCCTTAAGGAAAACCATGTTCTGGCTTGAAAGTTCTGAAAACCACTTCAACCTACGTAAGTTTGTACAATGATTTAGAAATATTGTTTCTCAAATGCTTTTTTCATTTACTTAGAAAAGGGTTAGGTAGGAGTTCAGAGGACTTGGGTTCAGTTGTGGTTTTATATAAAACATTATGTGAGTATAAAAGGAGATAATATGTATGAAACTGTTTTGGAAAGTAAAAAAATTATTCAGTGAAAACACTGCTATGTTACTTTTATAATTACAGTGACTTTGATGTTACTAATTAACTTAACACATTTGTTGGCTGTTCATGTGGGGCAGGACGGAGAGCTGGGTTAGTATGATCCATGTTAACAGTACCAGTCTTCTTTACTGAGTATATGTCAATCATCTGTTGTTGGAACAGAAATCTAGTCAATGTTTGGAGTTACTACCTTCTCATTTCTCTTCCCTACACATGATAGTTTTATATCATTTTCAACATTACAATCAAATTTCCATTATGCTTCTTCCACCAGCCCAGTACACATAAACTCTAGATCAACGATTTGCATAAGTCATCAAATGGGAAACATTGCAAAATTTTACAAAAACTTCAGCTGTAAATAAAAATTGTTCAGTTTTAGAAAAAGTAATTGCAAAGTTTATTAAAATTCAATATTAAATATTTAAAATATATAAATGGTTCCTTTTCATTTAATATTTAATAGAATTTATGACCAACACGCACAACTGGTCATTGACTTAAAAAATAAGGGCAGCCCACAATCTTTGTACAACCGGATATTTCATTTGTGGAAATGTTTCAGAACATGCTAAACCATAGAGACTACGATTTGGTAGTATATTTTGCATCTGATTTTCTTTTTTGAACTAGAACAATGCTAAAAGATTCATAGCAAAACATAAACTAAAAAGAAATACTCTACCTTCCACATCAAAGTCAGGAAAATAATCTGGGCAGTGCTGTTCAGCGAGGGTTCCAGCGGGTGTATCGTCCCAGCAGGCCCAGCCATCCCAGGTGCGGTTGCAGTACAGACCTGGCCATTTAGAGAAAAATTACATTGCAGCTATCAAAAACCACAGAGTCCTCAGCGAGATTTAACAGGGCATAGATGGTTACTCAGGGGCTCTCCACTCGGGTATGGAAATGTTAAAACAGCAGTCGCAACAAAATAAAGGTACTAACTTTTCCAACTACTAAGGGAATTTCCTTTTTTTTTTTTGTAGGATATTCTCCATTTATTCCTCAAAAGGCCTACTTGTCATCTGTGTCAAATCTTTCCTCCAAAATATCTCCTTTGTGATATCTCCAGAAATGTTATGAAAGAAACCCCGTGAAAGTATATGCTCTATCGTGGGTGCATGCTCAGCTGCAAAGTCATGTCCGCCTCTTTATGACCCCATGGACTGTGGCCCACCAGGCTCCCCTGTCCATGGGCGTCTCCAGGCAAGAATACTGGAGTGGGTTGCCATGCCCTCCTCCGGGGGATCTTCCCAGCCCAGGAATCGAACCTAGGTCTCCTGCATTGGCAGGCAGATTCTTTACTGCTGACACGACTGGGCTACTCTACTTAATTTTGTCTTAAGGGCAGACGTTAACCAAAAGCAGTCAGATGAACCTGAGCAAAAGAACTAGGCATGTCTGTGGCATAAAGTACAGAAACATACCACAGTTTGAAAGCCACTGTTAAAAACATTGGCATACTGAATTAACTGAGTTAACACATATTTACCCCCAGAAGAAAATAAGCCTTTACTAATGTCTGAAACACACATTCACATACAGCCTTCTTTTTACCTTCTCCTTGGTAGGGGGGTAACTTCTGCATTCGGTCAAAGCATTTGTGCTGTGCCTGCAACAGTCTCTGTTTTCCTAAAAGGAAGAGAAATGGCTCCGGCTCAAGTGTTGGAGAGTAGGTGGAATCTGAACTGGCAGGAAGGACCGGAAGTGGGCGCTGTATTAGACAGGAAATGGAGTTACTTATGGAGAGTAGAGAGAGGGGAATACATAATGAAATGATCAAAAAGTATGAAAACATTTATTTTCCTTCTATAAGCAACAATTATGCACGATCTCCATGTGGATTATTTTTTCTTTATAATTTAAGTGTATTTATATTTCATCTATAAATTCTACCTAAATTTTTCATGCATTCATTCCATCCACACTGAAAATGTATAGCACCCACACAGACCCACGCACCTCATTACAAGATTTTTAAAATTTTATTATCAATGTAAAGTTTAGAAATAAATAACCTGATTTCCAAAAAATATGAATATTAAATCAACTTTGTTTTCTTTGGAGCTCCTAAGAATCATGAATCATGTTATTCAAAGTAGATATATTAGTGCAATAAATAAGTTTTAATTGGATTCTTTCAACTGATTTGTTTGTACTTAGATTGCACACACTGCCAAAAAGCTTACCCCATTTATTCCACAGAACAAACATAATATGTTTTTTTGAAATATTCTGCTTTGGATAATTGCCTTAATCTCTTTAAACTGGTTTCATCAGCAGATGACCTACACAAGGTAATTCATTTTCACTGCTGAAAATTAAGGTAAATCTTAAATATTTTTCCTAGTGCTTCTAAATTTTCAGTGCAGGCTGACATTATTTTGTCAGCCTGTTAGTTTTCATTACCATCATAGGTCCTATTAATCAAAGTTGTATGTCTGTGTATATGAAAAGATGAATATCTGACAAATTGTCTTAAGTTGTGTTTAGATAGATTTCAATTTCTTCTGTGGCTCTGAGGTTTTGATTGTGCTTGAATTGGAATTTTTTTATATCCATGTTCTGCATAGGGAGTTTTTTTGGAGAAGACTTGCAAGCGTCAACCTACATTGACTTCTGTTTTTCTGAAGTTAGAAATACTCCTGGCTTTCTATCACACCTGCTGAAACACTTTTAATTGGCCTTATTCTGTTTAAATTATTCTAAGATGGAAGTTTCCCCAATGTACTGATGGCAGAGAGAGCATTATATACCTTTCTCTATTCTCCACAGTTGCTAAAATAAGTATCCTTATATCCCATATACCCCAGGACATTCATGGTACAGCCTCACTGTTTTCTAGCTTATCTCACTGTGTAGACAGTGCATCCTGTCCCATGAGATAGTCTATCACTAAAGGCTAACCAATAAAAATTCATAGTGGAAAGAGAGCATGGAGCAAGAAAAGATGGGAATGACTACAGATCCAAGGTAGAATTGGACTTTGAATATATGTACCGTCTGCATAGGCAGAGAGGAGAGGGAAGGCTTTCTGGATGGAAGGTAAGGCACACAGGTAAGCCCAGAGGAAGGAAAGGGCATTGTGAAATTGTACAGAAACCAAACTGGAGGGGAGCATGTTTGAGGGTAAGAACTGAAATCAAGGAAAATCAGATCATCCAGAGCCCTATGAAAACAAGTACAAAACTTTTGGGACATGAAAGGCTCAAGATTTTTTAGCCACTATTTTAAAAGCATGATGAGGTAAAGATGTCTTGCAGTTTTTTGACCAGTGAAGGTTGTGAAAGGAGAGTTAGGCATCAGATTAGAGCTGGGAAGCCCAGTCAGGCAGCTCAAGGCATGGGCTACATCACCTTAAGATGGAACAAGAAACAGCACTTTAGCACTTTTTCAAATAAGAAAAGCACTAAGTATACCTGATAAGGAATGGAGAATAATAAGAGTCAAGCGGCCTAGCTATTTTAGCCAATACAGCTGGTAAAAAAAAATGTGTCTTGAGAAGGAGAAAGAAAAGACATTAAGAAAGGAAAACCTTTCTTGGGGGAGAAGATACTTCTCTTTTGGACTGGATGTGGAAGTATCAGCAAGTCATCTGAGTAGAAATCACTTGCAAACAGAAGAGGATGAATATTTATTATTGTTGTAACATTATGGTTACAACTCTATATGAACACTTACTGCAAATATAGTTGACACCACTCTAAGGGTTAGAATTATTTCTAATTTTAATACCTCTAGAATTTGTGACAGAAGAAATGAACACACCGACAATGATGATTAAAGGTGTACACGTTCTTTATCAATGTGGCTGAAAACCATTATGTTGTAATAGAATATGATGTCATATATAATTCTTTTCGGTCACTTATATTAGATATGCTAGACACTAGGAACTATTTTGCTTAAGCTTGACCAAAGTAATATTCTGAGTTCTAGTTTTAAACAGACTGGACAACCCATAAAATGCTCCTGTGTTAGCTGGATATTCATGGAGGCCATGGGGAGGCAGTATGTACAAGAATAGCAAGTGGAAGCCTGTATTTTCAATGACAACATTATTTGGTTCAATGCAGTCTTAAATACCAGTAATCATGGCGACATGACCATCTGAAAAAGTAGCTGTGGTTCATGTGGACGACAGTAGCATCTTATCATTCCTCCAATGTTGAAACAAAACTCCAGTGAACTTCCTGTAACATGGTTCAACGGAGATGGTTTCAACACTGAGGGAATGAGCAATTAGAACTTCTCTCCTCAGAGGGGCCATAATAATCTGAATCCGCTCCTGGTCTGGTTCATGTCTGAGCACTGACAATGCAGTTTTTCCAGTGGTAGCTGAATGTGTCAGTGATTTTCTTCTGAAAATAACATACAAGTTGAGGCGTCTGTTATGTATGTATGCTACTGCTGCTGCTAAGTCACTTCAGTCATGTCTGACTCTGTGTGACCCCATAGACGGCAGCCCACCAGGCTCCCCCGTCCCTGGGATTCTCCAGGCAAGAACACTGGAGTGGGTTGCCATTTCCTTCTCCAATTGACATGACCATCTGAAAAAGTAGCTGTGGTTCATGTGGACGACAGTAGCATCTTATCATTCCTCCAATGTTGAAACAAAACTCCAGTGAACTTCCTGTAACATGGTTCAACGGAGATGGTTTCAACACTGAGGGAATGAGCAATTAGAACTTCTCTCCTCAGAGGGGCCATAATAATCTGAATCCGCTCCTGGTCTGGTTCATGTCTGAGCACTGACAATGCAGTTTTTCCAGTGGTAGCTGAATGTGTCAGTGATTTTCTTCTGAAAATAACATACAAGTTGAGGCGTCTGTTATGTATGTATGCTACTGCTGCTGCTAAGTCACTTCAGTCATGTCTGACTCTGTGTGACCCCATAGACGGCAGCCCACCAGGCTCCCCCGTCCCTGGGATTCTCCAGGCAAGAACACTGGAGTGGGTTGCCATTTCCTTCTCCAATACAGGAAAGTGAAAAGTGAAAGTGAAGTCGCTCAGTCGTGTCCGACTCTTGGCGACCCCATGGACTGCAGCCCACCAGGCTCCTCCATCCATGGGATTTTCCAGGCAAGAGTGCTGGAGTCAGGTGCCATTGCCTTCTCCGGTTATATATGTATACATGACATATATACATATATAGCCATTACATCTATGTAATTCCAATCATGGAATTACTACTGCTGAAAAATAACATATAAATTTCATCAGGTTCACTGAACATATTAAACTGTTTGCTGATGATTTCAGAGATAAAAATTTCTAGTGAGGTGGTACAATTTTCAACAGTAAAGAGGGAAAATATAAACAGTAGCGATTAAACCACCAAGTGGTATGAAAACAATATTCCACTTATCATATGTGTTATGTTTATTCTATATGTTAGTGGAATGTAAATATATAATTTTATGTCCACATGAAGGTAGAAATGAGACGTGAAGGACATGTTTTTCTGAATAAAGACTGACATTCGAAGTTTTGCATTCAAGCCATCTTGCATGATGCTTCCAAAATCAAACAAAAAAACACCTCTTAATTGTTGTCCTATGCAGCAGTTTAGTCGCCATATATGTGATGTCACTCCTAAAGGTTCCAGTAGATGGCGCCACACATACGACCACCAAGCTGCCACTGACAGCTGTAGTCCGCAGAGGAAACATCAGTGTTCTTTTACTTTGAAGGCCTTCCATACGTCAGGCACTGTCCTAGGTTCTGAAGAGTCAGCAGCGAGAACAAAACCGGCAAGGTCCCTGCCCTCGTGGAGCTTACATTCTAGAAGGTTCCATCCACACTAGTCATGGGATCTAGAAGCAAAGCAATCTGATTTGAACGGCTGTGTGTTTAAGCAATTCCTACTTTGACGTAAGACAATCAGCTTCCTTGTGTGTTACAGGTGGTTTCCAGAAGAACAGAGAGAGAACATGAAAAGAGCAGTTCTGTGTAGAACTTTAGAAATGGTTCAAAACTACTGACTGTGGGGATCCATGCTACTGGCTTGAAGGACGCTTCTACAGATTGTCACAGACAGACCTGTTCTAATGGGACTATGCATCCAGAATTCACAAGTTGATATGACCAACTTTCCATGTTGCTGTTCTTAATAATGATAATGTCTATATTAGGATGATTTGTAGTTTTCACTTACTTATACTTTTCAAAGTAAAGGATAAAACAGAGGTCTGTCAAGTGTTAGCTCTGCTTCTTCCAGATGGGATCAGATACCTGACTATGTACTTTCTACCTAGGCATTGTATAAAACTCCTGTATGTATCATAAGAGGCTTCCCAGGGGGCGCTAGTGGTAAATAACCCACCTGCCAATGCAAGAGACTAAGAGACCTGGGTTGGATCCCTGAGTTGGGAAGACACACTGGAGCAGGAAATGGCAACACACCCCAGTATTCTTGCCTGGAGAATCCCATGGACAGAGGAGCCTGGCGGGCAACAGTCCATGGGGTCATAAATTCAACACAAATCGGGAAACACAGTTAAGTGAACAACAAATGCTTCTCAGAAGAGCCTACTTTCTCTCTGTCTTCCTCGTTGTTGGTGTGGCCATTGTCATCATCCTCACTAGCATCTTTTGGGCACTATGTGCCAAGCACTGTTCTAATCCTATTGTGTTCCTGCACAAGAAGAGAAAATGACAAGAAGAGAAAGTGAGTGCCTTCAGTAGATTTAGATGAGGCTAAGGGAATGTGGTGAACCAAACTGATAATTTTTAAAGACCATTTGGAAATCAGGTTGGTAGAATTCAGTAAATATATTGGTAGTGGTTTTTCATAATAATGTATCTAAGAAGTGACATCTTAGAGTAATTAATGTCATGAAAATTTTTCCTTTTCTCTGAAGAATATTAATGTGGAACATAATGAGTATTTTAGAAGAAAACTGATATATCAAAAATTATATGGACAAATCCTCCAGATCAAATATATAATCCAAACAGAAGCAAAATTTCTGTTTGTCACAATGAAGACCTCATAAAGCCATTTAAGTGCCCTGTGCAATCATGCTTGCTAGTAAAAAGATGCCTACAAACCACAAGGCACCCGTCATGCTCATGCAAATATATGAAATTCTTTCAATCTTTGAAGTTTAAAATGTACTAGGTAAGAGTTTTTAAAAGGTGAGCTTTTTTTTTAAAAAAAAAAAAAAAAACCACACCAAAAGTTTTGTAGTCTTTGTTAAAAGACTTTGTTTAGTCTTTCCTAAAAAAAAAGCTGATTGGATAATATTCAAACTATCTTATTATCTAGTAGTTACTTTATCATATCTTCTATCAATGTCTAGTTACATGATTTGTGAAGCAAAATTCAGGAATATTCACATATAGTCGATCACATAGGATTTCATTTGAGATATTAACAACAATATCAATATGAATAAAATATACTAATCTCTCTGCATCTATAGAATATGATATAAGGTTTAGACATTTACAGACAAAAGAAAATATTCCAATAGTTTCTACAATATTCTTGTTTAAAATTTCTTTCCAATGGCATGAAGATACATGCATTTCCAAGTACTGGATTACTTTTAGCAAATTATATTATACTTTATCTGAAGATTAAAATAACATGGCTGTCTTACATAATAAAATAAACTATCCTTATTCAGACAGGTACAGAAGGAAGGACTATATTAGCAATTATTCCCATAAACTTTGATGTGTAACATTATAAAATGTAAATCCCCTTAAAATTAAATTGACAGGCATGGAATGTTAGTAATAGTCTTCCTTGAATAATGTAAAGAGGAGATTTGTTAACAAAATATTAAAGAAAATTATAGTTTGTCTTCTGGAGAACAATGTCTACCCTTGCTCAATTATACTCAACCTTACTGTTTCAGCATTCTTGATTAACATAGCTTAAAACAACTCTGTTTCACTTACATTCAGGAAGATGAAGAGGGTCAAGCACCAGCGTGTAAGTGTGAACTTCATTTTGGGCCTTTGAAAACGGTCTTTTAAGACCTAAAAAATATAAAAGTAACAAAGACATTTATATTAATGTAGCTCTAACATTGCCTGTGGCCTTTTTCTCCCCTGTTGATCTGACTTGAAGATCAGTGTCCCAAGTCACCCTAAATAAAATCCATATAAAGTAAGAAACAGAATGCTTGACACACACACACACACACACACTATAATGTGTAAAAGAGATAACTAGCAGGAAGCTGCTGTATAACACAGGTAGCCCAGCCTGCTGTGCTGTGATGACTTAGAGGGGTGGAATGGGCAGGGGGGCTCTATGGGGAGGGGATATATGTATATAATTATGATTATGACTGATTCACACTGATGCAAGGCAGAGACCACCACAGCACTGTAAAGCAATTATTCTCCAATTTAAAAAAAGGTAGAGAAAAAAAGAGAACAGTATTTTTAGAGGCAAATGCAACTGCACGTTTCATTGCCCCTCCTCTCAACCTGGAGAGAGATTGTTGTCTGGTTGTGGTCTAAAGTTCTCCCATTAAGAAATTCTTGAACCCCCTTTACATGTCAGGATCACAATAAAAGATTCTGAGACATCAAGAGCAATCAATGTGGACTTCACTTAACACATGGCATCAAAAGAACTGCTGAAAATTTCACTGGAAAAATCCACAAAAAGTCACTTCCATGGGCATGAATAAATAAGATGTGTGCTTTGTAAAAGACTAATAGCCATGCCTTCTGGGTAATCAAATGCCAACTTTTATTTAAATAGTTTATTTAGAGCCTTGAGTATTTTTCTTTCCTACAAATTCTTCAAGTTTCAAGTTGCTATTAGGAATCAATTTCTTCCACAGTAAGACTTGTGTTTGTCACCTAACAGCTCACCAGTCCTACTCAGGAGCACAATAATCAGAAATAGGCTGCTTTGTCACAAATAAACAGTTTTTCATTTCCCTGCAGATAATTTTATACATGGAAAAATAAAGGGGTGAAAAAAAGTTTAAACACAAACATTTCCTTTCTTCAGTGGGATTTGTGTGAAACCTGTTTCAAATAGGGGTAAGTGGTTCTAATTGCATCTAATGCTGTATTGATTGTACCGCTCTCATATTTTACATATTCTGGTTTGACTTAGTATCCACACTGTGTGCCTGTTGGGCTGTACCCTGTAGGCCAGTAAGAGGTCAGATCGAAGAAAAGGCCTGGAGACGACGGCGGAAACATCAACTGTTTGTTGGAGAGGGGATCCTAAGCCAAAGGTCCTGGACAAATCCCGCCATTGTCAGCAAACGCCAGGCAGGGCATGGCAGCAATCTTTGCTACTCGGGGGAGAAGGAGGCTACCACTTATGGCGGGGGAATTTACATCAGGTTGGCTCAGTTGCCAGGGAAATGAGCAGCTGGGGCAGGGAGCAAGCACGTGGGCAGTTACTACTTAGGGCTATAATTAAGAGAACTGGATAGTCACTTGAGATAAACAAAGCCTGGTCCAGCAGGGATGTATAGAGAGCAAGAGAGCAGCCATCTTGAGTGGCCTGACCATACGCTCCATCCCTATATACCCTGCAGGATCCCTACAATCTTGGCCTACCCCTTTTCTGTGATATCGCTGGGGTCAGGCATATAGAGGCATGCTGCAACCAAACAGCACACATGCAATGCAGGTAACAGCAGCCAAGAGGCGGGCAAACCTTGGAGCCAGGGGCTTTTCAGTCAACTTTCATCTGGAAGTCCAGATGAGGATAACAGTGTCATCTCACTATGGCAATGCATGCCCAGTCGCTCAGTCATGTCCGACTCTTTGCAACCCGTGGACTATAGCCCACCAGGGGGACCCAGGAGTCAAACTCACTTCACAGTGAGGTCACTACTGTCGCCCAGTCCATGAACAGACTCCCTCCACTTAGACTAAGGAGAGAATGTAAGACGTTCAGCAGGCCAAATACAAGCAGTAAGGACATTCTGAGATAATGCCACCCTGCTGTGGTTTTTGTCTTGGTCTGTAGAATGACCCCACCTGTCCAGCCCTAGTTCCCAGAGCTAGTGCCGAATACTGGAGAGACAGTATAACAGACCAAGGGTTAAGATGACGGTGCCCTAATTAATTCCTTTAGTAGTTTCAGGTGGGGCTGAGTAGAAGACAGGTGAAGCCTTTAAATCCCTTTCTAATATGATTCCCCACGAGGAAGCAAACCCAAACCACCGGGGAAGTACCTGCCAGCCCCAGGGTGATTTATAATGTGTTCTGGGGGCAGATTCCCATGGCAAGAGCAAAAGCAAGCTCTTGTCCTGACCGACCACTGGCAGCAGTCCTCAGGTGGTCAACAGTTGAACTTGGATGGTGCTGACCAGTTGCCTCTGGGTTAACATGATGTAAATCCTGGAGTGGGTGCTCCTGGGACGTGTTCACATGTAGAGAGAGAGTTTTCCCATCTCAATTGTTATTATGTGGTCCCTTCATCCTTTCAATTAGCCTCTGGGGCAGGTGGAAATGCTAGTGTGTAGCGTCTGTATTCGGAGAAGGCAATGGCACCCCACTTCAGTACTCTTGCCTGGAGAATCCCATGGATGGAGGAGCCTGGTGGTCACATAGTCACAAGAGCCAGGAGCATGGGGCAGCCACCTTTAAACTTGTCAGAGGCTCTGAGGTCAGCAGGAGATCATCAGTTTAATGGAAGAGAAAGACATCTCTCATCTCCCATGGTGGTCGGCTCTGCAGGGGCATACATGCTGGGGGACTGCCTCCTCAGATCACTTCCTCAACTTTTCACTCCCCACCCCATTTTCTGATATCTTGGGGCTCACAGGAGGTGTTTATTTATTTATTTGGCCTCTTGGCTGCCTCACCAGTGACTGCTGTCATTCATTGAGCCACTCAGTCATGTCTGACCCTTTGTGATGCTATGGACTGGACTATAGCACGCCAGGCTTCCCTGAGCCTCAGTATTTCCCAGAGTTTGCTCACACTCATGTCCACTGATTTGATGATGCCATCTGACCATCTCATCCCCGGTCATTCCCTTCTCCTCCTGCCTTCAACCTTTCCCAGCATCGGGTCCTTTTCTATGAGCCATTACACACTACAGAGACTGTCTGAGTGAGACCTACCCTTATGCACCTACAATTCTGAGATTCCACACAAACATATTCAGCTTTACAAGGGACAAGTTTGCCCTCGTATTTCCAATTCCAGTAACATATATTTACTAAATACTGAAAAGTGCCATCAAATGTAATTTAATTATTACAAAGCTTCCCTTTTCTTATTAAATTATTTAAGGGGCCATTTCCCTGAAATTTGAGCACCTTGGAAATGACCCTTTTTTCATGGCTGTGTGAGCAGTTCAAAAGGTTCTATAAAGTTAGCTCGATTCCCGAGGGGGTGTGTGTGTGGTGGGAAACAGAGAGATTAAGCAGGATTAATGATATCAGGGACGGTCAGCCTAGCTGGATGGCTAAATGTAAGCCATGATGATGTAAACAGTTTCCATCATAGCGATTGCTTCCCACCATGACCCTAATATGATCTAAAGGATATTTATCTTAATTGATGATGCCCAAGTCAATTTCAGTGTAGGGAAAGGGAAAGGGAACTTGCTCAGTCGTGTCCGACTCTTCGCGACCCCATGGACTGCAGCCCACCAGGCTCCTCCATCCATGAGACTTTCCAGGCAAGAGTGCTGGAGTCGGGTGCCGTTGCCTTCTCTCAGTGTGGCAACCTAATATTTCAAGTGAAGAGAACATTTTGCCACCTGCTTTATTACAGAAAGCTTGGTGTTTGTGAAGAACTTGCTCATGACTCACTTTGCCAGTTTGCTTTAAAAAAAATTCAGTATATAAAGAAGTTATGGTACATAAATAGGACTTCTCCAATCATTTAACTAATCTAATTAAGAACACCAAGGAAGCAATCTTAATGAATGTTATTTGGTTTGGGGATGCAGTTTCTGGTTTTATTCAGTCTCGCTAATATGAATGTTCCCTGTGGTGTAGCTTTGGAGCACAGAAGAAGAAAGTTGTAGGGAGGAAAAGGAAAAGTTATATTCATCTCACTTTAACTGTTTGGTTTTGCTTTCAATCTTTCTTCCAGTAGCTGGAAGTATAATTTTTAAAATGTTTCACAATAATTCCCCAAAGGAATACTCCATACATTGAAAGAAGGCACTTATACCAAAGAGAGTGCCATTTCAGCAAGGACCATTCTGTATAATTAAAGCTCTGTTCATGACACAATAGCAAGTTGCAATAAAAAAAAAGAGTACGAAATTAGCAATACATTTAAGACATAATGTCTGATGATCTTTCTAACTACATCCCTTAAGAGTGCCTTGATGGTGATTAGGTATTAAAACTATATTTCACAAATGTAATTACCAAACTATAAAGGGAAAAGAATCTCAATGGCCGGTGAAAACACTAGTCATAATAAACTGATAAAAACAACTGACAAAACACAAACAAGGGCAGAACATGTTCAGAGATATCACAGAAAATGGCCCCAATTTTCCATTTTGCTTAATCACCATTTTGCTTTTTTTTTTGGAAATTCCCACTAGCAGGGGAAGAACACAACAAAGTCTTACAGCTTCAGCACTGCAATTCCTAGTATACACTATCATTGTAACCTCTGAATAGAAGGGTGTCTGTGTGTGTGTGCTAGTCGCTCAGTTGTGTGTGACTCTTGAAACCCCATGGACTGTAGCCCATCAGTCTCCTCTGTTCACGGGATTTTCCCGGCAAGAATTCTGGAGTGGGTTGCATTCTCTTCTCCAGGGGAATCTTCCCAAAACAGGGATTGGACACAGGTCTCCTGCCATGTAGGCAGATTCTTTACTGTCTGAGCTACCAGTGCCAAACAGCAAATATTCTGTTTAATAATACTGTTTAAAGAGGGGAAGATACTTTCTTTCTTTGGAGAATTTCTTGGAAAAAAAGTCACTGAGGAGATCCATTCCTGGATATCGCTAGAGTGTTTCCAAAGAAATAGACATTATGTCAAGGGATATTAAGTATTTTAATGGATCTTCTCTTTTCCTTGTGGACATTGTCTGCACAATTTCTTGTGAAAGAGCACTGAGAATAAGCTGCCTTGAGCTAGCATCAAAAATAGAATGCTGTGTCATTAAAATGCTTCACCAGGGTGATTTTGCCCAGATAATAAGTATATCCACGATGAGTCCTGAACTGATCATAAAAACAGAAAAAGAAAAAGTATAAAGCAAAATCGAATCATAAACTAAGACAAAACGAGGGCTCGATGGTAAGAATCTGCCCACCTAAAAGGAGACAGGGGCTTGATCCCTGGGTTGGGAAGATCCCCTGGAGAAGGAAATGGCAACACACCCCAATATTCTTGTCTGGAAAATTCTATGGACAGAGGAGCCTGGCGGGGTTAGAGTCCATGGGGTCGCAAAGAGTTGGACATGACTTAGCAAATCAACAACGAAAGACCGAGCAAACACAGTAACATTTTCAATGGAAATAAGTTAAATGGCCAGAGGTCGTGAATGAACTGCTCACAGTTATTACAGAGGTGTTACCTGGGTTGGGGCCAAATAATGATGAAATATATACCATTATGGGGCAGACCGTGGATTTTGGTCCCAACTAAAGATTTCTATATTAAATAGTTTGATCACTTAGGACTGTGTAAGATCTGGAGGGTCTCTGCTTTCTAGCTCACTTTTCTAAGCAAGAACTTCTCCTCCTGAAAGTGACTAATAATTAGAAAGGAATAAAGTCCCGAAGAGCCAAATTAGGGTTAGTTTAGTGAAAATGAAGTGTGAGCAGCCTTAATGGGATTATAAGGCAGCAGAACACTCCCTGTTGAACAGGCACCCTCCAGTGTCGTGAGGAGGTGGTAAAAGGGGGACCCATGAAGCTGTTATGTCAGTTAACAGCTGACTCAGAAAACCTTAGTGTAACAGCAGTGTTTCAAAAGGGCGACCAGCTGGGAGGGTAAGGAAAAGCAGAGAGAGCAGTGAGCCCGGATTGAAAAGAGGCAGAGGGAATGGCCAGGTAAGGCAGGCCAACTGTGCTCTTAATGTTGGGGTTCTTGAGATAGCCTGGAAGTTAAGTCAGGCCCCAAGGAGAGACAGAGTTACTGAGAAAGAAAGCAGAAGAAACCACGCCTATATATATCATTGTGTGTGCAGCACTGGAATTAGGCTGATCAAATTTGCATTCCCTTGAGCAGTTGTCCACATGGACAAGATGAAGATGGCTACGTCTCCATTTTTATCTGTAAGAATCAATGGTCCAAATTTCACAAAGCCTTGAATCTCTGATTAACTTAAAGATCAAGTCTATAATATGTCATTGGATAGCCCTGAAGAATCTTACGGAAGCATAGATATTAAGTACAATGAAAACCTCTATTGCCATTTGGTATATTCATGGACAAGATGAAGATGGCTACGTCTCCATTTTCATCTGTAAGAATCAATGGTCCAAATTTCACAAAGCCTTGAATCTCTGATTAACTTAAAGATCAAGTCTATAATATGTCATTGGAAGGCCCTGAAGAATCTTACGGAAGCATAGATATTAAGTACAATGAAAACCTCTATTGCCATTTGGTATATGCCCAAAGGAATTTATTTAGTCAACAGAATCTTTGAAATAATTTCATTTTTTAAATAGGATATAACATATAATTGCCACAATTGGGAAATATAGAAATCTTTTAACATTGCCTTTGTAGTGTTATAATATCAAGAAAAATTTTATGCATGTATTTATTTCTTTAGAAATGAAATTCAAGTTAGAATTCAAGTTAGTTTTAAAGGACTCTTCAGTTGGGGTTTGACTTAAGGTTATTCAATTAATAATACTTGAATTGAGGACTCTGTTCCAGCTACATCTTTAATTCAATGACTATATTTAAAATTCTAAAAATATTTAGAAAATAATTCCCAAGTAAATTGATAGAGCTTTGAAAATTAGAAGAATAAGGACGTAGACCATCTACATGTTTAGTGGTTAGAAAGGATGAATTAATAAGGATGGCCTTCCTTTGGGACCTAAGCAGAAAATTAGCTTTCCCATTAAATTGAGAGGCTTAAAGAGAGTTTTTCATCTTACCTTTTAGTGCTATCTTTATGCATTCATTTAAGTTATTACATGCAGTATGATAGATGGCTGCTAAATATGATAATAACAGTGGGCCCCTGTGTCAGTTGCTAAATTGGTAATTGCAAGTCAAAGCAGTTTAAATTTGCTAAATTATGTTGATATGTGCTCAATTATATCAGCAACAGAAAGGGTGATAAAAAATATTTTCCCAAACAAAATGCCAGTGTAATAAGTCTTAAAACTAAAAAGTAAAACTAAGATTTTCCATCATGAAATCAAATTAGTTGAATGATTTAAACTGTCTTAATCACTCTGGTTATTTTGTGTTAATCACAATAGAAAATAATATCCTATTAGGTTTAACTTTGTCAATGATTCCTGTCTCTTAACAGTCAGATAAATATTCCTTAATAGTCTAAAAGAATGTGAGGCTTTCTAATATGACTTTATATAGTAAATCTCTACATATATTGTAATTTTTTTTCCTGATTCCTTGAGGATCCATATGAAGAAACTAAAATTTCTTTCACTTTCCAGTGTGGAAAATAAGATTTATTGCTCATTTTTTCAGGGGTCTTACTACTATCATTCATGTAGCATTAATAAGCATGAAGATATGGTAAAAACTCAGAATATTAAATGTGGAAGGGATATATATATATATAGTGCATGTGTGTGTGTGTGTATGTTTGAGCTATGCTGTTAAAGCAACATTGGCTTTAGGCTTTTCAGGGATGTATTCTTGATGGAGTTGTGTTGTCTTGCTCCTTTACATGAGAAAGTGATGGACATCATTTTCAAATTGTACCAGGCTCCCATAAATAACCTTTGACTTGTTACAGATGGTTTTCTCCCAAATACAGCAGCTTCAATATCAATCTCATGTCACGTCATCTTATGATGTGGTGTGGACCCTCCTTCAAGAGGTGTTGACTATATCCATGCCTCTTCAATTCGGGGATACTTTAGCGATTGACTTGACTTACAGATTGTGGCAGAAGTAACTCTTCATGACTTCATAGGTTCAGCTATAAAAGCCCATTTACTGGATTCTCTTTGGCTCTCTCTTTTTATTGAGACACTTGCCCTTGGAACCCAGCCACAATGTTGTAAAGAAGCTCATGTTATAACATGTAGAAAGGCCAAGTCTGGGTGTTCTGATTGACAGCCCAAGCATCAACTGCTATCCACGTGATGACAGAGCCTTTACATGGTTCTAGTACCTCACCTATAAGACTTCAGGCTGAAGCCCCAGACATCAAGGTACAAAGTCAAATTGTTTCCCCTGTGTCCTAAATTTCTGACTTAGAAACAGCCAGAGATAATAAATGCTGATTATTGTTTTAAGTTATTGAATATTGGGGTAATACTTTATGCAACAATAGGTAACTGTAATAAAATACAGCTTAAGGGCTCAGGAAAAGATTAAGGAAGAGTATTTGCCAAGTTTCAGTTCTACCACTAAGTAGATGTGTTAGTCTAATGTAACTAATCATAAGTAAAAGATGCAACGCTCTAGGTATTAGTTTTTTCATGTCTAGTTGGAAAAATTGGACTAGGTCCCTTCCAGCCCTGGAATTCATTACTCTCTGATGGACCATTCTACATAAGAGTATATCATAAGGTATATTCAATAGATATTTGTTGAATGAATGAACAAAATTAAAAAAAAACAAAATAATGACCATTAACTAAATATTTTGGGAGCTTTAGTTCTAACAGAGTGAATGGGATGAAGTGATGTATTTACCCCAAATACCTTAAATTGTTTCCAACAATATTGGGTTTTAGACAGGAAATGATGAAGTCTTATCTTGCACATCACTGAAAAGGTAATTTGGGGAGTCATTCTCTCAAGAGTTGCTGGCAACTCTTAGACTCAAGTTATCTGAAATATGATATTGTTATCTGGGAAAGAGAAGACCCTAACATGGTATTTAAAACTAATAGGCTTCCTAACCTTATATAATGGCACCCCACTCCAGCACTCTTGCCTGGAAAATCCCATGGACGGAGGAGCCTGGTAGGATGCAGTCCATGAGGTCGCTAAGAGTCGGACACGACTGAGCATCTTCACTTTCACTTTTCACTTTCTTGCATTGAAGAAGGAAATGGCAACCCACTCCAGTGTTCTTGCCTGGAGAATCCCAGGGACGGGGGAGCCTGGNTTCATTATTGAGCTTAGAGAAAACCTGTCTCTTATACACATCTAGATGTGTATAAGAGACAGTTCTTGCATTGAAGAAGGAAATGGCAACCCACTCCAGTGTTCTTGCCTGGAGAATCCCAGGGACGGGGGAGCCTGGTGGGCTGCCATCTATGGGGTCGCACAGAGTCAGACACGACTGAAGCGACTTAGGAGGAGGAACCTTATATAATATAAATAAACAGATGCTCTAGGTTTTTTTGGACCTTTTAGTACATCTGACAAAAGCAAAACAAAATGAAAAAACTTTCAAGATAACTCAGCAAAAAATTCCAATTTAGAATCAATCTAAAACTTTTGAGGTCAACTGCTTTCAAAGCAGAAACTAGTTTTATCTTCTTTCTAAAGACTTTGTCCAGGGAAGGCAATGGCACCCCACCCCAGTACTCTTGCCTGGAAAATCCAATGGACGGAGTAGCCTGGTGGGCTGCAGTCCATGGGGTCGCTAACAGTCGGACGGACTGAGTGACTTCACTTTCACTTTTCTCTTTCATGCATTGGAGAAGGAAATGGCAACCCACTCCAGTGTTCTTGCCTGGAGAATCCCAGGGACGGGGGAGCCTGGTGGGCTGCCGTCTATGGGGTCACACAGAGTCGGACACGACTGAAGTGACTTAGCAGCAGCAAAGACTTTGTCCAAAGCAACATTTGGAATACTTACATTTGGCAATTAACTTTCTGGCAAATACAGAAATCTCCAGTTTATTTCCTCAGTGGAAATTGGTCTTATTTATTCTGGGGACAATGTTGCAATTATAGACTATGTCCTGATTAAGGACTCAGAATCAAGTAAATTATATATATATGACATCAATATATCACAAAAGGATAAACACAGATTTGAAAAATATCTCTGGTAAAATTAGTAATAATTTAATTAGTAATCCTAATTCCAAAATGTGGATATTTATAGGCTGTATACAAAAATTAATTTCCCTACATGGTAAGTTTGACCTAAAGCTTCCCTATAAGCATGTTGCTGCTAAGTCACTTCAGTTGTGTCCGACTCTGTGCGACCCCAGAGATGGCAGCCCACCAGGCTCCCCCGTCCCTGGGATTCTCCAGGCAAGAACACTGGAGTGGGTTGCCATTTCCTTCTCTAGTGCATGAAAGTGAAAGGTGAAAGTGAAGTCGCTCAGTCGTGTCCGACTCTTATCGACCCCATGGACTGCAGCCTACCAGGCTCATCCGTCCATAGGATTTTCCAGGCAAGAGTACTGGAGTGGGGTGCCATTGCCTTCTCCTATAATCATGTTAGTTAGGCATTATTTTTATATACTTTTACTAATCTATAGAAGGGATTTTCAGAGATGATTGGAAATGACCTATGTCTTTAAAAAACTTTTTTCTAAAGGCTTTTGAGATCTTTTTCCTCCCTATAAATTAATTTCCCTGTCATGAGCAAAGGCGTTCATTTATATTATTTCACTGTGGAAATCATATTGTCAAGTGGAACTCAGAGTAGTGAGTACTCTATAATTATTTACGTTGATGACATAAAGATGTATCATCCCCTAAAACTGTACTTTGAAGTCACGGTAGGTCAGCATTTCTCTGCTCCATGTTTTCTTGGTTCAGAGGAACATGAAGAGCTAAAGGCCCTATGCAGTATGTGGCATCTTCATTCGACTGAGGCAGAAACTGCACCCAGGGAGATTAAGAGACTTACTTAACGTCTTCCACTGAATAAGAGGTAAAGTCCAAATTCAAACCTAAGTTTTTCTGAATCTTTGGTCTACGTTTTCATTTGCCCCATATTCATGATTTCTTCCCTTTAGAAAAGCATGTCTTTTATTTGATGGTACCATAATTGGTAATTAAATTAATTCAGAATCTTAAAAACATACATAGGACCTTCATAAAATTTACATGGAACTCACAGCCAGTTGGTGAGTATAAACGTGGGGGGATGCTCTTGCTTCATTAAATCCAGCTGGAGATCCTAAACTACTTATGGTGATTATATTTTTGATAGTGTGAATTACTATGACTTATATAGATGATCTGAGCAGTTTAATTAAAAGGAAACTCTTGTTCAAAAGTGGATGAGGCTCTTCAGGAAGCCTTGAAGAGCTCCATGCAGTTTGACGACATCAGTTCTGTGCATACATAAGAGGATAATATGACTCCACAAAACACTTCTGGTTCTGAATGGCACTTGTATCATTTTTTCCCCTCAATACATGGCAACAGTGACATCATGTATGATTACCACTTTCCTTCCATTGTATGATCACTGTACACGGGAGTGAGTGAGTGAGTGAGTGAAGTCGCTCGGTCGTGTCCGACTCTTTGCGACCCCGTGGACTGTAACCTACCAGGCTCCTCTAAGTGGCACCTAAATATTAGAAGGGAGCAGAGACTGCTATGCCGCCGCTGCTGCTAAGTCGCTTCAGTCGTGTCCGACTCTGTGTAACCCCATAGACGGCAGCCCACCAGGCTCCCCCATGCCTGGGATTCTCCAGGCAAGAACACTGGAGTGGGTTGCCATTTCCTTCTCCAATGCATGAAAGCGAAAAGTGAAAGTGAAGTCGCTCAGTCGCTTCCGACTCCGCAACCCCATGGACTGCAGACTGCTATGAGGAAAAACAAAACATTTAAGGCAAACCAAAAGCCCCCCAAAGGCCAAGAGGGACCATTAACACTCTCGCAATATTGATACATGTTCATTCTCAAAGCCGGACACAGAGCTACTGCTCTTCCACAACGCTCTGTGTTTCCTGGAAAGCCCAGAGATGTAGTCTCTAGCTGCACACGAATCCTGACTCTCTCTGGGCTTTCCAGGTGGTGCTAGTGGTAAAGAATCCCTGCCTGCCAATATAGGAGACACAAGAGACACAGGTTTGATCCCTGGTTTGGGAAGATCCCCTGGAGGGGGGAATGGCTGCTCACTCCAGTATTCTTGTCTGGCTCCATGGACCTAGGAGCCTGGCAGGCTACAGTCCACAGGGTCAGAGAGAGTCGGACACGACTGAAGCAACTTACTACAAGTGCATGCTCCTCTCACTATGCTTCTAGGCTGTTCCTAAAGTAAAACTGGCTTTAAAGGAAACTGGGATACAAATAATCCCAAAGGACAATTAGAAGTCTCAAATGCTCTGCAGAAAAGTATTTTAAAAATTTATTTTCAAAGAAGATCAAGCTAATCATTCATGTTAATGAATGTTAAAAAAAATCTTAGAATATCTGTTGTTCAGAGTCAAAGTACATACATGTGTTTTTATTTGCTAGATCACGCTATTAATACTGCAACAGAGAATCGCTGGTTTCTTACAGAATATCTGATTTTAAAAGATATTTCTTCTTTTTCATATTTCTTCATATATCATATTTGTTTGATTTCTCTTAAATTTTATTTGTAATATTTCTATATATGTTTTAAAAGGCAATCATTTCTAGAATGCTGTTTTTTTTTCAGTAAAGCGTCTTAATATTTCTCCATGGCAAATGACCAAGCTAGGTTTGAAATCCTGTTATAGCACTTATGAGCTGGGTGACCTTGGGAAAGTCGGTCAGTCTCTCTGAGGCTCCATTTTCTCATTTAAAGGATGATAATGCCTGTCTTGCAGTATTAAAATAAACTTCAAGGAAGTTGGGTCTATAAAACATTTTAAGTATTCATTATATAGACACATATTTTTATTGTAGCCTGGGAAAGTTCCATTTCTTTTTGAGAATAAACTGTAATTTAATAGTGAAGCCTCTAAAAAGTCCAAAAGGTCAGGGATAGGGCCCAGATACAGTCAGAGAAGTGGAAAGTCCTTAGAAAGTTTATAGAATTAAGGTATAACTTTTATCTCTGTGTGAAATAAGTTTACTAGGAGAGAGTCACAATTTAGGGGATTGTTTTTTTGCACATTGCTGGTAAACTTTTTCCTTTAATAACCTAATTTAAAATTTTACACATTAAAAGAACATCACCTGTCATTATAATTATAAGGAACAATCTTCAATGGGATCTGAAAATTATTCTGCACTTAAACTGGCTTTTAAAAACAATCTCAAATAATATATTGGGACTATCTGGCCAGATTTTTCTAGGTACCATGTGAATTGCCTTATTACTTTAAAAAGTCACTGACACTGTCTGAAGAAAAGATTGTACAAATAAAAATAATAACGGTGGTCATATTAATAACAATTATTAGCATTTACTATGTGTTAGTGTGGGCTTTCCTGGTGGCTCAGAGGTTAAAGCGTCTGCCTGCAATGTGGGAGACCTGGGTTTGATCCCTGGGTCGGGAAGATCCCCTGGAGAAGGAAATGGCAACCCACTCCAGTATTCTTGCCTGGAGAATCCCATGGAGGGAGGAGCCTGGTGGGCTATAGTCCATGGGGTTGCAAAGAGTCGGACACGACTGAGCGACTTCACTTCACTATGTGTTAGCAATGTTCAAATCGCTTTATATATGCTGTCTCACTGAATTCTCACAGACAGTTTAGGCACTATTGTCACTGTCACTTTGCAGATGAAAAAAATGGGGCAGAGAGAGATTAAGAAGACAAGAAAGAGTAATAGACACAGCATGTCCCAAGAACATCAATATTAAGGCATGTTGCCTTAGTCATACTGGCTGCAACTGAGCAAATATCTTTCAAATTAAAGAAAAAGATGAAGGGGAGCGTGATAATGAAAACAGTAGATCACAGCATTCCTATCTCTGTTCTCTTTCTTCTCCATGAAAACTTTCTCTGAGTATGTAATCTATACGCTGAACCATTCTGTGTGTGAGGCAGATGGAGAAAGCATTTCAGGGAGTGCCCTAAGCATTTGTGAAGCAGTATTTATGACTACAATTGGAAGGAAACTTAAAGAGTATAATTACTGAAGTTACAAATATTAATGTTCAAGTGATATTATTGATCCATTCTTTTGTCCTGATTTTACCACTCACCATGCCCATATCATCTTAGGCTAATCAACTCAGCTATAGTTTCCCATCTGTAAAATGAAACAGCTTTGTTAGGAGATAAGGTCTAAGGTCTCTTGAAACTTGATGTTTTCTGGTTCTTACAACAGCTCAGAAAACTTCATCCTAATTTTTTTATAAGATGTTCTGATTTTTCATATATTTTGAGATCAAGGTCCTTATCAAATTGCACTTGACCTCTACCCAGAAGGCCATCTTCTTGTCTTAGTCATTGAAATGAAGGTATGAGAGCTTTCATTTGCCTTGAAAACAGAGAAAATGATACTGACATCCTATAGATTTAATCTTCTCTGCTCTCTTTGCTGACTGGTTTATTTGTTTCTGCTGTGATGCTGGCCTAATTAAAAAAAAAAAAGTTTCAGTCGTGGCCAAGACAAAGTAGTTCTGTTTTGGGGGCCTTCTGCCCACCTTTTACATAATGAGAATAAACTGTTGGATAACTTATACTGCAAGGGAAGAGATGGAAAGCTTCTTTGTTATTCTGTGTTTCAATAATGGAATTTTTCACTTTAAAGTCCCAATGTTTCTGCACAATAATTAGCACATATGTTTGTGTCAGTCTCAATTTCCCTACATGCCAAGAGTAGATCTCTCATATCAGTAGAGACTAGGAAAGTAGAAGCGGAATTTCTACAAAGATTATCATCCTTAAGAGCGCACTGTTCAAAATCTTTCAATCCTATGCTTCGTTGTTTCTTTGCAATTGATTTTTATATACATGGTATCAATTGTACCTCACAAGCCTTAGTGAGTACAGCAAATGTAAGTATATTCATTTTATAGATAAAGAAATGAGGCTTAGATAAGTGGAACGTGACCATGTTTTACCATATGTACACAGGTACATATCTGCTAGATATAGAACTCGCAGCCAAACAAATTTGCCATTATTACCCAAGTTATAAATGCTAAGGAAAGGATTAGAGCTCACATCTTTCCACTGTTTTATTTCTCCCTATATTGTATATATCTATATCTCCTTATATTTATCTAAGCAAAGATTAAGATTATCACAAATTTTAGGATAATGGGTGACGTTTCCCATAATGACATATTTCTTTAATAATAAAAAAGTAATAGTTACTAGAAGTCCTTCATAAAGTAAAAACGGCCAAGAAGAAAGGATTTTGGTGTATCACTCTTCAATTATTATGCAACTGGAGACTCCGTGAGGATACAGAGCTGTAAATGCACAGCCCTGAAAGTGAAAAGGATCTGTGGTTCACAGCATGAGACTAAGTTCAAGGAAGACAGACTTGAATGGGACACTGATGTGTCGTTTGCTCACTGGAACCATGAGAGCATGAAATGGCTGGTGTTTGAAGCGAGAATACTATCAATGTAAAGGTGCCAAGCGAGTGACAAGATAAATCACTGCTTCACAGTTTTGCCTCTGCTCAGTCTATTAGGGACTTTAGGGGTGATTCCACTGTTAACCTAGGGAGTCAGAACTGAAGATTTTTTTTCCTACCACACAACATTTATCGTAGTGCTAGGCACAAAGCCCAAACTCTGAAAATGCTTCCAACTCTACGAAATTTGAAGTATTAGAAAGAGCTTTGAATTACTGTCACAAGATCTGTGCTAGATTTGAGATCTCTTTTTGTCATTTGTTAGCCATTTAGCCTTGAGCTAATGATCTGCATCTCTGAGAAAAATATTCATCTTATTTATTTAGATGGCATTGATAATTATAATACCTTTTCACATAGTCAGGAAGATTAAAAAATTATTATTATAAACCCTGAATGATTAGTACAAATAAATGATTACTATTTCTATTTTTGAAAGAGGCCTTTTAAATATAACATTGTAATAATTTACAATATTAAACACACACACACACATTGGACTTCCTTGTGTCTATGATGGTACCCTGACTCACTGACCCCTCACTTTCTGTCTTATAGCTTTAATGAAGATATATTTTCTATCCAAGATAAAGAAATCTTGTTGAGCAAAACATTGACCAAAGGAGAAGTATAAGAGAAATTAGTTTTAATATATCTATATGGAAAATCCATAAATAAATCTAAGTCCCTGTGTGAGTTTACTGTAGGGTAAAAGTGGCATCCTATATTGGTAGGGAAAAGAGGGATTACTTAATAAATGGTGGGTAACAATTACAAAGGCATTTGGGAGAAATTTTGGTTTCTTCTTCCTTCCCAATATGTCAATAAGTTTCAGATGGGTTATTAATGTTAATATTTTAAATTAGAAATTATCAAAAATGTTGCTTCACAACACTCAACTCCTTGAAATGTCTAAGAGACCTTAGAATACAGTAATTTGAGAGTTATTTGCTAAATGAATATTTCAGAACACTTCATCCATGAGTGAGTCTCTGGATTAATCAGATTCTAAGATATTTAGAAAAGGCAGAGGAACCAGAGATCAAATTGACAACATCTGCTAGATCATGGAAAAAGCAAGAGAATTCCAGAAAAACATCTATTTCTGCTTTATTGGCTATGCCAAAGACTTTCACTGTATGGATCACAATAAACTGTGAAAAATTCTGAAAGAGATGGGAATACCAGACCACCTGAATTCTTCAGAAACCTGTATGCAGGTCAGGAAGCAACAGTTAGAACTGGACAGGGAACAACAGACTGGTTCCAAATAGGAAAAGGAGTACATCAAGGCTGTATATTGTCACCTTACTTATTTAACTTATATGCAGAGTACCTCATGAGAAACACTGGGCTGGAGGAAGCACAAGCTGGAATCAAGATTGTTGGGAGAAATATCAATAACCTCATATATGCAGATGACACCACCCTTATGGCAGAGAGTGAAGAAGCCTCTTGATGCAAGTGAAAGAGGAGAGTGAAAAAGTTAGCTTAAAGCTCAACATTCAGAAAACAAAGATCATGGCATCCAGTCCCATCACTTCATGGCTAATAGATGGGGAAACAGTGGAAACAGTGGCTGACTTTATTTTTCTGGGCTCCAAAATCACTGTGGGTGGTGACTGCAGCCATGAAAT
>SJYX01007226.1:263707-277768 GCA_006410675.1 Oreotragus oreotragus | reverse complement strand
AGTCCATTCTAAAGGAGATCAGTCCTGGGTGTTCATTGGAGGGACTGATGTTGAAGCTGAAACTCCAATACTTTGGCCACCTGATGTGGAGAGCTGACTCATTTGAAAAGACCCTGATGCTAGGAAAGATTGTGGGCAGGAGGAGAAGGGGACAACAGAGGATGAGATGGTTAGATGGCATCACCAACTCAATGGACATGGGTTTGGGTGAACTCCGGGAGTTGGTGATGGACAGGGAGACCTGGTCTGCTGTGGTTCATAGGGTTGCAAAGAGTTGGACACAACTGAGTGACTGAACTGAACTGAAGATATTTCCCTTCTTTAAAAAAAAAAAAAAAACCTAGAAGATTCGAGTTTAAATTTCTCTCCAATAGTTCGAAATGAAAATAGTTGTCAACTTCATTTTACATAATGAAGTGACTTCCTTCTCTTGGGAAAAAAATTACTGTGTTGGGGAGAAATTAGTTCTTAATCTTAGGAGAAATTAAGAGATTAAGGCGAGAGAGACAGTCTATGTTTTACAGTTTAAGATGGTGAGCAAGTATAAAATACTAAAATTCTAGCTTTGAATCACTCCATTCCTAGAATACCTGGCCTTAGGTTAGCTATTCCTTGATACAAGATGAGTGAAATTGTTCCAAAGAGCATAAAACTATGAATAAGAATAAAAAAGAATAAAAGAGTTTTTAGAAAAATCTACTTTTTCTTTATGATTGTTCTTTCTTCATATTTGGATTTGTATTATGAAATGTATTTTTCTTTACAAGAAAGAATTGTATACAAAAATCTCTAACAATTAACAGAACTTCAAATTCACTTGATAAAATATCTTCTTCTTTCTCTGTCAAATAGGTGGTTTGGCAAATGAGTGAATTATAGCGGGATATATATATATAAGCTTCCCAGGTGGTTCAGTAGTGAAGAATCTGCCTATCGGTGCAGGAGATTGGTTCCTGGGTCAGGACTATCCCCTGGAGAAGGAAATGGCAGCCCACTCCAGTATTCTTGCCTGGAAAATCCCATGGACAGAGGAGCCTGGTGAGCTACAGTCAATGAGATCACAAGCAGTTGAACACGACTTAGTGACTAAATAGCAACAACATATATATTTATATACATAATATTTGCCATATTTATATATACAAACTTAAACATAAGTACGCATTTACACAAATTTATATGTATGACATATGGTTTATAAGTTAATGTTTATTAAAAGGTACACATTTACATTTAAATATCATCTCTTTCTCCATTACATGTTATTTAAGTTTCATATAGTTTTAAACTTCAAATGATTTCCAAAGTACACAGGCTATGAACTTATAAAAATGTCATTTGAAAAAAAGTCATTATTTTATATTTATTTAATTTTGCGATTTTTGAGTAACAACGTTTTTTATTTAAAAAATTAAAAATATTGTCATTTGATTAAAGATGACTTCAGAAAATGACTGAACGCTTCTCAAGGGAAAGTATCAAAACCAATCTTTGGCCACTTCAAACTGTTGGCTAGGGTTAGCTAAATAGTGTCTATATGTAAGCTTCTGGGACAAAACCATAATGACCCACAGCTCTTATAAAAAATAAGCATAAACAACAGAAGCACTTCACTAAATCAAACCTCTTTACATGAGGGCAGAGTTATGTGCTATTTCTTTTGGGTTAGCCCTAGTGGGAGAGAAAATGTTATCTTTAGGGTTAAAATGATCAAAGCTGAGGCATCTTTGGAGAAAACAGACCTGCTCAGTTTTAATTACAGAGATGAAGTTTTTGTTATTCATTGTGTGAACCATTACAATTAATTTAGTAAGCTTATTAAAGTAGTGAAGTAATCTAATGGCTTATCTTAGGTTCCAGAGTTTAACACACCACGGTCTACTGCTCTGAAATACTAGCCTTTTTTGTTCCTCAGAGTCTAAAACCATCACTAAATGCTCTGACAGCTCTGAACAGTCCAAAATTAAGTCTATATTTACATAAATTCTGTACACTATCAACAAAGGCTAACACTTGCCTGATCAGTTTCAGATCTACATCCATACCCTACTCATTTCTGCAGAACCAGAGCCTTGCATGGAGTTTGGTCCAAAGTACACTTTCAATAATGTTTGGAAACTGCTGTGAAATTTTAAAATTTATGATATAATATTTTAAAAAAATGGGTGACTGGTGGCTCAGATGGTAAAGAATCTGCCTGCAATGCGGGAGACCTAAGTTCAATCTCTGGGTCGGGAAGACCCTCTAGAGAAGGAAATGGCTACCCACTCCAGCATTCTTGCCTGGAGAATTACGTAAGCTCTAAAACATTATTCTCCATTTAAATTTATCAAAATTAGTTACTTTATTTGAAAATGTAATATAATTTCAAAAGACTTTAAACAAAGAACTAGAAATATACATTACTCAAATTTAGCCTTTAAGAAACAAATGAAGCACAAAGAAAAAGCTACACTGAAATTCCCTAAGATCAGAGTTCATTAACACTAATGTTCTGTTTTACCCCCAAATACTTGGCCTGAAGAAGTATTTACCCCCACTCAAGTTGCTAACTTCGGCTGAAATTGGTATATAGTATTTATCCAACATAATTGGAGATTTTGTGAAAGAGGAATGCTTGGCTTTATTTCTGTAGGAAACCTTGGTCTCCAACACCTCCTAGAGACATGCTGGGTTTTATAACGGTATATGCACTGGCCTGTAATATGATTATGGGATGACTGACTTATTCTAATGCCTGTTGCATACATGGATAGATTAATGAATGAAATTTGAGAAGTGGACATACAGCAAAAGATGTAAGTGTGTATTTAATTTAGTTTCAAAGTAAAGTAACAATCTGAAGAGCCACCAAACTGCATATTTAGCAATATGATTTTTCATTTGTTTTTAAATCACCCCATATATGCTGGTTATCTTTTCATGTATCTTTTTTGTTACTTTTAATTTCATGTTTGGACATCTTGTATCTTGGTCTTACATCACTTTGATAGAATGTAAGGTCAAGGGACAGTTCCACCATAGTTCAAGCAGAATACTAGGTATTAGTATTTGTTCAATGGGTGAATGAATCAATGAATGGAGAGATGACTAAGGTCTGGGCAAAGTCAGTGATTACCAGTCTAAAACAGTCACTGGAAAGATAGTACAATAAAATTAATGTTAATATATGTGAAGGTAAAATTTTCCTTGGAGTCTAGATTAACCATTCAATTTATACTCCCCTTATAATAAAACAATCCTCCAAACATCAGTATTTTTACATTTTTTATATGTAAAATAGAGTTCTTTTTTTCCCCCCACTGCTCTCTCTCGTGTTCATCTTTTACAGCATGAACTCTCAGGCAAATTGGTTAACCAAACTGAGCAAAGGTAGACCAATAAGTACTCTGACCATTATTTATAGTCTAGAAAATTAAATCTGAAAAGAGCTGTTTTCCATTAATGATCTTCTCACATAATCATGTGGCAGGTCAATATAATTGTCCCTTGTAATGGAACTGAAACAATACAGTGTGAAACAATACAATGTTTGAGACGTCAAGTGGTCCTCCTAGGAAGTCAGCAGCAGACAGGTGGAAAATTTATAAATCAAAACATTCAGATTTTTGCTTTTGCTCTGCTAATTTTATGGGAACATTAGATTTGTGGTCTCCTGACAGTGGAGACTACTCCCTTACTCCTTCTTGACTCCTTCCCCTACTTGGGAACTCAGCAGGTGGACTAGTTTTTACATTCTAGAAGCTGTATAGACTATGTAACTATAGACTTTATCTTCACCTTTTAATTGAACTTTAATGCCATATCCCACAAAAGGGTTGGTTCTATTTCATGTATTTGGATTAATATATTAGACAGGAGGTCCCTAATTCCCTTTATGTAAAAAAATACTTAAGATTATACATAAGTGGTGCATCTTAAAATTCATTAAAGATCCTTGCTGCTGCTGCCAAGTCGCTTCAGTCCTATCCGACTGTGCGACCCCAAAGATGGCAGTCCACCTGGCTCCCCCGTTCCTGGGATTCTCCAGGCAAGATCACTGGAGTGGGTTGCCACTTAAGCATAAACAACAGAAGCACTTCACTAAATCAAACCTCTTTACATGAGGGCAGAGTTATGTGCTATTTCTTTTGGGTTAGCCCTAGTGGGAGAGAAAATGTTATCTTTAGGGTTAAAATGATCAAAGCTGAGGCATCTTTGGAGAAAACAGACCTGCTCAGTTTTAATTACAGAGATGAAGTTTTTGTTATTCATTGTGTGAACCATTACAATTAATTTAGTAAGCTTATTAAAGTAGTGAAGTAATCTAACGGCTTATCTTAGGTTCCAGAGTTTAACACACCACGGTCTACTGCTCTGAAATACTAGCCTTTTTTGTTCCTCAGAGTCTAAAACCATCACTAAATGCTCTGACAGCTCTGAACAGTCCAAAATTAAGTCTATATTTACATAAATTCTGTACACTATCAACAAAGGCTAACACTTGCCTGATCAGTTTCAGATCTACATCCATACCCTACTCATTTCTGCAGAACCAGAGCCTTGCATGGAGTTTGGTCCAAAGTACACTTTCAATAATGTTTGGAAACTGCTGTGAAATTTTAAAATTTATGATATAATATTTTAAAAAAATGGGTGACTGGTGGCTCAGATGGTAAAGAATCTGCCTGCAATGCGGGAGACCTAAGTTCAATCTCTGGGTCGGGAAGACCCTCTAGAGAAGGAAATGGCTACCCACTCCAGCATTCTTGCCTGGAGAATTACGTAAGCTCTAAAACATTATTCTCCATTTAAATTTATCAAAATTAGTTACTTTATTTGAAAATGTAATATAATTTCAAAAGACTTTAAACAAAGAACTAGAAATATACATTACTCAAATTTAGCCTTTAAGAAACAAATGAAGCACAAAGAAAAAGCTACACTGAAATTCCCTAAGATCAGAGTTCATTAACACTAATGTTCTGTTTTACCCCCAAATACTTGGCCTGAAGAAGTATTTACCCCCACTCAAGTTGCTAACTTCGGCTGAAATTGGTATATAGTATTTATCCAACATAATTGGAGATTTTGTGAAAGAGGAATGCTTGGCTTTATTTCTGTAGGAAACCTTGGTCTCCAACACCTCCTAGAGACATGCTGGGTTTTATAACGGTATATGCACTGGCCTGTAATATGATTATGGGATGACTGACTTATTCTAATGCCTGTTGCATACATGGATAGATTAATGAATGAAATTTGAGAAGTGGACATACAGCAAAAGATGTAAGTGTGTATTTAATTTAGTTTCAAAGTAAAGTAACAATCTGAAGAGCCACCAAACTGCATATTTAGCAATATGATTTTTCATTTGTTTTTAAATCACCCCATATATGCTGGTTATCTTTTCATGTATCTTTTTTGTTACTTTTAATTTCATGTTTGGACATCTTGTATCTTGGTCTTACATCACTTTGATAGAATGTAAGGTCAAGGGACAGTTCCACCATAGTTCAAGCAGAATACTAGGTATTAGTATTTGTTCAATGGGTGAATGAATCAATGAATGGAGAGATGACTAAGGTCTGGGCAAAGTCAGTGATTACCAGTCTAAAACAGTCACTGGAAAGATAGTACAATAAAATTAACGTTAATATATGTGAAGGTAAAATTTTCCTTGGAGTCTAGATTAACCATTCAATTTATACTCCCCTTATAATAAAACAATCCTCCAAACATCAGTATTTTTACATTTTTTATATGTAAAATAGAGTTCTTTTTTTTCCCCCACTGCTCTCTCTCGTGTTCATCTTTTACAGCATGAACTCTCAGGCAAATTGGTTAACCAAACTGAGCAAAGGTAGACCAATAAGTACTCTGACCATTATTTATAGTCTAGAAAGTTAAATCTGAAAAGAGCTGTTTTCCATTAATGATCTTCTCACATAATCATGTGGCAGGTCAATATAATTGTCCCTTGTAATGGAACTGAAACAATACAGTGTGAAACAATACAATGTTTGAGACGTCAAGTGGTCCTCCTAGGAAGTCAGCAGCAGACAGGTGGAAAATTTATAAATCAAAACATTCAGATTTTTGCTTTTGCTCTGCTAATTTTATGGGAACATTAGATTTGTGGTCTCCTGACAGTGGAGACTACTCCCTTACTCCTTCTTGACTCCTTCCCCTACTTGGGAACTCAGCAGGTGGACTAGTTTTTACATTCTAGAAGCTGTATAGACTATGTAACTATAGACTTTATCTTCACCTTTTAATTGAACTTTAATGCCATATCCCACAAAAGGGTTGGTTCTATTTCATTTATTTGGATTAATATATTAGACAGGAGGTCCCTAATTCCCTTTATGTAAAAAAATACTTAAGATTATACATAAGTGGTGCATCTTAAAATTCATTAAAGATCCTTGCTGCTGCTGCCAAGTCGCTTCAGTCCTATCCGACTGTGCGACCCCAAAGATGGCAGTCCACCTGGCTCCCCCGTTCCTGGGATTCTCCAGGCAAGATCACTGGAGTGGGTTGCCACTTCCTTCTCCAATGTAGGAAAGTGAAAAGTGAAAGCGGTGTTGTTCAGTCGTGTCCAACTCCTAGTGACCCCATGGACTGCAGCCCACCAGGCTCCTCCGTCCATGGGATTTTCCAGGCAAAGTACTGGAGTGGGGTGCCATTGCTTTCTCCAAAAGATCCTTAATATGTTCTTATTAGCAAGGCTCCAGGGAGCACAGATGGCAACTAGTCGTCACACAGGTGTTGGTGACTGAGGACACCAGCATTGTTTAGGAAAATAACTTCGGAATTTCCAGAAGGAAGAAGTGATATTAGATGCTATTCAAAGTACCTCCTATCAATAATCTAACCATCTTGGATCCTTACATAAATTCTTTGCTCATTAATTAACATATTGTACATGTTAAACTTATACAATATTACATGTCAATATATCTCAATAAAGCTGAGAAAAAATATTATTACTTTTTGCTTATTTTAGAGTTTTTCAAATGGGTGAGTAATGGGAAATCTAAGCCTAGCAGGATGAATGGCCCTTTAAGCCAGTGGTCCTTCAAGTGTAGTTGCTGGACCAGCAGCATCCCCGTTGCTTAGGAGCTTGTTAGATATGCAGCTTCTTTGGCTCCACCCCAGACCTACTGAGCCAAAAACTGGTGGTCAGGCCAAGCAAGTGGTGTTTCTACAAACCTTTCAGGTGATTCCCATGCAACCTAGATTTTGATAACCTCTGCTGTAAGCTAAATGGAGGTGCCTGGATAAAAGGCTCTCCAGAGAGAACACAGTGGAATATAACAATATGTATACTATCATGTAAGAAATGAATTGCCAGTCTATGTTCAATGCAGGATGTAGGATGCTTGGGGCTGGTGTCTGGGGGTGATCTGGAGGGATGATGTGGGGTGGGAGGTGGGAGGGGGGTTCATGTTTGGGAGTTCATGTAAAAAAAAATAAATACAAAAAATAAATTAAAAAATATAAAATATTATAATTTAAATTATACTTATAATTTAAAACATTATTTGGTTATGGACAGGGCATTTCTTCATTCTGAACGGATTAAAATGTATTTAAATTAAAAATTCATCAACATAGTATTGTATGGATGCTAACTGTGACTTCACTCTGTGAAGAACTTGCTTTAGGCAATAATGGGGTGGAAATTGTTGAATGTGGTAGCCTAGGCTGAGTTGGTGTGAAAGTCTTTGAATACTGGCAGGGACCTGACCTGAGATGCTAAATTATAGCCGTTGGTGTTCCATATGTCCATCTTGCATGCTCTATGACTTCAGGAATATTTCCCTGAATCATATATTTCCTTTACATACCAAAAAAAGAGCTGAAAATTACAAACCATCTTGGAAGATGCAGAAATCAGCAAATTGCCAATCCAGGGAGTCAACAGGAAAAATAGTTCTTTTACTTGAATTCGTTTTTATGTATTCTTCAAGGTAATTCCAGAATTTCATGGAAATGTGAATTATGTGGTCATTTGATTATATTTGCATTCGTTTAATCCTACTTCTTTTATTCTGTTCATTCTTTATACTGGTTTCCATGTCAACAGTGCCAATTGTAAAAGCCACTGCTAATGGAAGCTTAAAAGCAAACCAACAAAAGGAACTCTCTAGCATTAGATTAANGTGAATTATGTGGTCATTTGATTATATTTGCATTCTTTTAATCCTACTTCTTTTATTCTGTTCATTCTTTATACTGGTTTCCATGTCAACAGTGCCAATTGTAAAAGCCACTGCTAATGGAAGCTTAAAAGCAAACCAACAAAAGGAACTCTCTAGCATTAGATTAACTGAAACAACTCAAAGATATGGTGGTCAAAGTCTTAATCAAAATTCCTTCCCCAGTGGGGAGAAGGGAGGGGGATGGGGCAATATAGAGGTAGGGGATTAAGAGGTACAAACTGTTCTGTATAAAATAAGCTACACAGATATGTTGTGCAACACAGGGAATATAGCCAATATTTCATAACAATTATAAATGGAGTATAAATGTGAATCACTATATTGTATATCTGTAACTTACGCAGTATTGTACATCAACTATACTTCAATACAAATTCTGAATTTTTAATATGATGAAATGATCATCAATGAATTATCAAAAAAGTTGTTTTTAAATTACAGCTGAAGAATATTTCATATACTGAATAAATAAACCAGCAAAACCAATAGTGTGGTTAACATTCACATTGACTTAAAAATATCCCCCTTCTGAGGTTTTAGAAAAACAACTTATACAAACTGTAGAAAGAATATGAATTTTGTTAGTATGAACCCTATTGCATATGCTCAAATACTATCTACAGGTAGTCATGCAGAAATCATTCCCATAACTGTGTGATATGAATAAAAGTAGTGGAAAACTAATCAAAATTCTCACTATTTCCCTCCTTGTCAGTTTTGGGAAGGACACTGCATGAGTAAGTCTCTCTAAAACATGTGCAGGCTCTATAGCGAATAGTCATACCCACAAGCCCCAAAGAGACAATACTCAGGGTTGGGAGAGTTTAGCTCCAAGGGTGGGACAGTGCTGAGAAAAGAAAGCAAACCCTTTGCAGTCTCCTCCACTCCCCACTAGTCACTACTGCATCTTTTAAGTGCTTCTGTTGTATGTGCCAATGTTTACCTTAGGCAGATATTCGGGAGGTTAGGTTTAAAGAGACCCCACGAGCAGAGAATATAGTTTATTGACAGGATGCTTTACAGATGGATAACGACAGTAATGAGAAAGCGGCATGATTGCTCTTCATGGTGGGGCCAAACCTCAGTTAATGGCTGATACACATGGCACAGAATTATTAAGGCACTGTTTCAGAACTGGAATGGTTCCCAAGTTAGAACAGATCCAGTAACAGTCCATCTGGCTAGGTTTTAGACTGGTGGACAGCTTGTGGCCTATAGAAGCAATTCTTTAGAATAAAAAAGGAAAGGGTGCTCCTTTGCCAAAAAACCCAGAGGAGTCTGCAGGAATTCAATACACATCTATATCACAGAGTCTCGACTGTTCACATCAAAGCAGAAAAGTCTCAAGAAAGATGTGCGTATTCAATGTCACTGGTGTGAAAGACAATTTCCCACTTCCTGGTCAACGCAGAGATGCTTGGCAAACTACATGTAAGATCAACTCATTTGGCTGATATTCTTTATGAAGGATCAATTTACTGCCAAACCAGTAGGGAAAATGGTGCTCGGGCTTCCCTTCATATGAACTTTGTATACAGAGTAGCCAGGGAACCAAGGCTTCTTTGGGTCATGGTTCAAATTAGGGCTGGACTTAAATTTAGGGAGAAGGCAATCATACGTTTCAGTTGATTGACTCCAAACTCCCTTAGTTAGTTTAGCCAGTTTCAAATACTACCCTTCTGCTCAAAGAATGATAGTCAAATAAAAGCCTTCAGGGGATTTAGTTCTAGGATCAAAGAGAAGAGCTTTTTTTTTTTTCCCCTTTCTTTTAGGCACATGCCATCTAACCCAGAGAGCATAGCCAGGGGGATCACCCAGTACAGGCCAGGGCTTCTGGGCCTTGAGGTGTAATGCAAGGTGGAGAAACCAAAGTCCTCTTTCTTCTTGGGCAACTCACGGCATTAGAGTAATGAAGGGTTGCGTTGCTCTGCCAAATCAAGGACAAGCAGACGGGAAATCCTGCAATAATAGAGGAGTGCCCAGCAGTGCTGGGTGGTTGGGGACCTAGCTCATAACAGTCACTCAGTAAACAGTCTACTGAATTGATAAATTAATCCTACACTCGGCTCTGCAGATAATTACCTATTCAACCGTAACTACTTTTCTTTCTTGAGTTTTCACAAACCAAGTATGATAATGGTGCTTACCTCCTAGGCCTTGGCATTCTAGAAACACACCTTGTGAAGTCTCAGGGATTAAAGGTGATATTTCTCTAAAAAGTCACCTGGGGGCTGACATTTTTGAGCATAAAAGGGGTGGCAATTTTTTTCATTTTTATTCTTGTTTTATTTAATAACATTTAGGGATTCTAAATCGAAGAAAATCAATACATGATTTCCATTTGAACAAGTTAAAAGCATGTCGGATGGACACCCATTTCTCCTGTATTAACTGAACTGCCCAAGAGATGACTCAGCAGTAATTATCCAGGATGACTTTATTTTCGCAGGAAGTTGTAACCACCTTCCTAATCTGACACCCTTTCCTTCAGAGCCTGACATGCTTTAGAAAAGATGCTTCAAATTTTCAAGTGAAATATTGGCCTTTGACTGCTGTTGAAATGCCAAGACCAATGGGAGGGATCAAACATTAAGTTGCTATTGGTTTTTATATTTTGTGTTAATACAACGTCAAAGATGAGGTTTCAATGGGGGACGGTATTGAAGAAAGATCAAAAAGACTTGGTATTGTTGGATGCTTAGACACACACTGGAAAGTTAGGGTGGGGAAGTACACTTATATAAAAGGGTGTTCATCATGTTACTGTGGGTTCACTCTAAATGAAGAAGAGCAGGAATTAGGGGCCTTTGCTCATGAGGTTTAATAGCTAAGTAGACCTAAAATTTACAGAGCTACGCCACCATTTTACAGTCTTTCCCCCTGCTTGCTCAGTTAATTCTGAAAGTATTCAAATTTTTCAGCTGCAAATGTTATTTTTTGGGAAATAAATCTGAGGGTCATTGCTCACACATTTGATGGCAGTTTGCTTTCACCTTCCTAATGTCTATTTAATAGCAGTTGATATTGGGCTTCCCAAGCTGGTGCTAGTGGTAAAGAACCTGCCTGCCAATGCAGGAGACTCAGGTTCAACCCCTGGGTTGGGAAGATACCCTGCCAAAGGGAATGGCTATTTGAAACAGTGTCTCAATCTACATAAAAACCAAGAGAGAGACTGACTACTTCCTTCATCTTATACATGAGAAAAGTGAGATTCAGGGAATCTTACTAACATCACCAAATTGGCGATAGAGGCGTGATGCCAATCTCTCTAACGGCAAACTTTGTTGCCTCTCAACACTATTTACAGATTAGTTTGAGGCTATTCACAGCAGTTTCCCCATAACTTCTCATGTGAATACACAGAAAAATGAGTGTAAGTTTCACTGTCGTTGAATCTTGCTGACCTATGATTTTTAATTCTATGCTTGTGCTCTATTTCTCCAAGTGTAATCAGCATTTCTTCTAATTATAAGACATAGTTTATATTCAGCTCAGTTCAGTTTAGTCGCTCAGTCATGTCCAACTCTATGCAACCCCATGAACCACAGCACGCCAGGCCTCTCTGTCCATCACCAACTCCCGGAGTTCACCTAAACCCATGTCCATTGAGTCGGTGATGCCATCCAACCATCTCCTCCTCTATCGTCCCCTTCTCCTACTGCCCTCAGTCTTTCCCAGCATCAGGGTCTTTTCAGATGAGTCAGCTCTTTGCATCAGGTGGCCAAAGTATTGGAGTTTCAGCTTCAGCATCAGTCCTTCCAATGAACACCCAGGAATGATCTTTAGAATGGACTGGCTGGATCTCCTTGCAGTCCAAGGGACTCTCAAGAGTCTTCTCCAACACCACAATTCAAAAGCATCAATTATTCGGTGCTCAGCTTTCTTTATAACTGACTCTCACATCCATACATGACCACTGGAAAAACCATAGCCTTGACTAGATGGACCTTTGTTGGTAAAGTAATGTCTCTGCTTTTTAATATGCTATTTAGGTTGGTCATGACTCTTCTTCCAAGGAGTAAGCATCTTTTAATTTCATGGCTGCAATCACCATCTGCAGTGATTTTGGAGCCCCCCCAAAATAAAGTCTGACACCGTTTCCACNATTCAAAAGCATCAATTCTTCAGTGCTCAGCTTTCTTCACAATCCAACTCTCACATCCATACATGACCACTGGAGAAACCATAGACTTGACTAGACGGACCTTTGTTGGCAAAGTAATGTCTCTGCTTTTCAATATGCTATCTAGGTTGGTCATAACTTTCTTTCCATGGAGTAAAAATCTTTTAATTTCATGGCCACAGTCACCATCTGCAGTGATTCTGGAGCCCAAAAAATAAAGTCTGACACTGTTTCCACTGTTTCCCCATCTATTTTCCATGAAGTGATGGGACCAGATGCCATGATCTTCGTTTCCTGAATGTTGAGCTTTAAGTCAACTTTTTCACTCTCCACTTTCATTTTCATCAAGAGGCTTTTTAGTTCCTCTTCACTTTCTGCCATAAGGGTGGTGTCATCTGCATATCTGAGGTTATTGATATTTAACCATTAGGTTAGGTATAGAGAGATTTCTTTAATAACTCATTCTTGTCTCCCACTTCCTCAGTTCATGTTAGATGTTCTTTTTGTAAAATATGTCACATTCCTCATATTCTTCTAAAATGGTGTTAGGCAAGGGTGATACTTGGCTAATATGCACCAGTAACAGCACCCTTTTATTTGTGCAAACTATTAAAAATAGTTCTATTCTGGTGGGTAGATAATGAAATCATAACTGTGCTAGGTAGTAAAAGAAAAGAAGGCAATAATATAAATTATAAACTCATGTGTTCAAGCTAATCATCACAGCAAGCATTCACCAGTGAACTTCCTTGATTGAGTCACTGAAGAAACATCCCGACACTCTCTACAAGATTGGCCCTGTCTAAATGGGAGCATGGCACCACTGCAAGGCACTCTACACCTTAAATCAACCAAGAGTCTCATAAATTTATCAGCTTCAACTTAGGTAGATGCTACTGCTTCTTTAAAAACACACTGTGACTCCTGTTTAACAAATAAGTGAACAGCGTTTTTATTTTGCCTAAAAAAAGTATCATTAAATATCAAAATAAATAAAATATATGGGAAATGCATTGGTAAGTTTCTTAACATTCCTTTTAAATATCATAAGCATGAGCTTTCTGAATCAATGAGAGAAAAGGTACTGATATTAATAATGAACCACAAGGTGGAAACACATGGGGGTAGCCTGAAATGCCTTTTGAAACTGTGCAAGAATCATTATGAGAAACAATTTGTATTTCTAGGGTGTAAAGCAGCTTGGTTACTTCAAACAATATAAGTATCTCTTTGATGCTCAGAATCTGTATCATTAAAAGTTAAAAATGCTAAACTTAGTTCCAGGACTCACACCCAACTTAACACTTTGTCACAAAATTAGTTACATATTTTAAAGCAAATTAAATGCTTTTGTAATTATTCAGTATAGAATTAATATGATGAGAAATACAGCTTTGTAATGAAGAAATTAACAAACAAGAAAAATAACAGTGATGTGAACTTTTCTGCATGTATTCTGGTATGATCAAAATCTAAGCAAACTATTGGTTAGAAAATTGCATGTTATCCTGAACAAGAATCAGTTGGAACTCATATCTAATTTTTTATAAAGAACATATCTCTGGTGCTTGGCCGAGTTCTTAAACTAAATAGATTTTTGGTATGTCTAGTTTTCAGTACTCTTGCCTGGAAAATCCCATGGATGGAGGAGCCTTGTGGGCTGCAGTCCGTGGGGTCGCTAAGAGTCAGACACAACTGAGCAACTTCACTTTCACTTTTCACTTTCATGCA
>SJYX01007226.1:222225-262767 GCA_006410675.1 Oreotragus oreotragus | reverse complement strand
ACTTCTATGAAAACTTTCAATTGCAGATACTTTTATTGCTATTTTATATATTCTAGAGCATGCAGAAAGAAGAAAAACTTCCAGATCAATTCTTGTGATGTAAGTACAACATTGATAACAAGCTTAAGAAAAATTTTACAGAAAAGGAAGCTAAAACTATCTTACTTTACAAATAAAAATGAAAAATACTAAAAAAAAAGGGCATTAGCAAAGAAAATTTGGTAGCACATTAAAGAATAATATAACATTACTTAGTCAGATATGAAAAGACTTAATATTAGGAAATTTAGTGATATAATTTATCATAATAATAGGTTTAATAGGTATAACTTAATGTTGGAGACCCTGGGGTTCCATCTGTGGTCCTACTTCCTTTCTTTCTGCATTCACTCCCTTGGTGATCCCAAATTCTCCTGACTTCATAAGTTGCCCATGACCTGTTTTTGTAGTAAAGTGAAGAATGATTTTTCATTTTAAAGAGTTATAAAAAGCCAAGCAACCAACCAACCAAACCCTCTAACCCAAAAGATAGAAATGGTGTCTCATAAAGCCTAAAATCTTCACTATCTGGTTTTTTAAACAAAAGATTTGACTGCACAGCAGATAAGACAAACAGCTTTTGGAACAGACCGACTTCTAAAGGATTTTAAATTTTAGTACAGTACACATTCAGAAAAGTGCATATGCCCTAAGTGTACTACTCACTAAATATCATAAACTGACCATATCTGTGAAATTAGCACCCAGATCAAGAAACAGAATATTTCTTGGTTCCCAGAAATCATCTTGTAATGGAAATGGCCTGGCTTCTGTTCTTGCAAACGTGTAGCCTCATTTTCAATCTGATCTTAAGAGTACAGTTTTAAATTTGTCTCCCATATTTTTACTTCTCCCACTGTTTTAAAATTTTCCTTCTCACCAGAAAGGAAAATATCTTAATTTTATTGTTAACTTGCCCTATTTCTTTTTAACAACTTGAAAACTTTAACAAAAGAGAATTCAAATCTACATTAAGCCAAACAACGTGAAGCTAACACAACAGCATTGTGTACAGTGGCAGTATATATTTTTTTCCTATAAACAGAACATAACACTGAGAAATAACATAGTACTTCACTTTAAATAGAGAGAATGATTCTTTGTGTCTTCAAGGTAGCATATACACAATTTAATGCCAGAGTTGCTATGGAAACTATTGAATGATAGAAAAAACAGTTGCATAAAGTCTGTATAATTCACGAATTTCTGAGAATTTTCAAATCTAAGTTTATGACACAGAGAACTTATTCCCCAATGTGGCATTTACCTATTTGGTAAACATCTGTTTTTGGTCTCTATGTGGTGAAATACTTCTGCTATTGATTGAATTACTATGAAAAACCTACTGGATTATCAAGATTCTGTTTTGAAGTCTTAAATTTGTGAAATATCCTCTTTTTTTTATAAAGAAAAGTGTATATGTATGTATACACATTCTTCATTTATTTAAAGAATCAATCAAATACTATAAATGATTTAAGTTACTATAAAAAGGCAATGTTCAGCCATTTAGAAAGTTAACAGGGACGAGTGATCTGTGGGAAAACAAAATTAGTAATCTGGAAGTCAATACATTGCAAAGACTAGCTTTTTACTCCAAAGTGGATATTAATTAAGTTGAGTAAAGATGGTGGGAGTCTATGTCATCAGTTCAGTTCAGTTCTGTCACTCAGTCATGTCTGACTCTTTGCGACCCCATGAATCACAGCATGCCAGGCCTCCCTGTCCATCACCAACTCCCAGAGTCCACCCAAACCCATGGCCATTGAGTCGGTGATGCCATCAAACCATCTCATCCTCTGTCGTCCCCTTCTCCTCCTGCCCTCAATCTTTCCCAGCATCAGGGTCTTTTCAAATGAGTCAACTGTTCACATCAGATGGCCAAAGTATTGGAGTTTCAGCTTCAACATCAATCCTTCCAATGAACACCTAGGACTGATCTCCTTTAGGATGGACTGGTTGGATCTCCTTGCAGTCCAAGGGACTCTCCAGAGTCTCCTCCAACACCACAGTTCAAAAGCATCAATTCTTTGGCACTCAGCTTTTGTTATAGTCCAACTCTCACATTCATATGTGACTACTGGAAAAACCATAGCCTTGACAAGATGCACCTTTATTGACAAAAGTAATGTCTCTGCTTTTTAATATGCTGTCTAGGTTGGTCATAACTTTCCTTCCAAGGAGTAAACATCTTTTAATCTCATGGCTGCAATCACCATCTGCAGTGATTTTGGAGCCCCTCAAAATAAAATCAGCCACTGTTTCTACTGTTTTCCCATCTATTTGCCATGAAGTGACAGGACCGGATTCCATGATCTTAGTTTTCTGAATGTTGAGTTTTAAGCCAATTTTTTCACTCTCCTCTTTCACTTTCATCAAGAGGCTCTTTAGTTCTTCTTCACTTTGTGCATTAAGGGTGGTGTCATCTGCATATTTGAGGTTATTGATATTTCTCCCAGCAATCTTGATTCCAGCTTGTGCTTCTTCCAGCCCAGTGTTTCTCATGATGTACTCTGCATATAAGTTAAACAAGCAGGGTGACAATCTACAGCCTTGACATACTCCTTTCCCTGTTTGGAACCAATCTGTTGTTCCATGCCACAGATATTTCACCCTTCTTTTTTGTAAAAAAATAAATAAATACAAAAAATAAAATAAAAAAAATAATAAAGTGACAGAAATGGATTACTTCAACAAGCAATTATTTAAACCTTCTTTGTTGCAGCATTCTTACAGGTATGGGGGATACAGCAGAGAACTAGACCTTAAGACTACAATCCCTATTCCCAGGAGGCTTACATTCTAGCAGTCTGCATATCTGAGATTATTGATATTTCTCCCAGCAATCTTGATTCCAGCTTGTGCTTCATCCAGCTCAGCATTTCGCATGATGTACTCTGCCTATAAGTTAAATAAGCAGGGTAACGCACTCCTTTCCTGATTTGGATTATATGTTTATATGGATTAGCAACCTAAAAGAATACATTTGAATCAGTTCTAATGTTTAGTGATTTCTTAATTTTCTTGTATTTTTTCCTTTCAGTTCAGCAATTTGATAAAGAAAAGCATTTAATGTGTTTGACTTTACTAAAGTTTGTAAGAGTCTATTGAGGAGTACCTCCCCAGGGAACCTAGTGTATATTTAAGCTATAATGTAGGTGTAAATTTGGTTCCTTATTTTATTTTCTCCTGTCTTGTCAGATATTGAACATATACGAAAACAAATGAGAATGTAAAAAATAACATTAAAGAAAAACTATGGAAGACCTAGTGAATTTCATTACCTCCTTAAGTCCTAATTGCTCAAGAAAAAACCCCCAAAGAGGGTATTTATGCCTTTTATATGGACTATTAAGCTAAAATTATTTTTGTACAACTCTATTTGTGCTTCCAATTTAGCTCAGCTTTTATTTTGACAGTTATAAGTGTCTGAGTGGGTGTATTTCTTAATGTTTTCTTTTTGCAACTGACAATTGTCATCTCAAGTTATTTTTCAAATATTTTTTCCTAAGATTTAATTATTAGATATATCAAAATAATATAGGATTTTTTAGTCATCAAGCATTTTTCCCCAAAAAATGTGATTGATAATTAATAGAAACTGATCATAAACAATTCCAGGGATCACTAGTCTCATGGAGGAACAGTTAAAGGTAAAATGATGGGAATTCCTTTGATAAAGAAACATACTACATAGGGTGCATATGCATGCACACACACACACACACATGAACTAGGAATAAAATATCTGAAAAGAAAACAAAAACATAATTACCTACAACCCTATAGCAATATTGTTATATGTATTTAAGTGTTTTATAAGAAGATCGTCACTTAGCCGAGATGTGTTAGACTTAAGCTTAAAAATCCGAGGGACATTGGTCCAGATAGGTTTAAAATATATTATTTGGTCTAGATCAGATGCAGGGGCTAATATATTGAGTTAGAATTTTACTGTAAGCAGTGTAGGCAGCAAATGAGGCAAGTTATACTGATATAGAAACCTTGTATATAAAGAAGAAAATAATAATCAATTCTGAGGGTATCTGTATAAGATTGAAAGATGTGAAACTTTTAAGAGCATTTCCTATAAGTTATATAATCTTATATAAATAATTTCGGAGAATTTACTATCCAGAGAAATAAAGAGGCCAGCCTACGACAAGGCTGCTGCTGCTGCTGCTGCTGCTAAGTCACTTCAGTCGTGTCCGACTCTGTGTGACCCCATAGACGGCAGCCCACCAGGCTCCCCCATCCCTGGGATTCTCCAGGCAAGAACACTGGAGTGGGTTGCCATTTCCTTCTCCAATACATGAAAGAGAAAAGTGAAAGTGAAGTCGCTCAGTCTGTCCGACTGTTAGTGACCCCATGGACTGCAGCCCACCAGGCTCCTCCATCCATTGGATTTTCCAGGCAAGAGTACTGGGGTGGGGTGCCACTGCCTTCCCCGACAACAAGACTAAGAAGATGAATTCAGTTCTCATGTCCATCTTGCGTAGGTTCCACTGTGGCTCCAGGATTCCACTCTTACCACTGTATTAGCAATCTCAAAGACATTACATATGGCATTATGTGTTTCTACAGATCTACGGAAACAGAATGCCCAACAGTCAGCCCAATTTGTTTCCCGTGCCTTTCAAATGGAATTCTGGGGACTGGCAAGAAGCATAAATGTCTGAATGTGACCTAACTGTGGAGTGTGGAGTACTGCCCTGCCTAATGTACTAATGTTTTGTTTTTTTTTTTAAAGATAATTAAGATAGTCTACCAGTCAAGCAGAACGTATCTGCATCCAAATCTTGCGGGCAGATCCCTTATGCTTCGCCGTGCTCCACTGCCTTTTTGCGGGGTGGTCTCGTCTTCTGGCCTCACTCTAGCCCATGTTCTCACTGTCTTGAGGGACAATGGCCTCCCTTCAGTTCTTCACACACACCACAGAGCCGGTGCGTATGGTGATTCCTTCCTTGGATCAGAACCCTGATTCGTCTGTCTTTCAAAGGTCTCAGCTGAAATGTTACCTCTGCAGGCAGGCCTCCTCTGACCACCCTATTATTCTTTATCCTATTGCTCTCCTCTACTGTGTTTATTATATGCTTAAATATTCCTTGCCCAGTAGCTCAGTGGTAAAGAATCGCAGTGAAGGAGACCCCAGTTCAGTCCCTGGCTTGGGAAGATCTCCTGGAAAAGGGAATGGCTACCCACTGCAGTACTCTTGCCTGGGGAATCCCATGGACAGAGGAGCCTGGTGGGCTACAGTCCATAGAGTTGGCAGAGCTGGACACGACTGAGTGATTGAGCACGCACACACACACATGCACACAGACCAGAAGCTCCATGAAGACAGAGACCGGCGTTCTTCTAGTCCCAACACTGTGTGACCTAGAGTAGCTGCTCAGTCAATTTTTGTTGTGCAAATGGATGGAGACTCTAAGAATTAAGGGAAGGTCTCCTGGAGGAAATGACTTTTAAGTTGAAAGCCCAAAGATCTCTAAGTTAGTTAGGCAAAGGCATGCTGGGTGGCGAGCATTCCTTGGCAATAGTCGTGATAGCAACGGGGAAGAGCATGGTTTGCTCCGGGAACTGGAAGAAGCTTTCCTATGACAAGTGTCTAGAGAGTAAGAAGAAAGGGCAAGTCCAAGTCTTTGTATGGCCTGAACTGGAGGACCCACATCAAAAGTTTTCTGGGGCAGTTGTTCCCCACCATGGACATCACGGGTTTGCAGCAGAAGAAAGCAAACAAGCAGAGAGCTATAGAGTTGAGAGCTGGTAAGGACTGCCAGGCTTCTTGCAGGGTTTCAATGTCTAGTTCCAGTCCCAGAGGGCGGGGTGGGAGAGGGTAGAGGGCAGCCTCTTTCAATTTCTATAGGCTGCACTAGAAGCCTCCCAACACAATACTAGTTGCTAAGAAGATTGCAAATTAGTTTCTGTTGTGCACAATCAAAAACACTGATTAATTCAGCAGGATTTGAGGGGCTGGCAGTTCAGTTTTGGACTTGGTGAGTCTGCAGTACCTGTGAAACAGTCCCATGAGTACATTAAGTAAGAAGACAGGGGCCATCAGTTAGGATAGGATTCTCTTGCATGGCGGGCAGGATAATACGCTGTGCACTTAAATACGGTCATTTTGTCTTTGGTAAACTGTGGTTGAAAGTATTTCGTGCTGACTCGCAACATTTTTCATAAATGGAACTGTGAGATAAAATTTGTTTGAACTGAGATCCAGTAAAAAGTTTATCTTTGCTGATATATTTTCTATTTTGATCTTTAACCCAATGCATTCATTAGCATGAAAATTGGAGGCAAATTTGGTGTTCAATGACAACCAGTTTATTTTAAAAGCCTAGTACAGTCTACTTTTTCTTGTTCCTTTAAAGCGATTTGTATTCTCTTTAATCCCCACTTGTCCATTTTTTTTAAAAACAACATATGCTCAAACTTTGAGACAACTCTAAAGAAAAGATATATGTCTTCTTTATATTTTAAGTGGTATAACACAGAATGGGAGTATATAAACATTAGCATTCCCGTGTCAATCAACTTAATTCAACTTCTCTTTTCCTCATTTATCATTAATCAGGAAGGATTTAGTAGAAAACAATTCAATATCAGTAGCAAAAAATTCAATTTCATTAATAAAAGTGACAAGCCACTTGTCATTAAAGCTTGCTATAGCCGTGGAAAGACTGCAAAACTTCAGATGTGTGTTGAGTTTATAATTTGTAACCTATGATTGCCATGCAAATTCACTCCACTGGGCTGAACAATTTAATTCAACCTCTCTCTTTCCCCATTTATAATCAATCAAGAAGGCTTCAACAGAAAATTAGTTCAACATCAGCAGTAAAAAGTCAATTTCATTAAGAAAAATGACAAGTGATTGGCATTAAAACTCACTGTAGTCTTAGAAAGACGGCAAAACTTCATATGTGTTTTGCTTTTATAATTTGTAAGCTGTGATAGCCATGCAAATTCACTCCCCTGGGCTGAACAATAGATACAAATTGGATTATAAACTCCCAACTAGCAAAATCAAATTATTGCTTTGTAAATGAAACATGAAACTGAGCACTGAATTCTTTTTAAGATAAAAAAGTAACCAAATTTAAATTAACTGACAGGAACTGGGGGAAGATACATTCATTGCTGCATTTGCATTAAATATTGACTTCAGAACAATACATCAAATACTTTCATAATTAAGAACTCAGCTGCTGGCGTGTTTTGTTTTATGTTCTCTTAGTATATGTCAGATGATCTGGGCTAGAAGGCATCTCAAGCTTGTGACTTGTATGCTAACATATGAAAGCAGTTTGGCAAAGTACAAGTCAAATTCCATTTCATTCAGTTTCTCTGTTTACAAATATGGAGTTTACTGCGTGACTAGAACTAGCCATTCTTCTGAAAGGGCTTGGCCTGTGCCCATCCACCATAAATGGGATCTTTTAAATTCTAAATAAATCTCTATAGTCTTGTTACAAGGCATTTGTAACAATAAACATAGTTGGAATATATTTTCCAATTAAAAAACAATAATTTTAAATTCAGTTAAAAAAATCCAACTGTAATCTGCTTACATTGATAAGAACCAAACACAATAATGTGGATATGAATAAATAAAACAGACAAATTCTGGTTTGATAGTAAATAAAATGGGAGAAGCATTAACATTGAAATCAGATGGTTCAGTCTCCTTTTTTAAAATCCTAAATAAGGCTGGATATTATAGTTTTAATAAAAGCTTTCCAGCTTTACAGGCAAATACAGTATATTTATTATATTAATTTACATATTATTAATGAATTTGAACATCTGCATATATTTTGCTGAGACTTCCATTCATTCTTTTGATGAGTTGCTATTTTCTTTGCATATTTTCATATGTTAAATTCATAATTTCAAAACACTTTATATTGTTGTATTGTTAATAATCTCCCTGTCATAGAGCTTACAATTTTGCCTTTTTTTTTGTCTTTGTAAATCTTATTTATTGAGATTTTATTTTTAACACACAGAAGAATTTAAGTGTTTGTGGTCAGACACACCAGTTTTGTACTTTATGGATTTTTTTTTTTTTTTTTGCTTTTGCTTTTTCTTTAGAATAACCAGAGAGAAGTAGTCACCTATATCTGTCTCTAATTCTTCTTCATAAGTCTTTTAACTGGAAGTTGGGATGAGACTCATGAAGTGCCCTGGCAACAATGCAGCTGAAATGACCATTTCTTTATAAAGGCAGANTTTTTGCTTTTGCTTTTTCTTTAGAATAACCAGAGAGAAGTAGTCACCTATATCTGTCTCTAATTCTTCTTCATAAGTCTTTTAACTGGAAGTTGGGATGAGACTCATGAAGTGCCCTGGCAACAATGCAGCTGAAATGACCATTTCTTTATAAAGGCAGACTTGGCTGGGAGGAGCTCGTGGCAAGTCTTCCCACAGCCTTCCTCCAACTGCTAAACAGCAAGGATATTTATGTCACTGCAGATCTCTACACCTGTGGTCAGTGATTTCACGCTGCTCATGGTTCATTTCATGCCGAGCAGCAGGAAAGGCCGGCGTGCCGCTTTCCCAGGCTGGACATGAACTCATCTTTTCGAGGGCTGTGAGCTGGCCCCGCTTTTCCCTGACTGCCACAGCAGGGCCGAAAACACAATGCATCATCTAGCGCCTGGGCTTCCTCCTTAGGCTGCGTCGTGCAAGAGGTTGGACCTGACGCTTGTTAAACTGGTGGAAACGAAAGAATAAAATAACCATGAGGTAATGTATCTTGGCTTACTCTGTGAACTGGGAGGTCCTATACAAATGCTATTCCTGTTGATGTTATCAGGAAGAAGGGAACCTATTAGACTTTTCGATAAAATATGACTTTCTCAGATGCTGTTGTTTTTCACTCATATAGATGAAAAATCCTGTCCTTTTGCTAAGTGTAGAGCGCCGGTTTTGTTAAACTTAGCCTCGAAGAGCAGGAGTTTTTGCTGGTAAACATGCAAAGAATTTGAACTATGCTGTGTCAATTCTGCTTCTAGGCGCACAGATTCAAACGAAGCAGATTTTGGTTAAAAGGTGAGTTTAACAGAAACGTGGTATCTCTTAGGATTGGGATTATATTAAACCGAGAAATCCAGGTCAGGAGAGACCTTATCTTCTGCACTTCAATGATATTTTGCCAAAGAAATGATGGAAGCTCCATCTTTGGGGCAGCTGATGCTCTGCTGGCCAGGACCCTGAGAACATGTTTTAAAAAGACCCTATGCTGGCAAGAGGTATAGAGATGACTTCATGGGACTTCTGAGTCTGGAATGTCTTTGCTTCTATTACCAATTATTTTTGCTGGATTTTTGACACAGCGTTTTAAATTTTTTTAAATCGAAACAAAAATAACTATCGACTTCCTGAAGTTAAACTTGAGTCCTGCTGCTACTGTGAGACTGACCTCATATCACCCCTTTCATCAGCAGACAAGTGAGGGGATTGGAAAGAACACAAAGAGCCTCCTTGCTACCCTCCAGGCTTGCCTTCCCCTTGTACAAATTGTGGGTAGGGGTTAAATGAGTGAAACATTGGCAATACGTAGTATGCTCAGATGCTCAGTTGTGTCTGACTCTTTGTGACCCCGTGGTCTGTAGGCCATCAGGTTCCTCTGTCCATGGGATTTCCCAGGCAAGAATGCTGGAGTGGATAGTCATTTCCTTCTCCAGGGGATCTTTCCAGCTCAGGAATTGAACTCGTGTTTCTTGCACTGGCTGGTGGATTCTTTACCACTAGCTTCACATGGGAAGCTGCAAAACAGTGGTAAGGGACCCTCTTAAACATATACATTTGAGTACATTTTCTTAAAAAAAAAAAAAAAAAAAACTTCTACAAATTAACAAACTCTGAATATACTAACGTGGAATACCATACTCTCAGAAAAATTTTCACCGTAATCCCTCAGACAATATAATTGGATATTAATAGCTCACTCTAACAAGGTCCCAGGCATCATGCTAGGTGTTTTAAGACAAGGCAACTCCATAATTCTGGATTTCCAAGGAAAGTCCTGGCTTATTCCTGTGGTCCTGATGTAATTATTAACAACCTCTTTGTTCACTCACAAAAGTGTACTTGAATAATAAGTCATATGGTCATATTACTTATGTGACCTATTACCTTTTATCTTAGTAAGAACTATGAGAAAGATACTATTATTGAGTCTCATTTTGCAGATGACTTTATAGAAAGGTTCAGTAATTTATCTGAAACCAGCCAGTTTGTAAATGGCAGAATCTGGAAGTCAAACTCAGGCAGTGTGGCTTCAGAGCTTGCCATGGGGGATCTGCAAGATGTGTCCTATGGCTAGCTGCTTCTAACTTACAGGGCATTGTTAGAACAGAGCAGAAACTAGATTCAGACCTGAGTTTCCTTCACTGGGATAAGCTGCTTTCTGTGCCCTCATGCTCGTCTCTCTTCTCTCACAGAGTGTTAAAAACTGAACAGGAGGACATACTCTCAGAAAGAGCAGAGAAGAAAGGGGCAGAACATTTCCAGAAATGGGAATTCTCCCATTGACCCTAGCAACTTCCAGGAAGCCAGGGAAAAGCCCCTTGATGACCTCTCAAGGATGGACAAGAGGCTTGTGGGAACCCTACCCTTCAGGCATTAGCAGGTGGACTTGGATTAAAAGCCAGAGTTTTAAGATTCTAGTCGGTAGCTAGAGCTCCCAATTAGTGCCACATGAGGACATTATGTGTTCATAAATAGAGCACAATTTCCTTTGAAGTTTATGTTATACATAGTGTAAGAGATAGGCACTGAAGTTTGATCTCTAATTCCTAAACGGAGACATTTTAGGTGTAAGAAATCAATGGAGAGTACTAAGTGAACTCAATGACTATGATGATTGGCTAACAAATCTTTTTGCAAGTCAGGTGGCGTAAAATTCTTTCCTTTCCATAATTCCGTAGGAGGATCTCAATAAGTTGTTAAGATGGAAAGTGATTAGACATAAGTCTTAGTTTCATGGTCTGTCCTCATGTGATTTTGACCTCTAGCTAGGGATAAGTTCAAAGAACTGAGGTACAGGATTATAGTAAAACTCCTATTTCATCTTTAATGTTAAAAATTTTTCTCAGCACTTAGATCGAAAAGACCAAAAACAGGAATAGAATTAGATAGAATGCTGAACTCTGTATACTTCTATCAGTATATAATCTTTGCCTATGGATATTATAAACTAATGAGAACAAGGAAAATAGAAAAATAAAACCCCACACACAAAACATTTCATGTCTCATTAAGGGAAGCATTTTCAATAAAGCTTTACATTAGATATTTAGTAATTTTTAAAATTCATGAGATGTTATATTGTGAAATTGTTGATTGATGATACTGTAATACTAATTCGGTCTAGAAGAAATTGTTTTTGTGTGTATTGAAATTATTATCCCCTGGGATTTTTACTAAGATTTACATTTGTACTTTTTTTTTCCTTCAGAGAATTGTAATGGGATGATTATCAAAATTTTCAAGTAAAAATTATTTTCAAGTAAAAAGGGTGTTACACTGAGTGTAAATTATTGCCTTATTTTCCGGAAGTTGGATGGAAATATGAGTTAAAAGCATATAACAGAAAAAGAAATGATGCAGAATTTCCAGTTGTTAAATTTCTGGTGATTATTCAAGGAAAGATGGCTGGCTGGCCATCCAGCCTTTCTGTGCCTGTTTCATCATGTTTACAATGAAGGAGTTGGATGGAATCCACTTAGTGTTTTAGCTGCTGAACTCTTTATTCAGAGCAATCTTAGGTGGTGAAGAGGGAGCGGAGTGGCTCTGGTAGAGCTTGGCTGTGGCCATGGCCAGGGCCTCCCCTTCATTGCCATGGCAACCTCAGAAGAGCAGCAAGAAGAATTCAGATGAAAAATGACTCCACTTGGAGGCCAGGGGTTCAGCAAGACCTTTCTGACTCAAAAAACTGTAACTAAAAAGAAAAAAAAAATGTCTAGCTTTCAACCTCATGTGATGGTGCAACCTTAAATCAAGAGCTTGTTTATATATTAATTTGCATTGTGATCAGCCCTTTTGCTTGATATGTAATAACAAGAAGCAGTAGATTTAGTAGAGTCTGAGGTAGGAAGCTTGCTTTAGGTCATGGCAGACGTTCTAAATGTTGACCACTCCGGAGTCTTCTACTTACATCCAGGGAACACAGGACTTGCTTCTGGTTAGCATTTTTGGATTGGCCAATGATTCATTATGAGAAATATGCAATTCGCTGTAACCAATTTAATTTGTCTAAAACAGTTAAAATAATATGGTCCAGCCAAAAAGTTACTCTTAATGTTCTGTCTTTAAACTGATCTCTGCTCTATGTGTCTCCAGTGTACAAAGAGGCAAGACCACACTGCACATGAGTGTTATGATTTGCCTGGCCATTTACATCAGTGTTAGACGCTAAGTGATGATTAAGTACTCTTAGACCTCTTGTATTTTATATTTAAGAGCACTAACATTTTTCAGGTGATTCTCGTAATTCTCAATTCGATACCCCTTTCAGCTAGGGAAGGTGAAGAGAGAAAAGGGGAAATCTGGTATAAAAGAAAGAATGAGATCTCAGCTGTGAAATTTTCTAGTTTGCTTATTGCGCATTCTCAACTTGTGGACCATTTAAAATACCTAACTTAGGAAGCTGATATATGATAATATGAAGACAATTATTCTGGAGACTGAGAAACTTGGCTGTGGAAGTTTATGAAATGTTATGTTCAGATCTGTGGTTTGGGCATCAAGATGAGAAGATTGATGTAAAAAAATTAAAAGGTTGATTGTAGAATATATTCAGATTATCTGACTAGATAAACCCTTTGCAGATTGAAAGCTTGCCAAAGACCTTATTAAGTAGAGTTAATGGGAAATGCAAAGCTAATACTGTTCTGTAACTTTTGTGACTGAGATGTAAAGACCATGAGTAGTGTTTAAATATTATTACAATGACAAGTACATTTAAGAAGGGCTATCCATGAACTAATCCATCCCAAACTACCATATGCTGCTGAAGGAGCAGTGCTTTAAACAGTGCAAATAGGCAATTCAGTTTCAATCACTAAAAATCTTATCTTCTAGAGGGATCAGACTGGCAACATAATTAAACGCGACGATTTGCTTCAGAACACAATGACGGAGTTCATCATTTGTTGCACGTTAGCTAAATACAGCAATTTGTCAAAATGTGAGGCGGACTCTTTGTTATTTTTCCCAGGAAGAACACTTGATCAGCTTTGTTTCTCAAAATAATGACTTGATTAAACAGCATATACTACACACTGTACATAGTGTATCTTTTCATTTCCCCTTTAACGACAAGTTAGTGGAGAAATTTGTCAATTTGATTGAGCTTGGCAGATTTTAAGTATATCTTTAGAATTTACATTTATTGTAACCAAGAATTTTCATTTGTACTAACACATACATACACACACAAGAAAATGAGATGTGTAGACTGGGGCAGTTATAAGAGTATTAAGCAAATACAGTAAATGAATGGATTAAAGATGGCAAAATAATTGCTTGAAATATTTAAAAAAATCCACTTTTAATCTTCACCTTCTACCTATTTCTAGGAAAAAGCAATTGGAAGCATATAATATAAATATCTGGAGGAAGGAGGCATGACTGAGTATAAAGTTAATGAAAGAACTCCAAACGATATAAAAGCTCAAAAAATAGTTAATTTTGAAATTATTTCCCAAAATGAAATAAATATGTTTGAAATATGCTTGAAATGAAGTAAATATACTCCAACACTATGCATATAAGGCAAGTCCTTCCTGAAATTGTTTTTTAACTGAATTTAAGAAAGTTCCTAACATGAAAAGCCATTAACAGAGTGTTAACACTCTGCCACCTGCTGGACGACTTGTTCGCTTCCAAGAAATGCACTCAGGAACCTGAAATGAGTCTATCAACAGCAAGGCTTCTGACGTCCTTTGGTAGAAAGGAAGCTCTGGAATGTGCTTGTGTGCGTACTCAGTTGCATCTGACGCTTTGCTCCCCCAGAATAGCCCACCAGGCTCCTTCGTTCATGGGATTTCCCAGGCAAAAATACTGGAGTGGGTTACCACTTTCTTCTGCCAGGAGTCTTCCTGACCCTGGGATAGAACCTGCATCTCCTGCATTAGGCGGATTCTTTACCACTGAGCCATCTGGGAAACCCAAAGCTCTGGGATATAAGCAGGCAAACCTTTCTGCCATGTTTGTCAATAAGTTATTTCCCCAATTATTATGGAAGGCTTTTTGCTAACATGATCCATATGCTCAGAATCAATCCCTTAATTCCAGCAATAACAACACAACGACTTCCTTCAATAGGATTTTTTAGCGCCAGCTACGTTCGGGTCCATTCCCACATAGACAATAACAATGCTACTTTTAGGCACCAGGCCAGCGACAACAAAAACGAAGATGAGTATGGAAGAGGTCATAGGTCCTTTTATCTCCCTTTGGGAAAGCAAATATGAGGACCACCCTTGCAGGGGTACATCTCCTGGATGGAGGGGACAGAACATGCCAGAACCTCTGCTGTCAACAAAGGGAACCTGTACCTTAGAGCTGCAGGGGTTAAATCCTGTAATATTTAACTTTACAGATAGAACAAATATAAGATTAAATCATGATGATATGTTAAGCCAGCCCAGTTAGAAACTCTATAATTTGCTAAATCCAACCGAAATAAATGTTCAGTAAAATAACTGAAATTAAGAAAAAGGACTTTCCTGGTGGTCCAGTTGTTAAGACTCCTCACTTCCATTGTGGGAGGCAAGGGTTCAGTCCTTGGTCGGGGAACCAGGATCCTGCATGCTGCATGGTGTGGCCAAAACATAAAAAGCTGGCCCACAGTGAAATGCATAATAATAATAGAACTGGACATTGCATTTAAATATTTATACTAGAGTCACAGAATGTCAAGACTCAAAATAGAGAGCGTGTAGACCCCCACTTCTACAAAGAAGTAAACAGATTCAGGAGGTTAAGTGATGGGAAGAGTTTAATGCAGAGAAAAGGCTATATCAAAACCTAGTTTTGTCATTTCTTTTGAGAGATCTTCAGTTCAGTTCAGTTTAGTCGCTCAATCGTGTCCAACCCTTTGTGACCCCATGAATCGCAGCATGCCAGGCCTCCCTGTCCATCACCAACTCCCAGAGTTTACTCAAACTCACGTCCATCGAGTTGGTGATGCCATCCAGCCATCTCATCCTCTGTCATCCCCTTCTCCTCCTGCCCCCAATCCTTCCCAGCATCAGTCTTTTCCAATGAGTCAACTCTTCCCATGAGGTGGCCAAAGTATTGCAGTTTCAGCTTTAGCAGAGATTTTGCCCATTGTTAATTAGCCTCTCAGAGTTTTCAGTTCCTCATCTGTACAAGGAAAATGTCTGCTCTAACTTAGAAAGTGGCTATGAAGATTAAAGAAATATTAAAATAAAATACCCAGCTCAATTTCTCAAAGTCTAATAAGTACTCAATGAATATGATCCTCTAAAACCCGGGTCTCCTGCATTGCAGGCAGACTCTTTACTATCTACTTACATTTAAGTAATTTTAAAACAAAGATTCAGTTCCATTGGTATGCATATTGATGTACGTATGCACATGAGTTTAACTAAGCCAAGTCAAAGCTTGAACTTTGTGAATTAACTGATTGTCTATATTTTATTCAGTCCCATCTTTAGAAAGTCACTTCCAAGGCCTGAAGTAGGGGTGAATTAGGCTTGATATTAAACCTTTATACAAAACCACATCTCTGTAATTCTCTCTCTTTTGCCTATTTCCATCCTCTCTGGAGAGCATAACTAGACTTATTTCAAAGTTAATCCTTGATAATTAGCACTATCTTTGTATATGAAGCACAGCCCATTAATAGATTATTGAATCAAAGAGAATTTATGAATCTTAAGTAAAAAGCAATTGAGGGACATCATAAGAGGAAATACTCATGTAGAGCTTCCCTCTTCTCTTAGTAGACTTGCCCCATAAAGAAGGGATTACTTTTGTCCAGTTGCAAAGGGTGAACCATCTTCAGCAGAATATGTCTGACAATCCTTGGAAAAAAAGAAGTTCTTCTTCATTGGGTGGGATAAACAGAGAATCTGTTTCTACGATATAAAAGTATACATCTTTTTTAACCAGCAAATGGAAATATGAACCCTTGACCACCTTCTTCTTTCAAATGTATAGTGTTGGTTTAGAGGGAGACAGTTTTAAAATAAAATGGTCTTTCACTCAACTATGGATTGTTTTTAAAATCTGCTGCCTCCTTGCGTATCAGATTTCAGCCATGGTGGAGAGGCTGACTGCCATCTTGTGGTAGAGGGTAGAGACTGGTTTGTTTGCTCCATAAAGGATGCAAATAGGATCAAAGATGTAACTCATAGAGAAGTACTTCCCTGGTGGCTCAGCTGGCAAAGAATCTGCCGAAGACCTGGGTTTGATCCCTGGGTTGGGAAGTTCCCCTGGAGGAGGAAATGGCAACCCACTGCGGTATTCTTGCCTAGAGAATTTGATGGACAGAGGAGCCTGGCAGGCTACAGTCCATGGGGTCACAAAAAGTTGGATATGACTGAGTGACTAACACACACACACAGAGAAGTACATTTTGGCTCAATATATCAAAGAGTTTGGGTAGCTGTTTAATCAGGTGAGAACCTGGAGATCCTGAGATGGGACAGGGTACTAGGGACTCAATCATTTTACAGGTGGAAGTTTGGTCCAGATAACCAGCAAGATCCCTTCCTACACTAGGATTCTATAATTCAGGGTTTACAAAATTCATACTGTAGAAAGATTTACTCTCTCTTTCTTTTTTTATTTTTTATTTTTGTTTTGCACAAAAAGGCCTTGGAGGCACATTAGTACAGTGGTATGGACACAGGAGTGTGGAATCAGACTTCCTGACAGCTCTGCCAATGGGCTTTGCTCATTGTTAGCTGTATCACCTTGGGCAGTTAATGCTGATTTTCTGTGCCTCAAACTCCCCATGTGTAAAATGTGGTTAATAGCAGTATGTACTTTTTGGTGGTATTACAGTGATTCAGTGAGTGAGTACATGTTCTTTGAAAATGCATTCAAATACTCCTTGCACACTCCCTCCCAAAGAGTCCATGCACTCTTCTTTTCTGTTAAATGCACACCCGACTTTGACTGCATAAAGGGAATGTATGTGTAATCCCCAAACAAGCAGGGGTGGTGACTATGTGCTACAGATTCCATCACTTCCCACTCCTGTAGCCATTGCAGATATTAATCTTCTAGCATGACACTCAATGCCAATACCACTGTGCCTAGATGTGACCTCAGCATCCTTCTCAGCACAAGATTCTAGAGTAGATAAGTGAGAAGGAACTTACTGTCATTTCTGCTTTTGTTAATTTGTTCAAGACATTTAAATTTAAACTTTAACTGTGAAACCTGTCAGGATCAAGAGCTAGACCTCAGACTGACATTTCCACCCCACTTTTTGCTTCGGTGTGATGTTTTCATTGTGGCCTTTGTAAATTGCCACAAGATTTTGGTTTTATCTGTTTATTTTTTCCTATGAAGAGATGTGTATTTTTAATAAGCCATCATGAAAATTGGTGTATAAAAATGTGCTTCTTAGAGGTGTGCTTCATTAGCGGTATTAGGTCTATTAGAAGTCATCTGTTTGGCAGTATATGTATTTATTTTTCATGCTATTTCATTTTTTAGAGATTGCCAAGAAAGGTTTTTAACACTTGCTAGAAGATATCTTTTTCTAGTCCTTATAGATTAAGAACCATTCTAGAAATCCAAGATTTCCTCAAAGGAAATGTACATGCAAAGAGATTAAAGGAGATAGAAGTTAGCACAAGTGATCTAAATTATTAAAGATGACCCTGTCATCATTTGTTTCTGAAAAGGGATTGATACTCATTATCAGCCTTTTCTTGGAACAATAAAGCTAATCTTTAGGTAAAATGAAGGACACAGGAAAACTATTAATATAAGGATACAAAGTCCAGCAATAGTCTGTCAGGAAGGGCATAAAGTTTACAAGCAAGTAGCAGCAGGCTATTTCTAGTCTGTTTCTCAAGCACTATGGGGCTTCCCTGGTGGCTCAGAGGTTAAAGCGTCTGCCTCCAATGCAGGAGACCTGGGTTCGATCCCTGGGTCAGGAAGATCCCCTGGAGAAGGAAATGTCAACCCACCCTGGTACTCTTGCCTGGAGGATTCCGTGGACGGAGGAGCCTAGTAGGTTACAGTCCACAGGATCGCAAAGAGTCGGACACGACTGAGAGACTTCACCTTCATGTTTCAAAGGGAAGTCTCAGCTGCAGAAATAAGACAAATGCAGAATTCTGAAGGCAGAGATAATGAAGAGTCCAACTGCCAGGCCATACATGATAAGGATGTATCATTTTATAAAATATATAATATCAATAATATTTGAGCACTGATTTTATACTTATTCTATATTAGGCCCTGTGCCAAGAGCCTTACTCATTCAATCTTTATTAACATGATCACTTTGATGAGACTATCAGGGACTAATACCCCTTTTGAATTGACGAGAAAACTGAGGCAATGGAAGGTTAAAATGTTTGCCCCAAGCCCCAGTGCCAGTAACCAGCCAGGCCGGGGTGTGATCTCGGAATCTCTGATTCCAGAGTCTCTGTACTCAACTACTACACTGAGGTCCCTGTGGCTGTCTCAGAACTGCCAGATCCCATCTCCCTACAGTCCCAGGGCCAGTGGGGACGTCTAGGCAGGCAGGACCCAGCCAGATGATGGAGAATGTCAAATAGAAATACTAGGTAGGTGGCAGTGGTAGTAGGCCAGTACTCTGCCTGGGGCTGAAGAAACTTCTAGATGAATAGACGGTCAGGACCTTGATGGTCAGGGGGAATTTTGTTGTGATCAGGCTCCAGCAATGTCTCATTGCCCTCCATACTCAAAGCAGTGCAGGCATAGTTAACTCAGGGCCCATGGGGACTATGACTGGGCCAGAGGAAGGCTTACTCATTAGTCTCAAACTGCTTGTGAGAAAGAAATGACAGGTCTGCAGCTGGGATGGGACTTTGGCTAGTAGCCCCAAATAAATCTGATAGTGGTTTCAACAGCACAAAAGTCACTTACAGAGCAGATTAAATGCAAGCATTTAGAATGTCTCCTTTCAAGCTGTTTTGAAGGGATAGAGATTTATCAAAGGGGAGACACTGAATTCGAAACTTGCTAAACAGCTTCTTGATGCAGGTTAATGACTAAATCAAAGTGGGAGAGGTCAGGCACAGCACCGAGCTCACTGTAGTCTTATTAAAAGAGAAACATCAAGCGAAATCTAATCTGAAATCATATCTTTTGATTGGTGGACAGAGAAGATTTATCACATTTATGAAAGAATATTTCTGCTTAATTTAAAATCTAATTAAAATATCCCCTGTCCACTGAGGTCCTTCTCACCAACTACGAAAAGAATAGCGAGGACATGGACGCGACCAAGATGTCCATCAGCAGATGAATGGATAAGAAAGCTGTGGTACTTATACACAATGAAATATTACTCAGCTATTAAAAAGAATACATTTGAGTCAGTTCTAATGAGGTGGCTGAAACTGGAGCCTATTATACAGAGTGAAGTAAGTCAGAAAGAAAAACGCCAATACAGTATATTAACATATATATATGGAATTTAGGAAGATGGTAATGATGACCCTATATGTGAGACAGCAAAAGAGACACAGATGTAAAGAACAGACTTTTGGACTCTGTGGGGGAAGGCAAGGGTGGGCTGATTTGCAAGAATAGCACTGAAACATGTATATTATCATATGTGAAGTAGATCGCCAGTCCAGGTTCGATGCATGAGACAGGGTGCTCAGGGCCGGTGTTCTGGGACAAACCTGAGGGATGGGATGGGGAGAGAGGTGGGAGGGGGGTTCAGGATGGGGACACATGTACATCCGTGGCTGATTCACGTGAATGCATGGCAAAACCACTACAATATTGTAAAGTAATTAGCCTCCAATTAAAATAAATAAATTAATTTTAAAGAAAGCATAGGAAAATATTGAGTAAAATAGTCTCCCCCCCAAGAGAACTAACAAATTCTCTTTACTGAGAGAAAAACAAGAATGTTTCCAACTGAACTACAACAAGACTCTAAGTGAAGCTAGTTAAAACTGATCATTAGATATGCTATAAATCGATGTTCGATCAAGGTGCTTGCTAATTTATCTTCTCTGTTTATAGACTATATGGAAGAGCATTTGGACTTACATAATTACAAAATACACTGAGAGAAAATTAATTGTTGCCGATAGCAAACAGTTTAGTTACTGTCATTTTTAAAATACAATTTCTTCAACAACTATACCAACATATTTTATGATTGTTCTCTAGTTCTAGCATTATATATGGACTCATTAGAATCTCAATGGAGAAGAGGCGCAGATGATTAAAACCTTGAATAATGAGCATGTAGTTTTTCAGAACTCTACGAAGATGGCACATAATAAAGTCAAGATTCTGATAAAATACATATTTGCTTGTAATAAAACTTCAGGGTAAATGTACCACTACAACTGTGACTGGTACTAATACAGATTTTGTTAACATCTAGTAAGTATATACGAGAATCTAAACCAACCAAAAAAAAAGGTGGGTGGGGGGGGAGTTCATGCTGAACTTAAACTTTTGTGTGGAGGCACTCAACATTAGTGGACAAAGCAATACTCAGGAAAAGAAAATGTGCTCAGTGTTGTTCAATTAAAAATAAATATTTTCCAATATAAAAAAAGAATAAAATTAATCTGTAACACTGAATTCAGTAAATTGGATGGTCAAGCACTTGGAACAGATATTTCACCATGCATGGCTTAACTTAAATACTATATCCTGCAAACAGTTCAAAAATGAACATGGGCATTTTCCTTCAAAGATCGTATTCAAGAAGAATATGGTATATGCTGTTTGACATGGGACATCTTCAATATGTTCTCTAATTTTTAATTAAAATTTGTTTTTAAAACTTTCTACTGCTTTTTCTCTTATTGCCTTTAACAAAATACATATTTTTAATCACTAAATCTAAATTGAAGGAAACATTTTTCTACTTTATTTTATATTACATAAGTTAAAGTTATCCTTCATACTCATCCCACTTCTCCAATATAACTGTTCAGAAGTGGAAACCATGAATGATGTGAGGTTTACCATTCTAGATATTTTTATGTGCATAAAAATATGCACATAAAAGATATGCACATAAAGAACACACAATTCTACAAGAAAATCTGTCTATCAAAATATAGTCCCCTGAAACCTTCTTATCTTAGTATACAAACATTTTCCCATGGCAGTACATATAGATCTAGGGCTTTCCAGGTGGTGCTAGTGGTAAAGAATCCACCCACCAATGCAGGAGACAAAGAGGCAGGTTCGATCCCTGGGTTGGGAAGTGCCCCTGGAGAAGGGAAAGGCCCCCCACTCCGGTATTCTGGCTTAGAGAATTCCATGGACTACATAGTCCATGGGGTCTCAAAGAGTTGGACGCGACGGAGCGACTTTCACTTTCACTTTCCTGGAGGAGGCTATGGCAGCCACTCTATTCTTGCCTGAGAATCCCATGGACAGACAAGCCTGGTGGGCTACAGTCCATGGGGTCACAGAGAGTCAGACACACAGAAGCAACTTAGCACGCATGCCGGCACATATAGATCTACTTCACTCTTTTCAAGTGACTGTATTGTATTGCATAATACACATATGCCATATACATTTAACAATTCCCCTATTGATTGGTGTTTAGGGGGTATGCATCTTTGAAGAATTACAAATAATACTGCCAGGAACATTACAGAGGTGCTGAAGGATGTATACAGAAAGACCCTCATTCTCTAGGGTAGATGATAAACAGAAATGCTAGGCCACAGCAGGTGAGCGTTTGTAATTTTGACAAGTAATACTGAAATCACCTGTTTATCCTTGATTGTTAGTGTGGCTAAATGCCTTATGATAACTTGGGCCATGTGGTTCATCTTCCATGATTTATAATCTTATTTTTTTTAAACTGGACTTTTTATTTCCTAACCTTTTGGATGTTTTGTATTAAGCTCAGAATTATAACACCTAAGTAGTAACAAATACATTTTATTCCTTCTAGTACCTTTACAGTTTTAATTTTTACACTTAGACCTGCAATACATCAGTCTTTATGAGTATGGTACAATGCAGACATGTACTTTGAATTTCTCATCATTTCGCCACTGATTTGAAATGCCAGTGTTATCTGTGTCTATATCATGGTTTATTAGCTATTTCCATTTCATGACATGTGTTGACCTTTGATAAGGCAAGCCTGACTCCTTTCAATTTTTGGTTATATTTCCTTGTTTACCACCCATCTTCTGCATTAGAATACTTTCTGGGAAGCATGACCTTGTCTCTTTTATTACTGTATTTCAATTGTCAGAAACAACGCTTAGTCCCGAGTGAGCACTTAATACATGTGGTTTGAATAAACAAATTTAAATCTAAGTTTCTTTTACATCCATATTTTTTTCTTTCTCTTACAACTTTTTTATAGTTAAAACAAATATAGAAAACATAAAATAAATTTAAAAACCCACCCTTATAACTACTGCCCTGTATCCAATTTTTAGAAAGAAATAAAGCAATTTCTGTCTTTCATATAATTATCATGCCAGTAGTCACAGTTTCCAAAGCTGTCGTATTGGTAGGATCTTTATTTCTTTGTATACCAAGGTTTGACAACTGATTAATTATTTGTACTATTTAAAAGTACATTATTCTGCCATTTGTTTCAGGAAGAAAAATAGCTACTTCCTGGGACTTTCACCTTTAGTGGTCAGCTCGATTATTCAGTCTAAAGCATTTTTATTACCTGGTATAAATCTATAAGGCCTAAAGCTAAATGCTGTGACCACCACCCCCCCCCCCCTTTAGGTGTAGTGAAGAGTTTCTGGCAAAAGACCTGGTACTAGAAAAAAACATTTTGAATATTTGTACTCTTTACTTTTCATGGAGCAAAGTTAATCTTTAAAAAAATATGTTGGCCTTTGCATACAAATAGTTTCAAGCCCTTTTCATAATCAGTGCATTTGCTAATTGAGATTCCCAAATGTTATCTTTCTCTCATTCTCTCATTGGTGTCCCTGTCTCTTGAACAACTTTCCTTTGGAGGTCCAGCCTTGTTATCTTCCCTGTCTGGTGGCTGACAGACCACGTGACAAGCTCTCTGCTGCACAACTATAGCCCACATCACAGGAAGTTATGAAACTTCATATTTGTTAAAATTCTTTACATTCAAGATATTTATTCTCACAACACATTGTGTATTCCTATACACTTGTTCCTGAATATATTAGAAGCAGCTATTTAAGATCCCAGATCACTAATGAGCTCAAAACAAGAGGTGGAACTCTAAACTAGAGCCTGCTATATTAAGAGAAAACCCCTCTGAAAGAAAAGGAATTGGTTTTCCTTCCTCATTCACGTGCTCTGAGGACTGAAACATGTCATACTTCTCCTTTTTCTTAAAAAGACAGAAACTTCTTATTCTTTAGCAGTATGATGGAAACAAAGCTTCTTTGTGAGGAATCACTGAAATGCCTACTTTTTCTAATCTGCCATTGGCAATCAAAGCCACGCTGTCTTCTAGGGAGATGAAGTTGTTCTTCAGGTAATTTAAATAGAAATAAACAACACACTGATGATCACTGTTTGTAATTTAGAAAAACGGATCTGCTAGTTTGGACTAGTCACACAATGAGGTCTTTTTTTATAGACATAAAAGTCATGGATTCACTTTCAAATTTTATCTTCCCATGAAACTGATGACCTTCAGTGACTCCCTCCTTTATGTCCTGCAAGGTCATCTTTACAGTTTCCATTCCCACTTGTATTTGTTTTAATGTTTTTATTGGATGGGTATATACAATCAATAATCTTCATTTCATCTGATTTTCCTACTGATAAACTTATGTACTGTGCCCATATGGACACCATAGTCTAAAACATACATCTACAGAATAACGGAGGCACATTTAAATCAATGGGATTTCTCAGGGGTTTGCCATTAGTGGAATTGTGGTGTGGGATCAGAAAGAAGATTTGGGGTTCACATAAAATTGTGGGTGAGGGGTAACCAAAAGAAGCTTTGGGCTGTGAACAGAACTAGACTCAAGCCCCAACTTTGTTACTAAACTAAATGGACTCCTTTAGCACACATTTTAACCTGAGTTAAAGTTTTCTTTTCTATAAAATGAGGATCAAAACAATTATAATATAGATAGCAGTTACTGACTGCTATTTATCTTGTATCATTCTTGACACTTTTCCTACTTTATAGTAAATCTGTAAATAAATCTTTAAGATAGAAATAATTCCTTCTTTAAAGGAAGCGGAGTTAGCTAAGCGAGGCCAAAAAATGTTAATAAGCAGTACATTCTGCTGTATCCTTTAAAGCATGTACTGCATCATAGAGTGTTGAGTGGGGATCAAATGAGATGCTGAATGTGAATTTACTTCCTAGATGCTGTGGGCTTCACTCAGCCAAGGCTTAGGTGTTTTGTATATGAAGAGGGCTATACTGTAAAGCTATGTGTATTCACTGATACCATTTCCTTTCAAGTATAACCGGTTTCCTTGAAAATTTTTTAAAAACTGTAAAGTGGTACTTACTAGCATAAGGGTTAATCTTGGGAAATTTTACAGAGTTTGTTTTCTGTACCACTCTTCATCCCTAGCAGCATTCTTTTTCAGACAAGCCTTGATTTCAAAATTTATTAATAAGTACAATTCCTCTCCCATTGTCTCCAGCGTGAGGTAGGGGACATAAGGTTGGTGAATTCATAATTTTTGAATAAAGAGTCTTTTAAAAAACCTGTCATCAACTGTTATCATCATTAGATTAAAAAGAATGGATTTTTTTTTTTTTTTTGGCTCCAAAAAGGGATGAATATATCTCGGAACAAAGCACAATCCTTTAAATTGAACACACTTAGTGGTAGGACAAACTCTTGACATGCTCTTTGAGCTTTTTACGCTGCCAGACAGTGAAACCTCATCATGGATCCACATGGGTCATCAGATGAAATTTGAGAACTCCTATTTTAAAGACCATGCGGGACTGTGAAAAATCATGACTGAGTAGGAAAGAGACCTGGGTGAGAAAGTATGTTCTGCTTTTTACAGCACAGGACGGTGTGCTGCTCTGCCATGGGCTCTGCAGTTTGGCTGTTTGTATTGAAATCTCGCCTCTGCTTCCAGTTACATCATCTTTCCTTATGTCTCTAAGGCTCATTATTCCCAGGAAGTAAAAAGAGTATAATAATAACGCCTTGATTATTATGAGATTATTATGAGTATTAAATGGGACAATTCACTTAAGAACATAGTAAGCCCTCCAAAATGTTAGTTTCAAAATTAATCTATTATTAACATATTATTAATAATTATAATTATCTTTCTTTCTTTTCTTATTATTCATTTATTTAGCGTCTTTGATTTCCATTTTACCTATCTGTAAAATGGAAATAAAAATAGCTAGCTTGCAGGATTGTTGTGGAGCCTAAATGAGACAATACGTGTTGATGTATAGAATGGCGTTTATCAAAAGCCCAATACATGGTAGTCCTTAGTATTTTTCGTGGCATTTCCCTTCCACATTCCCCTGTTGCATGCACAGTTGGCAGGCGGTCCTTGACATCTCCAAGCCCCTCTTTGGTGTTGTACTTGAAACTCTGTCCCAGCCAATCCCTCCATCAGCTGCCTAGAAACGCACCTGTCCCATCTATTTGTCCCTTAAGGTCCTGAATGCACCTGAAAGCAATTCCTTCAGCAAACTGCCTTGGGAAAGTTTTGAATGTTATTTAAACAAGCACACTGAAAAATCCTAAAAGCAAAACACATTCGTGATTATCACTTAAACTCAGCAATACCTATTTCAGAGCTCAGCTTAAAAGTATTGTGAAGATGAAAGAAAAAAAGACAAGAGACTCAAAAAAAAATTTTTTTTTCCGGCTTGGAAACAATGAATAATGGTAAGACCAGATAAGATTGTTTTCTCTTCTGCCTAAGTCTATTTTCATGTCCATAAGCCTGGACAACTCAGGGGGTCCCCCAAGGTGCCATCTAGCTCCCCACATTTCTACCTGCTAGTTATTACGGGGGTTATGTCTGGATCTCGACCCTTTCTTTTCTTTATTGTGAGGTGGCATCTGGCAGTTGTAGATTCTGGACAGTAATGAGATCAAAAAGGAGGATAAATTCAGCTTATACGGCTATGATGTGATGGAGAATTCTCCTTGCTAGAGAATGTCCTATTTTCTTTCTAATACATACCTCCAAATCTAAAAATTGTTCAATGCACCATGGTATGGAACTAGAACAGCTATTTTTTCGTGTTCCCCCCAAACATCTGACTAAGGGGATAAAGGGAAATATCTATGTGATACAGGAGGTGTCATATTTCCTTTATTTCTTCATCAGTATGATGAAAGAGTTGGATTAGGACCACTAAGATCTTCTCTAATTATCTGTAAGAAGGTGCATACTAAGGAGTGGGGAAAAGGTAGTTTTAGAAGAATGATAAGTGACTGAGAAGAGGGAGCATGACAGAAAGCTATTACGTTCTTTTGCCAATTCATCAAACACACAAGCAGGTCTTGGACTAACTTAAAGGAACGTAACTAGGTGTTAAGAATCTGAATGAAATTTGGGAGTAGGCACACATGACAAATGGATGGTGAGAGACAACTTTTATTGTCAAAACCTGGTGTTACTAAAACTGTGGGTTTTATTCTGAATCATTTAGCTGACATTTAAATAAATATGAAGAACGACTTAAAAGTATTGTCCTTGTTATGCTAAGAGGTTGTACAGACTGGAAGGGGGCTGGAAAAAAATTGTTAAATCAACAAAGAAAGGTTCCATCTCACCTTTGCAGCTCCAATCTGTTATCATTAATCTGCTCTTTTTCAGTTTGTAAGCCAGACTGTTCTTTGGCTATCTGGCAGAGAACTTAGGCTAGGATTAAATAAATTCTACAAGGCAGTGTCTATGAAACCTTGGACTTCTGCTAAATTGATTAGGCTAATTTACCTATCTGAAGGTTCCCTAAACAGAATAGGATGATAAGTTCTCTGTTCTGCTACAGACACTGATCAATCTTCAAAAGTATTCAAGACAAGTTTCTGGGTTAAAGACCAAGTGATTTCTTTCTTTTTTTTTTTTTTCTTTCTGTTCTCAGAGGATATTTTGTGTTAACTGAGGGTAATATAAATATTTCTCTGTACTATTTTGAGATTGATAAAAGGCAAAGATGATCCTGAGCCCTTTTATTTTTCTTGAGTACTTAGAATGTAGTATCATATCAAATTGACANTCAATCTTCAAAAGTATTCAAGACAAGTTTCTGGCTTAAAGACCAAGTGATTTCTTTCTTTTTCTTTTCTTTCTGTTCTCAGAGGATATTTTGTGTTAACTGAGGTAATACATATATTTCTCTGTAATATTTTGAGATTGATAAAGGGCAAAGATGATCCTGAGCCCTTTTATTTTTCTTGAGTACTTAGAATGTAGTATCATATCAAATTGACACAATAAATATTAAGCGTAGATTTTCTTTTCCAACTGGATTGAAATAAAATAAAACTGCTTCTCCTTGTGCTATATATACATTTCCCGCCCATCCATGAGTGTGATTACACTTCATACAACTTTGGAGGATTAAACCTTCTTCCTTTATAGTACATTCATTTCCCTTGCCTCTAAAATGATAACCTATTGCTGGAAAAATGACCTGATTCACAGTGAAATTGGATAGGCTAATGTGAAGCAGTTAGGTTCTAGATCAATATTCTGTGAAATACCCCGAAACACGTGTTTTCCATTCTTTCTTTCATTATGCTTAAAATGAGCCATAACAGTGGAGGGGGAAAAAAGCTTTAGACTGAAACATATCACATAATAGAATATGTGAAAAATTAAAAAATAGTAAACAAAAGAGCTAAAATTGATATTAGAAAGGAAAATAACTGTAGATATGGTAAATAAACTAAAAACATATCAGAGATGGTAAATAAAAATCACTTGCAAAAGGCTGAGCAGCTCGAACACGGAAACACACACAGATTTTCCTTTGAGTATCTGAGCAGATTCCCCATCCTCCTCCCCCACCCCCTGCACAAGTACACAGAGTGCCAAAGTGGTCATCTCACAGGGAAATAAGACCATTCACAACACGTGGAAAAGTGCTGCCATGCTCCAAAATAGGTCTTGGAAAGTTTATCATCTTCAAGTGAGTGAATAGGAAACTTGACCATTTTTAGACTGATTAAAATTCAATGTATTTGTACTCACCATTTTTAGAGCAAGTTTTTTCCCTCCACATCATTAAAACCCTATATATCATGGGTTTCTGACTAATTTTCATGTAAGTAATCAAGAGATAGTTTTGAAATTCTATTTAAAACTATATTTTGCTAAGACAAAATTTTGCTTTTGTTTTTAAGTAGAAATTGCACCTTTACATAATAGAACAAAGTTTTTGCATTTGACTCTGCTTTTTATGAATGAGATGTCTTCTTGGCAAAGCATAATTTTTCCTTCTTATAAACCACAGTGGAATACTATCACCTCGGGTGCATCCTATGACAGCTGGAGAGATTAATATTTAGAACAAATAAGGAAAACCACTTCAATTTCTTTAATTTTCTAAAAAGAGAGAAATTCATGGATTCCCTGTTGAAAAAAAATTTTAAGTGAAAGATATTTTACATTATTTATTAAATTTGTTTTATTGAAGTATAGTTGTGTTGACATTTTACATCATGATAACAACACTTTGACTGTTAAGCTTTTAACATAAATGTACAATAAACACATTTTTCTTTTAGGACTTACTTACTCTCTGAAGCCAGATCTCCTTCATTTTCCAATTCTGTCCTGGGTTGGCTGTATGTTCTTCCATAAGTAACTTACCTTTATATGCTTTCGTTTCCTTGTTGTGCAAAGGGGATAATAATTGTACCTACCTGAGAGTGTTGCTATGAAGGTTAAATATATTAATATCTATAAAAGGCTTAGAACATTACTGGCTCATAGTAGGTGCTATGTAATTATTAGATGTTATTATCATTATTGAAATATTTCAATAAATCTATTTTATAACCAAGCTTCCTTGAAAATTTTTAATACATACTTTCCCTGAAAATAAAAAATTACACACTTTGTTGTGAATCAGATATTGGTCAAAGTTTCACATTGGACTTTGTTCCTGTCAGTCACAACACCAAAACTTAATTCCTAAGAACCTACCATGTACAAGTTGGTTATTGTGACAGAATGCCTTTTTTTCAGCTAGTTTTGCATACTGCAACTTGAAATACTTAGTGAAAAATCCTATTTGAACCAAAGAATTCATGGAAAGTTCTTCAGTATTTTACTTAGAAATGCCTGTCTTTATATATAGGCAGCAAAGCAGGTAGGTGATAATCTTGGTTGGTAAAAATTACAGATTCAACCAAGGCTGTGAACAGAAGATATAATTATGAATATTTATAAAAGTGATTAGATTTTTTTTTAAAGAAAACACATATCCTCCAAAGCGATACAGACTAAAATTAGCTCTTACAAGCCTGGGTATGGTTCTGTCTCAGTAGGTACCAGACCCATTTAGACTCATGAATATGACATCATACTGTCAATCCCACTGTGAACAGTTGCATCTAAGAGGAAATTTGAAAATGATCAAAAAGGCCCACCTGCCCCAAGCCACCCTTGCATCAGTACTTAAAGTTCCTGTTATTATCTTAACTTTCTGAAAAGGCAGATTTCCCAAAGATTTTCAGCAGGGTATTAAGAACTGGTGTATCACAAAAGGGTCTTGTGGCTATGTAAACTGAGAAATGCTGTGAGGACAAGATTAAATGAATATATACCTTCATTTGTTAAATAGATATTAATCGAGTGCAGGAAATAAAAAAAATCAACAGGACAGACCCGATGGGCTTTATATTCTAATGAAGGTGATAGAAAAGAGACAAGAACGGAAGATAAAATGATTATGAACTGTTCTAACTGTTAGGAAATAATCACGGAGCTGAGAGAGAGAGATGAACAGGGCAACACAGACTTTAGAAAGCGTGATTGACTGTGGTGGGCCTCTTTGAGGGGGTGACATTTAAGCTAAGGTTTGAAGTAAGGGAAGCAGCTAGAGACGTGAAAATGAGTGAAAGAGCATCGCGGACGGAGGGAAGAGCTCCTGTGGAGGGTGTGAGGAGGAAAAAGACGTGTTGTGCTCTAGTGAATGGATCGAGCGGAGTGCGGTGGACTGAGGGGTCCCGGACAATGAGATGGGAGCAATGAGGCTGGGACAGTCAGGTCACAGAGCTCTAGAGGCCACGAGAAAGTCAAGCAGCAAGGGCACGGGTGTGGTGGGAAGCCTTAATGATGCTGCACGGGGGGGAAACCTGCTCTGGTCTACATGCTAGGAGTTTACTTCAGGTGCTGAGCAGAGACTACGTAAGGGAGGGGTGCAAGGCCTAGTGAGCAGGCCAGCCAGGAGCCAGGGGAGCGGTCCCTGCAAAGGATGACCCTGGCTGGTCACACTGCCCGTGGAGGACACAGGGCAAATAGGACTTTGGAGCTTTTAATATGCTCCAGGGTAGCATCAAGCTTCAAATCTGACACTAAAGATCCAAACTGATTTGGTCAAAAAGCACATGTCAGTGAATGCCAGGTTCAAGAATTACCTCCTGAATCATTGATAACGCAATTGTTTTTTTCTTGAAGAGAGTAAGGCTTTATGCCACTACTAGATCATCTGCAGATGGCAGGGTTTGTAGGAATAGGGTAAAGGAATAGCCATTGATTTGGGGGTGGGGGCAAAAGGGAGTTGAGGGGGATACTGTGGAAAGACAAGCAGTGGGGCTTTTTCTTAGGAGAACAGGTTACTGGAATAAAGGGGAACACTGTAAGCAGCAGGGCTGTGGGAAAGTAAGGGAAGGGAGGGGGCTCCAGAGACAGGCTGCACCTCTTATGGAATGTAGCCCAGGGCCATTCTTATTCATGTGTTTAACGCTCCACGAGGTCATCTCTAAGTACATTCATGCAAATATTTGCCTGTGAATGTTCATGACTCCCCGTCCTTTTGCCAGCTCTTCAGGGAGAGCACTGGGCTTGGAGTCAGAAGGCTGGAGTTTACTGTCATGTACTGGTGGGGAACTACATCATCTCTGCCTCGCTCTGCTCTTTAGGGAAAGCCTTCGACTCCACATCAAAAATACGGATAAAATATCAGCTACCGAGAAAGTGTATGGCATCACCTCAGATACTAGGAGTGCCTTTTCACAAATTAAAATGCAGCACAGAGAGACAACTTCCAGCGTTGATCTATGCTGACTCCAAGTTGCCACTACTCAAATCTGCCCCAATTATTAACATTTCAGCAGCTAAGAAGAAAGGCCAAGTTTCTCATTGACCTTCTATTCACTAAAATGATATATCTAATTTGCAAGAATATACGTTTTCCTCATTGGAGGCAATAAAATCATTCTTGTTTTGAATGGGGAAAAGAAACAATCCTGTAAAGTCTCGTTCTTGAATTGGCCCTCAGGCAACAGTGATCACTCACCACTTTGCTGGGATTTTTTCTTTTGCCTTAATGCCATCTTTGCAGTCTATATGATCTTAGGGATGAAAAAGTGTTCTAATATTGTCCTGACCTTTTAGCCCTGTGGTGGGTCCAGGGAATGAGGCATTAAGGCAATTTGAATTATTGTGCTCTCTGTGCCGGGCGGGAACTTCTCTGAATCTTGGGCTAAAGAGATCCCACCTCAATGTCCATAAACACTGATATTTTCTACACTCTCCTGCTTATAAGAATTCTGTCTGTCAGACTTAAGGTTAGCAACAAATAATTATGCTGAAGTTTGGGTTCATTAATGTATGAGTTGATTCCATTTGAAATTTAAATTTGGCAGCAGTGCACTTCATCTATCCTTTTTTCTTTTGTTGCCCAAGTTGACTTCATGAAAACCCCACCAGAGAGGAAATTTCTAAAAAATGGCAGAACTTTCCCTTAAAAATGATCATCAAAGTGATCATTTTTTCCTAGTCTAGTCCTGGGGTAAGTGCTATTACTTTTGGGCTCCAGAAAGGGATAAATATAGTTTTCATAGTCAGCTGACACCAAATTCATATTTGTTTACAACAAACTAATTTGCTTAGTTCGTAGAAATAGGCTGGGTCAGACATAAAAGCCTAAAGTCCTAGAAGAACTAATGTCACATTCCACTGCTGTGCAGGAAATTCCTACATATATACATAGCTACCTAGAATGCCCACTTGGCATATGGCGTGAGCCAGGGGAGGCTCAGGAACGCAGGTGAATGCGTCCAAATTCCTGGGCGTTGGTTATTGAGAGAGGCTTAGTTCCTAAAACCCTAGTGGGTGTGAAAACTGAGCTTGACACCGCTAGAGAGACCAACTTAAATGTCCATGGAGAAGCGCTCCCCATTCCATTGGTTATTAAAGGCTCTGATCATTCAAGACAATTCATATATACAATTCTAGTAAAAGATGTCTAAGTTGTCATCAGACTTTCATTTGACTGCAGTTGTGAAATAAACCAACCTTTTGGCATTAGGCAAGCAGGCTTGAGTTCCAGCTCTGCCGCTTCCAAGAAGCTCGGTGAGCCTCATTGGCTTTCGGTGTCCTCCGCTTCCTCACCTATGGAATGGGATCGATAATCTTCCATAGGACTGTCATGAGAAGTGACGGCACATCACTCTCTCCAGCACAGTAGGACTTTGTATGAATTATACGTAATCATTTTATTTATATTCCTAATGTGTTAAAGGTATTAACTTGCTGATGACCAGTTATTCAAACAGTTGAGAATTAATTGCTCCCAGGATGTCAGTCCATATTGGTAACATGAGAGAGGTCAGTTCTATTTTTTTCCTTTTCTACAGAAAATAAATACTACTTAAGTAGCTTCCGCCTAGTGCAAGAAGCATGGGAGAAGTAGAAGAATCCACTCTGTGATTAAGAAAGTGTAAAGAGGCTGGTGGGAAATGCTTCTGCATGCCTAAACAAAATGCTATGCTCTGAATAGGTAGGTTCTGTTTTAAATGCTCAGTGAAGAAAACAGAGTTGGCTCTTCCAATCAACACCAACTCAATCCAGAAATAAGAGTGTGCATGTAAGAAGCTCTGGGATGTGAATGGATTATTGATTTGAGAGAGAAGGGGCTAAAATCTGTAGCAATACTGAGCTGATACCATAAAGGTGGAAAAACTTAAGCCTCAATGTAACAAAAATAATTACAGGGAAAGAAACACATGGCCATGTTTAGGTAAATTTAACCCATTTCATGAAGAGAAGAGATGGGCTCGTGTGTGTGCTGGATATGGGATAAATATGTGACTGTCTTTTTTAGTATAGACGGGAAAAAAACCAATCAAACAGATATTCCACAACAGAAAATGGAGAATAAAATGCCATTAAACAAATATAAAATGGTATACTTTGTAATCCAAAATTGGCATCTTTCACTTGTATAATTTACCTGTGTAGCTTCTAAGTACGCACATATTCTGGGAGACGTTTGGGTGCTGAAAGGGGATATTTCTAGACTGCAATCTTTGCAGGGAGGGGAGTTATAAAACTCATATTTTCCCCCAATACACTGTTATATCAAAGAGATTAAGAGTTTATTTCAATGAATGAATGACAGAAGGGAAGAATACTTTATATATACAGAGGCACACACACACAGGTGTACATGCACACTACCTCTGGAAGCCCCAAGGAAAGAGATATCACAGGGTGTGATATCTTGCTTGAAAGCAGGGGAATTGACCACTGGAAAGATGAAGCAGTATTTAAGTTAAACTATAGGGAATTGTAAGATTTCAAAAAGGGGAGATAAAGTAATGAGTATTTATCAAACTGACTGAAATTGTCGTGTACACTCAGTGCTTGCATTTCCTCACTTCTCGTCCTTAGTTAAATCCAGTTGCAATCTCTCAATCCTTATCCCATTTGACTTACTCGCAACACTGAGTCAAGGTGCCTGCCCACTTTATCCTCTCTGGCTTCCCTAATATGACATTTTCTTGTGTTTCTTCCTTTTATCTAACCTTTCATCTCTATCTTTATTGCAGGCTCATTTTCCACTGACCCTTAAAAAATTGGCTTTCTTGAATAGATGTTCTTATTTTTCTGCTTGCTTTTGTCCCTTCATTTTTGACTCTTTTTTTAAACTTCTCTATAGGCTATATCCTCCATTCCTATACCATCAGCTGAAATAGATATATGATTGTCTCCCAAACCTGTACCTTTAGTACAGAATTCTCTTGAAACGCATTTCTGTATCTACTTCTATTGGTCATTGCCACTTGGATAAGCCAAATGCATCACATTTCTAATTAAATTCTTTATCTGCCTTTCCCAAAATATTACCTGTCCTATGTGAAGGACATCCATCTCTGCTGTAATCTGTATAATCTCCTATAATCTGAAAGAAACTTGAAATTGATCACACAATCGTTCCTTTCCCTCACTTTTCCTGGTTCACATTTCTATCATTCATCAACTACCCTTGCAGACCCCTGTAAGCTCCTGGTTTTGCTTTTTTGTTTTTTCCTTTTTCTTTTCTATCTCCATCAAGGTGACTCTAATTGTTTCTCCTCTCTGTTACTGCAGAAGGTATTTTGATTAGTCCTGGCGAGGTCCGCAGGGTCACAAGAGGCTTCCATGCCGCTGTGCTAAAGGGTTTGCATTTCATCATGAGGACAATGGGGATCCTTGAAAGAGCTAAAAGAGGACATTTAAAATAATCAGATCTGCCATTTTGGCACATCAGTCTGGCTGAAAGACAGGACAGAGTATTAGAATGGAAGGCAGATTCCGTACTGCTCCGTACCCGGTATTCCGGGTTGGCTCGGCAAGACTGGATCTTGTCGGAGCTGTAGAGGCTTCCCCCCGACCCCCGGCCTTCGACTCCGTGTCCTGCATCGCAGGATACCTCCTGGGTGCCTCTGGGTACCTGTGGCTTCTCGCAAATCACCATGTTGGTTCAAGCCTCCAGGGCTTTTTACTGTCTGCTGTCCTGCCTATAACACAGCTCATCTCTTCCCTTGCTTATCTGGCTCATTGTTTTGTCATTTAAATGCTGAATCATGTCCCCATTTAGGGTCACCTCCCTCGGAACGCTTCCACGGTGTCCAGCTCGGGGTTGCTCCTCCCTGGGCAGCGCTCGCTGGCGTTTCTCTGTTGGAGTACTTACCCCATGGGTCCGTGATTGTCTGTTGGGTTGTCTGACTCTTCCAGTCTCCCGTGAAGCCAGGAACTGTAATTTGTCACAATATGCCCAGACTAGGACGGCAATGGGCATTTAGTAAACATTTATTGAGTTTTTAAATATGAACAAAGCTATGAGGATGGTAATTTGTTAGACGTGTTACTTGGGAATGTTGAATATGTTTTGAAGGACAGGGGAAGGTGATATCTGAAATGCGAAATTGTAAACTACCAGACAAAGAAAAGGCAAGAATTGGGGATGGGGCTGCAGGAAAAAACCCAAAACCAGAGTAAAGCAGCTCTGCAATTTAAACCATTAACGTAAAGGGGCCCCCTCCCACCTATACCCCAATTCTGAGGCAACGGAATATCAATTCAAATTGCCTGCTGAAAATTTTCATAAGGGCTGAAAATGGAGGAGAGACTGGATTCAATTTTTGTGGCATCACTATGGCTTTGGAACTGGAATTAGGAAGCTGTTGAGGTTTTCTACTTGGCTTAGATAGGAAAGATAAAATGAGATCACATCATGAAAGCTCTTCCATGCTAGGCTGAAGAGTGGTTCTAAGTCTTAGGCTCCCAGGGCAATCACTGAATACAGGGGGACAAAATGGGAGCTTAGAAAACAAGTCTGACCGTGTGTGTAACACTGAATGCATTACAGAGAGACTAAACGTGGCTGAATATTTGGGGAACATTTAAGTATTTTGTTAAAGGTAATAAGCTTAAATGAGAGGGGTGGCAGTGAAACTACGCAGAAGAAAAATGCAGCCTCCATGAGAAAAATCTGGAGTAGCCTTGAGACTTGATAAGACAGAAGCAAGATACACATTTGCAAACGTAAATTTTAATGAAATAGAATGGTTAAATACTGATTACAAAAGCAGAAAATATTTCATGGAGCCAGATACTTTATTTCTTTGAGAAACACCTCCTTGGGTTTAGAGTATTTGTATTATTCCTCTACAGAGAATATCAATTCACATGCTACTTTTAATAAAGAGAGGTTTTTCATTTGAACAAAGACATAATCTTATACTTCAGGTACCCAGAGGAACCCTGGGGTATCCTGCAGTGCAGGTCAAGGGCATGGAGCCGAAGGCACAGTGGGAGAAGCACAGTCAGCTTCCATGAGAAATGGTCTTGCAGAGCCGGCTGGCTAGCTGGGTATTAGACACCTTTAACTGCACTCCTTGATCCACGCTTCTGACAATAAAAATTTTCTTTAAAAAAAAACAACAAGCACTAAACTACATTCCAAACAGACAACACCCTTTTTGGAAAAACAATTCAAGGAAACCACACTTGCAAATATTGAGAAATAGATTCTGATGACATTTTCTATCAATTCTTCCCCCTCTCAGTTCTTCATTGCTAAAATAAAATTTTGAAAACTTAACACCTTTCCATATTACTAGTTTTCTACACTCATAAAGTGAAGCCAGAAACATATTAATATTATTTTCTGTGTTTTGATAGAACTGAAAACAAGTTAATACCATGGTGACAACACAAAATATTATCACTTGGTTTGTAATACTCATTTGTAATTTGTTTTGTAATACTCATTATATAGACCTCTACAAGATCATATCAATATTGAAAGCACAGAGTGGTCACATAAAATAATGCTTTTAATTATAATTAAAAAGTTGAATAAAATCTCATAGCTGAGTGGAACATTACTTATGTATTGGTCATTCTCTACTGACCTTGAGGACAGGTCATTATTTGTTTAGGTACCTTCAGGCTTAATGGAATGCTTGGCATATCATAAATAATCACAATACTTTTTGAATAAATGACATTTAAAAAATATACCACTTACATAGAACCTACTACGTACCAGGCACCTAATCAATCAAAGTGATTTACAAACATTAATTCATTTAATTCTCATTAGAAAAACCTGATTTCATGAAGAGAATTAAGATACGCACAGGTTATATAATTTGCCCCAAACCATACAGATTCTTCTAGAAGATGGTAGAGTCAGGTATGAAACTCAAGGAGAGCCCTGTCAGAATCTGTGTTCTTAATTAATACTTCTTTGTGAAAAATGCTGTCTTTAAATTAAATAGATTTACATATATAAATATGTGTATTAACTATATTTTATAACAGCATTGAACTTAGAAGACCAGGGTTCAAACACAGATTTACTCAGTTTGTGGCAAGTTTGAACAAGTTCATTAACCTAATGGGTTAATTTCCTTATAGGTAAAATCAAAAGAAAAGTTGGTACTTCACAAGGCTACTATAAGCTTTAAAGAAAATAATTTACGTGAAAATACTAGACCGTAGTCGGCACCGGTTTATGCTATTTGGTGTGCCGAGAAACATGGTACTATTTTCTTCTTTTCTTCCTTCAAAAGGGTACATATTTGCATATTACACATCATATAGATCTTAGCAAAAAGGAAATCAAATTCTGTATTTGGTAAAACATTGTTTTCAGTAGCTCTTAAAGCTAGAGTTAATTTATTAAACCATTTTCTGGATAGTCAGATAAGCTTCAGACTCAATAGCTTGTTTTTTAGGAAAAAAAAAAAAATATATATATATATATTCCAGAAACCATTATGGTTTAAACATCTATGATCAATGGGGGAAAAATATATATTTCTTCTATTTGGGATATAAGGTTATAAATATTAAAAATAAAATTAGACCCATAATAGAACATATGGCATTTATATTCCAAGACTCTCCGACATCACCCAACTCTACCAAACCCGACGGGAACCGCCTCGGTCAGTGGTTCCCAACCATGGCTGCAGCTTACAATCACATTAAAGAAGCCATCACAATGTAAACCCCCTCATCAGATAATCTGATTTAATTGGTTTGAGGTAGGGTCTGGGCATCATTTTTTTTTTTTTTAAAGCTCTCCCATTGATTCTAATTTGCAGCCTGAGTTGAGAACACTGGTTTAGGTTATCACTGAAAACATCACCAGTCTCTTATTTCCATTTCATTTTTACTCTAATAAAAACCAGCAGTAGATAATATTTTCATTCATGTCAACATTGAAAGAATCTGAGAAGTTCACTAAGAATAGAGTTTTCTTCGGCTTCGAGCATCATGAAACAAAACAACTCTAAGATTATTTATGTGTTCTTGTGAATACGTTATAATAAGGATTTCATGTTTACCGTATTGGGTATGTCGGTATGGTCGATAAATAACCTTAGAGTACTTTACAAGGATTAACTGTTATTCTTGTGGCTACAGTTTCTGAAATTAACTGTAGATTAGAGGCATGGGACCAAAGCAAATCCCGACCAATGGATGTTTTGACCTATGTTAAAATACTGAGTAGAAATGAGTGCCCACTGAAAATACTGACTTCAACTGCAAAGCTGTTTTGCAAAGCTAATCACCTTAGACCCTCTCATAATGCCAGCATAGAAAAACAGCAGTTTTGACCTTTTAAAGCTGGGTTCCAACTGGACACAGACTTGGCTACCAACATGCTATTACAAATGATACTTTATACATCCCACAACACCAAAGCCATTCCTACAACACTAAAACCACTAAAATCCCACAACACCGAAGCCATTCCTACCATTGTCTATAATGGTAAGTGAAGGTTGCCCAAATATATGGACTATTTGTTTTTCTATTACCATTTAAGACACACTCAAACTTGGACACTCTGCTTTCTAAAGATTAGTTTCAGCAACTCCGTGGCCACACTTTGGTTTATTTTGAACATTTCACTTTCCATCACCCAACAATGCAACAAATAACCTCGAATAGATGATTTGGTTCAGGTTAGCTACGGCAGTCAGGGTCTCCTGAAGATCGGCGACGGAACCCTGCCTTCTAGTCTTGCATGTACTACGTAATATTAGGTTAAAGCTTTCAGACAGAAATTTTCTTAGACAGTTCTGCAAAATATAGCCTGAATCATGGGTTAAAAAGCTAACTGGATTCTTAATTTTTGGCTTTGACTGGATTTCCTTGGACCACAAGGAAAATGAATGTTTCAGGAAGATAGAACTAGTATGTTAGAACTTTTTTTGAAGTCTTTCACCCGGCCTTGGAAAGAGCGTCATGAAAGAAAGAGTACCCTTTTGGAAACTATGCACACAACATATTTTTCCTAATAGGTGTGAAGAATGGCTGCTATGCATAAATGATTGTTGAAAATAATTCTCTGTAAAACATGACTTAACAAGTAACTCCACTGACCACTGGGCTCATTACCAATATCAAGAACAATCAAGACCCATCATGTAGATGCCAGTATCATCTGTTTGTTAATAAACACCTCTTGGAAAAAGTCCACAGCGTTCAGCCCCTCACTGGGTAATGTTTCAGACTCAGGAAGCTGGAGGATGAAACTTTTAAGGGAAATTGATATTAACAGCAGAGTAAAACTCACACACAATCAGAGGACTCTTCAACATGACACCCTGAGTTTCAGCACCTTCCCAGGACAGCTAGCTTTCCTTAAATCAAGGGTAAGGAGAGGCGCCGACTCTAATCAGACCCTCAAACATCGCAATCAAACTGCAGTTTTGCAATCGAAACCCAAGGTACCTAGTGCATCTCCACCATACCCCGGAACATCCCAGAGCTTGGAAGAAATCCCTCTCGTTCCAAGACCCTCCTTACCTGGAGTATTTTCTCTGAGTTGCCCTCCATGGTGGCTCAGTAGAAGCCAGGGGCGTTCGCAGGTGGTGGCTCCAGAGGCTCAGGAGCTCAGGCTCCAGCGGGCATCTCCTGAGCAGGAGACGGTCGGGCGCCGCTGGGTGCGGTGCAGACGGTGCGTGCGCACCTCTCCAACCCGGGAAGGTCCGAGAGCGGCGCGGCGCAGCCCACCCAGAGCCCGGGGGGCTGGCCGTCCTAGCGGAGAGAAAACTACGTTAGTCCGGAGCGCTCTCTGTCTCGAACCTCTCCCGATTTCCTGACACTTTAATTCTGCTTTAAGTGAGAGTTTATCCCTAACCCCAGCTTGTATTACAGGCTAAGAGGCAAACTGCCTTATCCCCGTGCGTGAGTCCAACCTCCCCAAAGTCCAGGAGGCTCACCTTCCCGGCGCCTTCCCTTCCAGCAGTGAGCTGGGCGCAAACTTCTCCCGACTTAAGTCTTCTCCTGCCCGCTCCCCCGCCCCACCCGGCCCGCCTCCACGTCCGCCTCCACCCCCTCCGTGGAGGCAGAGGGGGTGGCCGCGGAATCGAT
>SJYX01007226.1:201734-217814 GCA_006410675.1 Oreotragus oreotragus | reverse complement strand
CCCCGTCAGCCCGCTCCTGTCCCCGGAGAGGGAGGGGGAGCAGGAGAGCTCCGAGTGCCTCCGCAACAGCCCCCTGCCCCCCTGGTCCGCGAGTGGGGCTGGGCCCGGCGCCGCTGCCTTGCTGGAGTCCCGGCGGGGGGCTCACTCCACGAGCCCCCCGGAGTGAAAGGCGGCGTAAACACGAGGAGCTGAGAGGGACCCGAGTTAGACCTCGGGGAGGGGCAACAGTCTGGGCTGGGGACGGAGGTAGCTTTGGGGGAGCCCTGTCCCCCTCCCCCAGAGGATGCCCATTCTGCAGGGACGAGTTTCCAAAAGAACCCACCCCTAGCGATCGTGCCACCCCAGCTCCTTCAGCCACTACTCGGGGGACAGCACCGCCTGGGGGCCAGCGGAGAGAGGGTCCCTAGTGGGCGAGGTGGTGAAAGTGAGACGGAGGTGGGTGGGGAGACTGTGGGCCAGGCGCTGGGGTCCCGAGAGGAAGCCAGGGAAGGAGCTGGGGTAAGGGGAGAGGCCGTGGGGGTCCGGAAAGTGCGGGCAGCGCGCTCAGACTGGGGCAGCTGTGCGGAGCCGAAAGCGCAGACTGGATTCGAGGAAAAGCGCCCTTCATCCGGGGGGCTGCTGGGGGGCACAGTGGCTTACCCGGAGTGAGGAAGTGAGGAAGACCGGGGTCTCGAGTGCCCATCCCACCCCTACCCCCCGCCACTCCCAAAGCCTCTGACGCCAGAAGAGCCTGCGACAACCCGATTCCAGGCTGGGCACTACTCCGGCTGGCGCGAGCGCTCTGGGAGGTGGGCAAGTTGGTTCCAAGGACGCGCAGCCCTCAGCATCCTTTTGCCCACCGCTGGAGAGAGCAAGGGAGCCGTGGATGCTTTTTTTTTTTTTTTTCGTCTCCTAACTCTGTTCAAGGGACTTTGGGCTAAGAAAGCAACACCCCGCCGTGTCCCGGGACATCGAAGTGGCCGTGGGCCGCCCGGGTTACCGACATTACCGCACTCATCAAAAGAGCTAAAGGCAACAGCAGCCACATGGGACGGGCAGAAAGCCAGACAGCGACACGGCACACTTTCCGGAGCAGTCCGAGTTGCTCCTAAGCACTCAGACGTCAGAGGCACCCTGTGAATGGAACTGCAACCTGCACCCATCTGTTCTCTCATCCCTTCCCTGGAGAGATTATACTATAGGCAAAAGGTGCGTGTGTTTCTGTCCTATTTTGAACTCCCATTTCCCACCCTCCGGGGGGACTTCGGGCACCCCAAATTCATTTGATTGGGGGTTTGCAGGGGGAAGAGAGAGTCCAGGGACAGATTTATTAGGGGTTCATTACGGGTAAGGCAGACTTTATTAGGAGTTTTGATTTTCCAGGCTCCTTCTCCCCTCCATAACCCACCCCCCTTCGCTGCCACCTCCAGTCCGGTGATCCAGAGGGCTGTGTGTGACTCACCATGCATTCAGACCCTACAGCACCACCCCCAGTGCAGCGGACTATCTCACAGTCCCTTCATTCTGAGGATCTAAGTGGGAATGATGTATTTACCAATAAAATATATGACTAGGAAAGGTAGCTGGACCATTGGGAGAGGAATCTTGCAAAGGAACACACACACACACATACACACACACTAATAAAACAAGACCTGTACAAGAAGAAATCTGAATTCTGGACGTAGATATGAATATTCCCCCTGTGCTTTGACTTTTTCCTGGGTTCAATAGCCCCCTGCTAACCATCTGGGGCTGACCAGCCAGCACCCACCTGATCATGCCCTCCTTTGACACGTCTCTTACATAACATTCATTACCCTTTGCCAGTGCAAACAAGCAGAAAATTATTACAGATGTCTGAGCATCCCCTAAGGTCAACTTCTGGGGGCCAAGCACTGAGCATTTCCCTATTGTAGCCCAAATCGTGGCATCAACACTGAATCAGGAAGAATTTTTGCTAAGTGGAGGGTGTTGCTATCCTCAGCAGTGTTACGAGGCAAGCACAGGGAGATTCTTCTGCTGTAGGTTTATCCTCGGGCATCCATTATCACCGATCGGCAACTGGTATTCTGAGCAGGATGGGGCTTGGTTCCGTAAGGCTACCAAAGGTGTGTAAGACCCTTAACGGTAACTGAGACAAAACAGAAGTCTAAGAATTAGTGAGAAAATGGCATGAGTGTTTTATAAAATAAGTCCAACTGTGTGTGGTATAAGCATAAGGGACCCAGATGAATTCAGGTGCTGATTGTAATTAGAGAATATTGGAGGAAAATAAGAGAGTTCTCGGTAGGTAAATTTCAGGGAAGACGAAATAGGAGAAGTGGGATCAAAGATGAGGCTCTCTGGCCTCTCCAGAGGATAACATTGACCATCGGACACAGACATTTATCGGGCGCCAAAGGGGGTTGCACCTGTTAGAAGCACTTGGCGTTTACAGAGATTTAACTCTATTGCTGTCTGAACACTGTCAAAATATTTTCTAAAGTAGATACAATGTTGTAGACCCTTGGAGGGTGGGTGTTAACCTGGGGATGGTCTGATAAGGGGACTCGGCTGTATTTTTAGAAATACCGTGAGGCCGTTATAGGGTTCTGAAACCAATTTAGGAGGTACAAGCTACATTTAAAAAATGAAGTAGAATAGAAAATACAGAGTTCATCTCCTTTGGCAGGTGTGAACAAGAAACTTGTGTCTGCATGTGTGTACTGAGATACAAAGTAAATTATATTTTTTCTTTTTCTCACAATCAAAATTATCTTAAGATACTTGTTTATAATAAGCCACAGTTCAAATGGAATATCCTATATTTGCAAATAAGCCTTCATATAAAATTAGTTAATCAAAAGGGCATTCAAGAAATAAGCATCTTAAAGTGTGATAAACATTTCTGAAGTTTTCTCCAATTGCTTGTGACTTTTAAATCCTCTGTCTTTACGAGAAATTTGCCCCTTTCCTTCTGTCCCCTTTCCTCTTTTTTAAAAAAAGATAGAGAGCTGAGTGACCTCTCAACCTTGTGTCTTCAGAACAAGGTTTCTCTTCCGCAAAACCAGGATTCTGGCTGTATCACTTTAATGCCATTTATGTTTTAGACTCCACTGACTTTTCCATTAAATCATGAAATTTTTGAATTGCTGTGAGTGAAAGGAAGATTGCCTTTTATTAAAAAACTAACTCTACTAAAGCTTGTTCTTGTTAAATATGATTATGTAAGGGAAGGTCACATTTTGGAGGGACTGAGAAAAGTCATGCATATAAAAATGTATGCATTTTGTTATATTTGGAAGAAAAATCACTTACCAGGATAGCTGCATTTGAGTTTATTCTCTTTTGAAAAGAAATTTAGAGAAAAAATTTCTGGCCTCTCTCAGGAACCCAATTCCTAGTTTAACACCCCAAACAATACATTTTTCCTAACCTTGAAATACAACCCAATCCCTCAACACACAATTCACTGCATATTCAATATTACTTTATGTCATGACACACTGGCCTGTCTACCCATGGGGGAACCCCAAAAATACTATATGTAGCCCTTACCCTCAAGGAACCCACAATCTATTTGAGGATGTCTGTTTCTTCCTCTTTTAGTCTCCTTCCAAATAGACAACAGCTGGTAATTATCCTTTATATAATTACCCTTCACAGCTTTATAGACCTCATCATGACAGAGAGAAGAATAATTCACCTTAATGAAAAAGAAATATTTTCTTTTTAAAACAATCTGAACTTCCTCCCGATAGATCAAGCTCTCTCTCGGGTAGGGTAGTCTCCAGCTTTGATTTTCTGTGTCTTTTCCGGAAATAAGAAACAATGCACTTGTGTCTTTTCCCTCTTCATCTTTCAAAGGGTCTAACACAGTTGTGTTGCTCTGCAGACACAATTGTGTCTCCTGGCAGAGAAACAAATTTCACTTAAACTAGGAAGTGTCTTTCCAGATTGTAGTTACACAAACCTTACTTGGGTTAACTGTTAACTTTATGAATGAAGAGCTCCCGTTAGGAGGAGATGGTGGGGATATACACCATTAAGTGGCAGTGGAAACTTCTTGCCCCATGTCTGCTAAAGTTGGGAGATATCCAGCTATTTCCTAGTTTCTAGTGAAAATTCTGCAGAGAAATTCAGAATCCAGGAGGAAAACTGCAGAGGCAAATGGTGCATGCATTTATTTATCAATTCATTTGATAAATAATGAATAATTGAACTCAAAATGTTTACGTTCTTATGGGAGGATGGAGATATATAATCAACAAAATAAGAAGTAAACTGTTGATTCCAGATACTGACAATACTAGGAATATCAGAGGCAGAGTACCGACAGGCAGGCATGGGGTGCCTCGAGCTGTGATGTGAGCAAGATACAGCTGGCCACGTTGAGCTCCCTGGTAAAGTCCTCGTGCAGGGTTGCTTCAGTCCTTGTTAAATGAAAATAAGGAGCACTAGGATCTGGAATATGTTCTTTTTGTGATTGTGTGTTTGTGCGTGTGTATACATGTAAAGCACTCTCTGTGATTCAATTATATTTAATTTGTGATCAGGAACCTGGCAAATGGGAAGTATTTGACTTGCCCTGAGTGGGACAGGGAGCAGTAATTTTTGGTATCTTGGGGCTGGTCCATATGAAGTTAAATTAGGAGTGAACCCTAACATGGTGCTAGACTTTTGGCTTGGATTGTCTCTGGACATGTTGACAGAGTGCTAAAATGCAAGACAATATACAACTTCCCTCAAAACTAAAACAAAGTTTACCTTTAATATCTATGATTCTTGGTTTTATATTTTGTGGTGAAAAATCAATAGCTTTATTGAATTTGCTTTAATGAACACCAATCACCTACTGTATGCTAAGCTCTCAGTGCATTCTCATTTTAACTCTGAGAAGTGTGTATTATTATTCTCATTGTAGAGAGATGCAGATACTGATATTTAATGGTTGGACCATGGAGCCTGGGTTCTAACATAGGCAGTCTAATATGTTAGACTGGCTTATATATGCATTTGACTGGCTTAATATATATTTGACTGGCCTTAATTCAGTAACTGTTTTGCACAGATAATTCAGTAACTGTTCAGCACATATATAGACATATATTTTAAATATATATATTATATATTTGTAAGAGTATAAGCAATTCTGTACAGATTCACATATTTTTAAATGACAGAATGTTTTCCCCAAAAATAACATTTCGGCCAACTCCAAACTGAACACCTAGCCATCTGAATTAGAGTAAATTTTTGCCTTCTAGGCACAGGATATAGTCCTGTGGCCCCTCTAATAGAGGGGTCAGACCATTTAAACAATTAATAATAATTCAAAGATCTGTAGCAGAAGTATGTTCTGCTGCCCTGGGAGCTCAGAAAAGAGGGAATTAATTCTGTCTGAGAAGAGATTTGTTTTTACTAGTTATCGTCACCCTGAAATCTAATACTCTGGCACTAACAGACTCTGATGTGGGTGGGTGAGTGTTGCAAACACAAAGCCTATATGTGCCCCCAGAAATAGAGTTTTCCTTTTTTTAACTATTAAATAAGAGGTGACATTTTAAATTACATGGTAAACATACATAAATAAAATCATGTTACAATAGAATATATTGTCCAGACAACTTTTCTTTGGATATTGTGTTTCGACATTTACAACAGATTCTTTCCAGTTTATAGCTTAAGCAAAAATGTTATTTTGATGATAATTTGCATGACTGGGCACTTAAAGGATATTAAAAAAAATGGAATCAGCATAAAACATGAGAAGAGGTATTCTTAAAGCAAAATAAAAATAGAGAAATAGTGGACCCTGTTGCTAAAATTGAGACTTTAAATGTATGAAAATATTTTAAAATTTGGAATTTGCTGCTCCACTTGTGTCTACCCTGGCTGGCTGGAGGAGATGGAGAAAGAGAACAGAGGCATTAGTTCTTAAGGGACACAGTTTATAAGGGAAACAGGACTTATTAATTCTGTCTGAGAAGAGATTTGTTTTTACTAGTTATCGTCACCCTGAAATCTAATACTCTGGCACTAACAGACTCTGATGTGGGTGGGTGAGTGTTGCAAACACAAAGCCTATATGTGCCCCCAGAAATAGAGTTTTCCTTTTTTTAACTATTAAATAAGAGGTGACATTTTAAATTACATGGTAAACATACATAAATAAAATCATGTTACAATAGAATATATTGTCCAGACAACTTTTCTTTGGATATTGTGTTTCGACATTTACAACAGATTCTTTCCAGTTTATAGCTTAAGCAAAAATGTTATTTTGATGATAATTTGCATGACTGGGCACTTCAAGGATATTAAAAAAAATGGAATCAGCATAAAACATGAGAAGAGGTATTCTTAAAGCAAAATAAAAATAGAGAAATAGTGGACCCTGTTGCTAAAATTGAGACTTTAAATGTATGAAAATATTTTAAAATTTGGAATTTGCTGCTCCACTTGTGTCTACCCTGGCTGGCTGGAGGAGATGGAGAAAGAGAACAGAGGCATTAGTTCTTAAGGGACACAGTTTATAAGGGAAACAGGACTCCTTTGCGTCAGGTGGGTCTCCTTTGCGTCAGGTGATTTTAAATGATGGGAGAATGGGTCCCTGGTAGGCATCTATAAATACTTCCGAAATTGTTTTTAATTGAGTGTGTTACTCAGAGAGGAAGATGATGACAAGGGGACACACATGTTTCAAAGGTGGAAACTGAAAAGAGAAAGAAGTTTTTTAGTATAAAGAGATGGCACCATGAGGAAGAACAAGGATGCAAAGAGAGAAAGGACCATGAGATATCAGGTGCTTCATCTCTGGGGTGATTCTTAAACTACCTTCGTCACCGAAGCTATCTTTTGTAAAAATTGGCTACAGAGTACTAAACTGATTACTATATACATATATATTGGTCAGGGGAGTGAAAATCAAATCTTCAGAACCTCGTTAAACCTCTGTCACATTTACCAGCCTTGTAAACACTTCAAAGGGGGGCAGCATTTTACCATGTCCTCTTTATTCCTATTCTATTTAAAGGATGCTTTCTCTCTGTTATTGTTTCTTTCTGCTCATATTTTACTTTGTTTTTTAACCCTTTTCTGATATTCTTTTCTTCCATAACTCAAAATTTCTCCTACGTATTGAAGTGTGCCTTCCTCTAAGAAAGAATATCAGTTTTTATATTCATCACTCAGTGATCAGCCAGCTAGATTCTTAGCTACTTGAAAACAGCTCTATACTATTACTAATTTTTTATACTATTATTTAAAAATAAATATTTTTATGTTTCTAATGAGACTGTGTTGAGCTCTTAAAAAAATGGACAAAAGTCGCCCACTGTTTTATGCAGAGTGGCAGAATTATGAGATTTAGGGTAGTGATTCTCAAATTTTAAGGTGGTACAGATCACCTGGGGATCTTGTTAAAATGCAGATTCTGATTTATCACATGGGGTGGGGCCTGAGATTCTGAATTTCTAACAAGCTTCCATGCCCACGTGCTGGTTTATGGATTATCCTGTAAGTAATAAGCTTTAGAAACATTCCCTCCAAATATGCACGTCATTTTATGAACTTTACTCTTTCAAAACTTAGAAATATTTTTATGCTATAAAATACATTACTGCATGTCCATGGAGAATAGAACTAATTCTGGTTTTCTTGATCTTAAACATATCTTAGCAACTATCTGTAGCAGAAGTACTGAGGACAAGGTTCTGGGAGAGGGGTGTTTTTTGCTGAAGACATGACTCTTGTGTAGGAGGAAGCTGGGGAAGAAATTTACTCTTGGGAGATACTATGGACATCAGTCATTTTTCCTTGGGAGGATATTTGGTTTTAAAGTAGCTAGTCTCCCTTAGAGGCAGAAGGGAGTGTTGGTGGTGGAGATGTTTGGAGTTCGTGTTGGTGTTGGTGATGCGGCTTCTGATGCTGGTGACTGTGGGGGTAGCGGGGTTGAGGAGGCAGGGGTGGTGGGAGCAGAGATGGTTATGCTGGTGATAGTGGCAATGGTGGCAATGATTGGATGGTGATGGATGGTGATGGTGGGAGTGATGGTGGTCGTGATGATGGCAGCAGCGATTAACTGTGCTGGCGTCGCCCACGATGGTTGTGGCAACGGTGGTAATGCTGGTGGTGGTGCGAGTGACTGTGATGGTGGTTGCAGTGATGCTGGGGATGGTGTTGGTGCTTGTGGTGGTTTGTTGGTGGTGGTTATAGTTGTGATAGTGGTGGTAGCGGTAGAGGAAGTGTGGTGGCAGTCATAATGGTCAGAGTGGGAGTGTTAGTGCCGTAATGGTGCCGCGGTGCTCCAGATGTGGGTAAAAGTGTTAGCAAGGGTGCTGGTATCAGCTGCACTGAATAAAAGAGCGGCAAATCTCGGTTTTCAATTCAGGTTCAAGTCATTTAATATCTCTGCGTACTTTTGCAAATTAATGTCTCTGAATCTCAGTTTTCTCACTTAAAAATGGCGATAATAAAATACTTAACTGTGAGTATGCTTTAGGGATTAATTGAAATAAACACATGAGCCTTTAGCAAAGTGTAAAGTATATAATCTATTTTCAATAAATGCATGATTAGTTTTTGGTGAAAATGACCGACTCCACAGTCATTCTTTCTTTTTTTTAACGTGAACCATTTTGAAAGTCTTTATTGAATTTGTTACGCTATTGCTTCTGGTAGCAGTATTTTATGTTTTTTGGCTTTTTTGGCCAAAAAAGATCCCATGAGGCAAGTGGGATCTTATGTCCCTGACCAGGGATCAAGCCTGCATCCCCTGCATTGGAAGGCGAGATCTTAACCACTGGATCACCAGGGAAGTCCCCACCTTCATTTTTAATTTGTAACTGTCCAAGTAGCTTGAATTCAGACTTCTTTTTTTTATTTAGTGTATGTTTTCTTTCTGTCACATATTCATTTGCTCAAAATGAGAAGTCACTAGATTGGACATTGAACTTTGGATGATAAATGAATAAAGGCAGTTCAGGTATTTTCTATTTAATATCTTTCTATACTTTTAGCCCATAAGAAGTTGACACTTCTAAAATATAATGATATATTTCTACCCTGAAAATTCAACCATCCCATACACTGGGAAGTCACAGCCAGTATCCTTGTAAATGGATGTAGATTATTTTCCATATATCTTTATTCCTTAGCCCAGGGTCCTCCTCAGTATCATATTCCTCCTATCATCAAGTGAATGCTCAGGAAACTCAAGTTTAGTATTGGCTGTCAACATACAAAAATTCCTTCCTTGCAAACTTTATATGACTCTAAACTTGTCCAGGCATTCAAAATCTTCCCAAGTTGTACCTTTGTAGCCAATTATTGTCCAGTTCTCACCTTATCCTGACATGCTTTGCCCAAACGAGGCTATTCATTTGTAGTAATAGCTCCCATGTATTAGGTCCCATTGTGTGCCTGTCACTGTGTTTAGCGTTTTACATGTATTATCTTATAGGGAACATATTATTTCCCTTATTTCACAGATAATTAAACCTTAGAGTATCTATGTAATTTTATCACTGTCACAAAATGAATAAATATTCCAACTCTAGTATTTGGATACAAAGGTCGCCCTTTCCAGGACTGCATGCTGCTTCCCTGAATCTCTCTTGTTCCCCTACTTCACTGCCTTTGTCCATGGTGAGTTTCCATGAAACTCATTTCTTTTTTATTATTTAAAAAAAAAAAACCCTAAAAATCTTTCGAGGCTTCACTCAAACAGTACTGCCTCAAGACTACCTGGATTTGAATTCCGGTTATGTGACTTTAGGATTTAGGCAATTTACTTTCATTATCGGTGCTTCAGTTCCTCAGCTGAAAAATGGGAACAATAATCATTCTATTTGTATCCTCATGTTTATGAGGATTAAACACACGTATACCCTTATACTATCTCACACATGCACAATTTTTATCTGTAGTTATGAAGGTCAGTTCTCACATAAAACACTATATAAGTATTTGTTATTAAAGCAGAAGTTATCTTAGAGATCATCTGGGAAAATCCTTCTATTTGGAAAAATGATGAATCCGAAACTTAGGGTTTGTAACCCTGTCCTGTGCCACATTGCTACTGGCACAGCCAACTCTAGACTTCAGCATTTTTACTCCCCTTGCCAGAGTGTTTCTTTACATCTTTACACTGGAATACTCTGTCCTGTAAAACTTTTCTTAATCTGCCTCTGATCTCCATTGTACTCTGTTCCTCTGTGATGAGGAACATTGCACGGAAGCGATTCAGGTATATTTCTAATCCTCCCAACTCAGTTGTGACATCCTTGGGTCAAGGGAGACTTTCCCACTCATCTCGGTTTCCCACTCAACATGAGTGCTCAGTGGCCACACTGCATTTCATGAATTAATTGAAATCTGCTACTATAGTGATTGGAACTGATTATTCATTTGTTAGAAATGGAAATGCAGGTGCTTTCACATCAACTTTCTGTACTGAGGGATGGGTACAATTTCATAGAAGAGAAAACTGAAGTTCAAAGGCTCAGAGAATAAGAAACTGGAAGGTTAATTTGATTGGAGCTCTAAAACAAACCAAAGGAAAATCATTTGCTCTTTGGGTAGCCACATCTTTGTTGCCTTCCTTTCTTGCAGGTAAAAGAAAATTGTTGGTCTATTATTTGCTTTTATTTCTGTACCATGTTGATTTTTCTCATATTTTTCATTCTCCTACTTGTTTTCTTTATTAAATTGAGTTTTTTCAGGAACTTGAAATATACATTTTTTCCATTTTCAAAAGTAATAAATGTTTGTTGGAGAATAGTTAGAAAATAAAAAGGAAGAAATAAACCACCTGTAACTTCACCAGTCAGAGATAAGCAACATTAACGTTCTGGTTCCTTTTTCCCCAGTAGTTTTTCCATGTTAGAAATATTAGTTTTATCTGCTTATCTTTCTCTTGTTTTCAATTGCATTTAAGTTGACATTGTAATTCTCTTTGCAACTTACCTCCTCCAGTCTTTAGGATCTGATGAGGAGTGGTTTATAAACTGATGTGACTTTTTATTTTTCCTGTGATATACCATAGGTTCTCATTAATTATCTATTTTATACACAATAGTGTACTCTTGCCTGGAAAATCTTATGGATGGAGGAGCCCGGTAGGCTGCAGTCCATGGGGTCGCTACTAGTCGGATATGACTGAGCGACTTCACTTTCACTTTTTACTTTCATGCATTGGAGGAGGAAATGGCAACCCACTCCAGTGTTCTTGCCTGGAGAATCCCAGGGACGGTGGAGCCTGTTGGGCTGCCGTCTATGGGGTTGCACAGAGTTGGACACGACTGAAGCGACTTAGCAGCAGCAGCAGTGTATATATTTATAGGACATATAATAAGTTAACCTTAAAAATACATTCCAATTTACATTAGGTACAGACAAATACTGTTTGATTCCACTTACATGAGATACCTAGAAGAGTCAAATTTATAGAGTCAGAAAGTACACTGGTAGATGCCAGTGGCCCTGGATGGTGGGTGGGGGACTGGGGAGAAGGAATGGAGACTTAATGTTCAATGGGGATAGAGTTTCAGTTTAGGAAGGTGAAAAATTCGGGATATGGATGATGACAAGAGTCGCACAATGTGAATGTACTTAGTGCCACTGAATTGTACAGCTAAATATGGTTGAAATAGCATGCTTTATATTATGTGACTTTTATCACAATTAAAAAAAAAACATTAAAAAAGAAAACAGATGTGAAATAAACTATTTCAAACCCAGGGTGTTATAGCTAGGAGAGAATATGATAAGTTCAAAGTATGGATGACCTGGTTTTCATGCACTGGGATAACTGTTTCCAGGTTTTTCCCAGTCTAGAATCTATGTTCTTCCAGTCTCTACTATGGCAGCACAAATAACATCAACCGCCATTATAAGTGGCTCCTGTGTAGAAACAACACTTGTCAGTGTAGCTAAGAGAGTCTGTTCTCTAGGGTAACAGGCACAAAACATTTAGGACAAAGCACATTGAAATTTTTAGCATTTGCATGAATCTGCTTTAGGTATTAGAATCCCAGGGGCGGGGGAGCCTGGTGGGCTGCCGTCTATGGGGTCGCACAGAGTCGGACACGACTGAGGCGCCTTAGCAGCAGCAGCAGCAGCAGCTATAGGTATTATATGAATCAGAATTAGGGCAGTTAAAGAAACTCTCAGCCTCCACTTTAGGTCTATGCCTTCAAGAGTTGTAGAGAGGAGACTCATGTTCTTTACGTTTTGTATAATTTTGTATACCTTTCATTTTTTTCTGATTTTTCTTTTTGATGTGGACCATTTTGTAAAAGTCTTTACTGAATTTGTTACAATATTGCTTCTGTTTATGTTCCATTTTGCTTTTTTTTTTTTTTTTTACCACAAGGCACGTGGGCTCTTACCTCCCTGACCAGGGATTGAACTCACATCCCCTGCACTGGAACCAGGAGTCTTAACCACTAGGGAGAAGCCTCCTTCCCTTAACCAGGGAAGCCTCCTTGTTTAACTTTCTAATATAAGTAAACATGAACTCCCCTAGCAGTTTCCATGATGAACAGAGGTGAGCCATGCAGAGTTTGGATAAGGAGAGGACATTCTGTTAGACAAGAATATTGATGTTAGGTGGATCTGAAGGTTCTGCCCAGTGCCTACCGTGTAGGCCTGAAAGGTGTATCAGAAGGAATTATGTGTGGCTGCAAGAATCCCTGCTTGCCAGTGCAGGAGACTTAAGAGACACGGGTTCGATCCCTGGGTCAGGAAGATCCCCTGGAGGAGGCCATGGCAACCCACTCCAGTATTCTTGCCTGGAGAATCCCATGGACAGAGGAGCCCACTGGGCTACAGTCCATGGGGTCGCACAGAGTCAGACATAACTGAAGTGACTTAAAACGCATGCACAAGAGTCCCACATAACTCTGGATTAATATTATTAAAGTTTGTTGAGATGGGCAATAAGAAGATCTCCTTCTGCCAAGTCACTCAGAGGTCTGGGTTTGTTTGGACTCATTGCTCTTCCATTCCTCTGGTGGGGCTCATGTCCTCATGAGCTAAAACAGAATTCCAATGACTGCAATCACATTTCCAGCAGCAGGAACCAGGAAGTAAAAGAAAAAGGCACCAAAAGGCATGTGCCAACTTTCTTATAAGGAAAGTTCACAGAAGCTACCATGTGACCTTGTACTTACAGCTCATTGGGCACAACTTAGTCATATGGCCACAAACAACATATGAGTCTGGAAAAATCATACGGGAAAATCTATCTGTTATTCTAGTCCACCATATGCTAAAAATGGTATCATTATAAGAGAAAGAGAGAATGGATCTTGGGGACAGTTTTTATTTCTTTTAGAGAAGTTATTACAAGAACTGTAGTGAATATTATTAATAACTCACTCTCTAGCTCATTGTATTTCAGCTAACTGTTTAATACAATTCAAAAGCCCATGGGCCAAATCCAGCTTGCCCTCTGCTTTTGTCAATTAAGTTGTATGAGAGCACAGTCACGCTGATTCATTTGTGTATTTTCTGTGGCTGCTTGCACACTACAAAAACAGAATTGAGTAGGTGAAACAGAGACCTAAAATATTTACTATCTTGCCTTTTACCTAAAAAATTTGCCAAGTTCCATTCTAGACTCTAGAGTATAGCTTCACAAATTCTGAATGAACCCATTCTTTTTTTGTTGTTATTGTCTTTAGTTAAAAGAAGTCTTTTACATTTTTATTATTTAGGGACGTCCATAAATAAGATATACTACTATTTAGTGTATTATTGCTTAATGAGAGAGAGGGAGAAAGGATGGGCAGTGGGACTTGGGATTTATCAGGATAGTTTTATTTCTTAAAAAAAAAAAAGTAAATTTGTGATAAAATATTGTTGCTGTTCAGTTGCCAAGTCTTGTCTGATTCTTCGCAACCCCATGGACTGCAGCACGCCAGGCTTCCCTGTCTCTCACTATCTCTTGGAGTTTGCCCAAGAATTTTAACACCTGTCAGATCTAGGTGGTAGGTATATGGAAGGCTGTTAAATTAATTTTTTTGGTATTTCTTTGGTATGTTTAAAATATTCTATTATTAAATACTTAAATAAGGTTTTAAAAAATTACAGCCTATCCCCCATTTAAAAAAATATATATTATAATCAAAGTTTGGTTCCAATTCAATTTGCATGTCCCCTTACAAGAGTGGTGCCTTGAGTAGACTGATGCCTGTTGGAGTGTGGCATTTTTGTGACCAAAGCTCCAGAATCATATCAGCAGTTCCAGAGACTCTGTACATCTTCTATGAAGACGTGTCTGCCTCTGCTTGTGTACTCCAAAAATAGCACTTGCATCCCAAAACAGAGAGGAAGACAAATGCCTCCTAGAAAATCAACGTCTTGTCTTGGTATTGATACATTCTGAGATGAGAGTGTTTGAAGTAATAAGGGTTCTGCATTTCTTAGTTGGCATAACATCCAGATCACTTACTCATAGTAGGATAAATTATTTAGGAAGACCAAACATCACGCTATGGACTCTTTTAATATTTATGTTTTTGTTTTTTAAAAGAGGGGTACTTTTAATCTCTAAGTATGTGGCTATTAAAGCAAAAAATAACAAGTCTCTAAATTATTTAAGATTTGCCCCTTCAGAGGCAATAGACTAAGTCTCCTTGTTTCTTTGGGAAAGGCTTCCTGTGCTAAAGAGGTGATACTGCCATGTATTTAAGTAGGTAGAGAAATTTAAACTGCTGCTGCAAATGTTGTATCCAGTCAGCTTTTAACATACATACATACTCATAAAAAAGCTGCTTATCTGCCAAAATTGGATAGCTCTACCAAATTCAAATTTAATTAACTGGAAAAGAGAGTTAAATTTTAATAAATAATTAGGGTGGTTATTAAGCACTAGATGCACTTAAAATGTGCTGTGTACATGTAATAGCAGTACAAGTGTCTCCCAGGTTTGTTTCCCTCGTTATTTCAAGTCATTACCTTTTGAGAAAAAAAAAAACAAAAACAAAACTAAAGTGATGGGTAATTTTCAGAGAGAAGGAAAAATGTATAAACCAAAAACCTTTGAGTTAATGTGACAGTATGTACATTTTGTATCAACTCAGAAGAATCAAGCACCTACCATGTATAAGGTAGGATGTGCTATATTACGGATATAAAAATGGGTAAAATATGGTGTCTTCTTTCAAAGAACTCACAGTCCACAGGTGAAAAGGAAAGTAAAAAATTAAGTGCCATACAAATCTAAGTGTTTGAATAGGGGTGGGTACTAAATGCTTTTAGAGTACAAAGGGGAACAATTCATCCCAAAAGAGAACATGAAAAAGACATACACGTACAGGTAATGGGAACCACACAGGGGAACATAAAGAGTGTCTCATGCAGGCCAAAGAGCAGCAGGCAAGCCGTACACGCCTGGCTCCAGTGGGTATCTCGTTTGAAGAAATGTGAATTGCTTCATGTTGCTGGAGTAAAGTTCATGGGAAGTAAATGACAGGAAGTGAAAATATAAAGGTGGTTAGGGACAGATTGTCACTGAAGGCTTCTAAGGAGAGGTTAAGTATAGTCAGATCTAGGTTTTAGGGAATCACTTGTCTTCAGTGGAAGGGGAAAGGGACAGGAGGGATGAAGATTGGTCAGAAGAATGTCCAGTGTTTTAGTAAGAGATGGGGGTGATGGTGGCTAATTTTGATCATTAGCAGAGACAAGTGAAAGGAGGGGATAAAGAAAAGGAATCTTGCAGAGGTAAATCCGTGAGGGGATAAGAGAGAGTAGATAGAAATGAACAGTAAATGTGATGACGTGACCGAGCTGGGAGAAGAGTAGGAGAAAATATTTATTTTTCATTTTCATGTCTTTGGGTTGCAGGGATCTGTTTGGCATTCAAGTGATAATAAATTATTCAGACCTAGAATACAGGGCCGGGGAAGGCAATGGCACCCCACCCCAGTACTCTTGCCTGGAAAATCCAATGGACGGAGTAGCCTGGTGGGCTGCAGTCCATGGGGTCGCTAACAGTCGGACAGACTGAGCGACTTCACTTTCACTTTTCTCTTTCATGCACTGGAGAAGGAAATGGCAACCCACTCCAGTATTCTTGCCTGGAGAATCCCAGGGATGGGGGAGCCTGGTGGG
>SJYX01007226.1:175601-193618 GCA_006410675.1 Oreotragus oreotragus | reverse complement strand
TCTTTTAATTTCATGGCTGCAGTCACCATCTGCAGTGATTTTGGAGCCCAGAAAAATAAAGTCAGCCACTGTTTCCACTATTTCCCCATCTATTTCCCATGAAGTGATGGGACCAGATGCCATGATCTTAGTTTTTTGAATGTTGAGCTTTAAGTCAACTTTTTCACTCTCCTCTTTTACTTTCATCAAGAGGCTCTTTAGTTTTTCTTCACTTTCTGCCATAAGGGTGGTATCATCTGCATATCTGAGGTTATTGATATTTCTCTCAGAAATCTTGATTACAGCTGTGCTTCCTCCAGCCCAGCGTTTCTCATGATGTACTCTGCATATAAGTTAAATAAGTAGGGCGACAATATACAGCCTTGATGTACTCCTTTTCTTATTTGGAACCAGTCTGTTGTTCCATGTCCAGTTCTAACTGTTGCTTCCTGACCTGAATATAGGTTTCTCAAGAGGCAGGTCAGGTGGTCTGGTATTCTCCTCTCTTAAAGAATTTTCCACAGTTTATTGTGATCCACCTGCATCACTGGGGTTATTTTCAATTTCTTTAAGTTAAAAAATTTTTTTGCTACATCACGCAGCATGTGGGATCTTAGTTCCCCAACCAAGGATCAAACCCTCACCCCATGCTGCATGGGAAGCCTGGAATCCCAACCACTGGGCCACCTGGGAAGACCAAATTCTCCTGCACATACAGTGCACTATTTTGTGCCTCTAGGATTAAAGATAGAGGTGGTTCAGCTCCTCTGAACTCTATTGTTGTATAACAAAGTGTTAGTTGCTCAGTCCTGTCCGACTCTTTGTGACCCATGGATTGTAGCCCAGCAGGCTCCTCTGTCCATGGAATTCTCCAGGCAAGACTACTTGCCATTTCCTCCTCCAGGGAATCTTCCTGACCCAGGGATTGAACCCAGGTCTCCAAAGGCAGCCAGACTGCTTAGCATCTGAGCCACCAAAGTATCTCCAAATTTAGCTTCTTAAAACAACAAACATTTATTACCTCATACAGTTTCTCAGAGACAGGAATCTGGGAATGGCTAAGCTGGGGAGTTTGGGTTCAGAGCTTCTCATAGCGTTGCACTCAAGATATCAGAGGATGCTGGAGTCATCTGAAGGCGGGGGTGAGCCTGGGGAGTCTGCCTCCAGGAGGGCCACTCACACAACTGTCAGCTGGATGCTACAGTCTCTCACCACACAGACCTTTCTGTAGTTTCCAGAGTGTTCTTTTCATTTGGCTGCTGCTTCCTCCAGAACATGTGATTCAAAAGGAGAGATCAAAGAGGAAGTCAAAATATATTTTACGTCTTAATCTCGTCTGTCACAAATCATCATTTCTGCCACACACTGCTTGTCACAAGTGAGTCACCTCATCGAGTCCAAACTCGAGAAAGCAAATAAAACCATCTCTTGAAGGAAGGGCTATCAAAGAATTTGTGGACATATTTCAAAACCACCACACCCTCAAATCTTTTCTAATCCCTCCAGAAAGTTTCTGCAGTTGGTCGAGATAAAATATTAAGTTAACCCATAGGCCATAGCAAGTCAAGAATTTAGCATCTCTTCTATTTTCTACTTTGAATAAGTCTTCTTGCTGTCTAGTTGCCCTCACCAGACAGTATTAAACATTGTGAAATGGATACTATAAGTCAAATAATGCCATCAAAATCCTTTAATTATCAAGATAATTCCTATTTCCATAGAAAAGGACAAAAGAACTTCCTTCTCTCAGCTAAGGAGAATGCTTTACCCCCCAATAATTCAAAGATTTGAGATTTCTTCTTTAAGATTTCTTCTTATTCTATTTGGCGCTACCTAAAAGAATCTCACTTAAGTAAATGTGAATGAGTGCATGTGACTGTGTTTAGCCCGTATCATTTGGCACAAAACTGATACGGATACTGGATTACCACTAAAGAGGGCTTATCCTCACCCAAACTGTGGAATTTGTTTTTGTTTAGTTGCTCGGTCATGTCCAGCTCTTTGTGACCCCCTGGACTATAGCCCGCCAGGCTCACCTGTCCACGGGATTTCCCAGGCAAGAATACTGGAGTGGGTTGCCGTTTCCTTCTCCAGGGGATCTTCCTGACCCCGGGACAGAATCCGAGTTTCCTGTATTGGCAGGCGGGTTCTTCAGCGCTAAGCCAGTGGGGAAGCCCTAACTGTGGCACACTGTCATACTAATGGCCCCCAGCGAGTCATGTCTCTAGTCATACATGCCCTTGTGTGTTCTTTTCCATATTGGCTCTGGGCTTGTCTTCATGACTTATTCTGTCCCATTAAACATCAACAGATGTGCTGTAAGCAGAGGCTTGATGAGCATTTGTACATTGGGCCATGACATCTTGAAATCTGGCCACTGGGTTAAACGTCTGGATTAACTATATGAAGAGGTCACATGGGAAAATTAAAGCACCTCTGCTGAAAGCCCAAACCACCGCTAACCTTGTAAGTGAGGCCATCGGGAGCACACAGACTCTGAAGCCCTGCAACTGACGAAGAACACAGGAGCTAGCGCAGCTGCCACCACATGGAATAGAAACAAGCCGTCCCGCATGGCCTACTTAAATTGTCACCCCCACGGAGCTGTGAGCAGATCAGTTTCTTTGGGGGTTGTCTGTTGTGCAGCACTCGTTAAATAATATGAACAGCTTCTCATATATTCTTTTTGAGATTCCAGAATATCAATAACACAGGACACCCATGTGATTTAATTATACATACTCCCAGAATCCAACAAAACTTCTATATGTAAAGGGAGTAACCTACCCTCTAAACACTGATTCTCTATACAACAATGATTCACAAGTGAAGCAATTTCCCCAAATCAGTGCATATTAAACTCTAGGTCCAGTCTGAAATTGGGAGTAAAGAAAGAGCGTTAGCATAATTTGAGGGAATAAAGTAGATAGGAGAAGAATAGAGAAAATATTATACAGAGAGAGGTTCTGGGTTTCAGCTTTTCTAGGCTGTCACTCAAATCTTCCAGATGTTATGAGACCTTTAAGAGAAGTCTCATAGGAAGAGGTTAATTGTTCTATTGTCTGCCCTTCCCTACAATCTTTCTGGAAGCCTGAAGGAGCTGGTCAAGACTCTGCTGCAGAAAGCTGTGCTTCCAGATGCTTCCTTCAGGAGACTGGTTTCTTGGGGCCAAATCAGAAGCAATCTATACTCTGCAGGCCTCATGCTGTGACCTGGCTCCTTCTCACATGCTGAGCTTGGTTCTGATCACTTCCTGAGCTCAACTCTCTTGCATTGTGAACTCCGCTACTTAAGTATATACTAAGTGCTCAATAAATATTTTTCAATGAAGAATGAAAAGCTTTTATTATAATATTTTTCAACTATGCCTTTTTTCTAATTGGGACACAACCTGACTTCCCATGTAGAAAAATGAAAGTTCTCAGTGCTGATTCAGAAAAAAATCAATAAAGAGGAAAAACCAAACCAAATAAGTGAGATCAGCAAAACCACCAACACCAACCAATGTCTGTGTCCCTGGTTTAGATCGATGCTTCCTTGACCCTAGAAACAAGTACCAGCCTTTGGTACCCACTGAGGGTCAAGTAAGAGCTCTGCTGATTTCCTGTGGGGTTCAGGCTGCAAGGACAGCAGCTTCTCCTTTGGTCTGAAGCTTAAGAAAAAGTTCTCTGTATTTGCCTGAGGCTTCTCAGGTGGCTCAGTGGTAAAGAATCCACCTGCCAATGCAGGAGACACGCGAGATACAGGTTCGATCCCTGGGTTGGCAAGATTCCTTGGAAAAGGAAATGGCGACTCACTTCAGTGTTCTTGTCTGTTAAAAATTCCACGGACAGAGGAGCCTACAGTTCATGGGATCGCAAAGAGTCAGACACAACTGAGAGACTAAGCATACACATACCTATTCCGGATCCCAGGACACTTTCATTTTGAGGTTTAACAGGAAAATGTGACTTTCGATCCAGGAATCTGTCCACATTGTACTTTGTTCTCCAAATGTCCATTCCTAGGCATGTACTTGCTGGAAATGTACTGAAACTTACTAAAATTATGTCAGAGGCATAATGCTTGAATGGAATGCCAAACAAATACCCATAGAGCTCTTTCCGCTCCTAAAAGGATCCCATGCACAGAAGAGACAAAGTAGATGATGCAATATTTTATATTAACTGGAGTTTTGTCTCAAAATGCAAGAATTCTAGGTTGGGCTGTGTGAAGGAGTCCTTTTTTTTCTAATCCAGTGGGCCCAAGTAGCTTTTAGTCAAAGCAGGCTATGAGCTGTCATTTTGCTCATTTCCTATCATCTTCCCAGAATTTTCCAATCAGTTGTATTGAGGTGCCACTTGGACTGCACCAAAGAAAGGCAAACCAAAAGCAAATTTTAGATTTTACTTTAATACCTACTGCCTTGGTCTTGCCTAAATTTCAAATAGGTCTTCTTAGAGGCCACAGGGAACCATGAACAGAGCTCCTCAACCATGAGTCCTTTGTGGCAAACAGCACACATATATTAATGTTTCCTGTCCACTTTGTGGATGTCTTTTCATGATACTAATTAGCAGTATGATCTACACAGTCTAAGAAACTGAGAAAACTTATATAATTGAAAAACTGTTTTAACAAGAAGTAGCAAACTCAGATATTCTATCAAGCTTATATCATACATATTTGCTAATGATTAAAGCTAAAGGTTTGCAGTTGGGAGGTTTTTAATTCTAAATTTTGGCCTGGCATTCAAAGATTAATAATATAGACCTGTAGTATTTGGAACTAAGTCACACATGACTTGCGATGTCTTTGTGAGAAATGATGTAGGGTCTCTTTTAAGACTAAAGTAATTAAATTTGTTTTCAATATCCAGTTAACTCTAAGACTCTCAGTATTACTACTGAGAAGATTTAACCTCAGCAATATTACAATTGCTAATGCTGTCTTTAACAAGAGATTGCTTATCTTATGCTAAAAAGAAAATCAACAAAAAGAAAAACGTCTAGTCAAAGCTCTGGTTTTTCCAGTAGTCACGTATGGATGTGTGAGCACTTCCCTGGTGGTAAAAGCGTCAGCCTACAATGCGGGAGACCCGGGTTCCATTCCTGGGTCGGGAAGATGTCCTGGAGAAGGAAACGGCAACCCACTCCAGTGTTCTTGCCTGGAAAATCCCATGGGCGGAGGAGCCTGGTTATGGTCTACAGACTACAGTCCATGGGGTCGCAAAGAGTCGGACATGACTGAGCGACTTCACTTCACTTTGTATGGATGTGAGAGTTGGACTGTGAAGAAAGCTGAGCTCCGAAGAATTGATGCTTTTGAGCTGTGGTGTTGGAGAAGACTCTTGAGAGTCCCTTGGACTTCAAGGAGATCCAACCCGTCTATCCTAAAGGAGATCAGTCCTGGCTGTTCACTGGAAGGACTGATGCTGAAGCTGAAATGCCAATACTTTGGCCACCTGATGCGAAGAGCTGATTCATTGGAAAAGACTGATGCTGGGAAGGATTGAAGGCAGGAGAAGGGGACGACAGAGGACGAGATGGTTGGGTGGCATCACTGATGCAATAGACATGAGTTTGAGTACGCTCTGGGAGTTGGTGATGGACAGGGAGGCCTGGTGTGCTGCAGTCATGGGGTAGCAAAGAGTTGGACATGACTGAGCAACTGAACTGAACTGATCCTTCTAAAAGATTTTTATGTTATTATAATAACAAGTAGCTTTCATTCAAATGCATAATAAAAACTTGGATATAAGAGGATATAATATTTATCTTATATCCTCTTATATATTGATATTTGTAATGATATTTATCAAGTTACTGGAGTTCGTGTAAAAAAATAAATAAATACAAAAAAAAATAAATAAATACAAAAAAATAAAATAAAATGTGCTTTGGGTTGACTTGAGAGAATTATATCCCATTCTATATAAACATTTCAATTGTAAATAAGCTATATTTCTCATGGAAGTAGTCTACTGAAAGGCTTAAACAAATATCAAAATTATCTAGTGTGTTTCTGTATCTTGTTGAGAGATGAGGGCACATTTATACTTCATCTGTGTAAATGCATTTTCTTTATTTTCCCATTTTATGCCAAAGAGAACATAAACATAAGATTTTGTGGAGCCAGATGATTCTGGTGTTCACGTGTCTGTTTTCAGCTGATTAGAATTTTAAGGTGTATCAAAATGTATTTGTTTGGAATGATTGGACATGTTCCTGTTAAATTCACTGTAGCTTGTGTTATCGAATTTTCTTGTCTCATGATCTTTTTCTCTCTCCACATTAAGCCTACTAGGAAGAAAAGATTCTCTTCTTTATTTAATATGGGTGCATTAAACCTTTGGGAATCCAAAGCTCTCTCTTCAATATGCATGAATACTTCAAAAGCCTGAATAAGATAATGTGGTTCTAAGAAGTGATCCCTTTACTCCCTTTTCAGGAGCATATAATCCATAGTCAGATAATGCATAATGCCAGATAATGGACCACATTGAGTAAGCCATGTTTTTAAATCCTTTGCTGACCTTAAAAACAATGTTTTTCTTAGAAAAAGTATTTTAAATGAGGAAAAATCTTCTAGTCATGCTGTTTTGTTGCCTTTTCTTTAGGAGGAGAAGAAAAACTTTGTCTGCTGTGCATATTTTTTCCTCTTAAAGGGCTTTAGGGGGCATAACACTTTAATTTGTAATTTAAAAGAATATATATATTCTTTACGTATGGTTAAAACAGAGAAAGCATCCCTGGGAACTTGTGACATAAGGGTATGGTGGAACGTTAGAAAAAGCAAAGGCAAATTCAAGTGAAAGAAAATGCTAACCAATTTTGGACACCAGGAAAATGCTCTAAATTACAAATATGTCTTTTTGGCATAATATAAAGATCGTACTAAGTATGTCTGGGTAGACTTAAAGAAACATACGATCATTTAGTGTGGGTTTGACTTCCCTTAGCTACTTACAGTAACGTCCTGTTGAACACTGACATTGATAGCGCGATGCTGATAATAATGTCACGGTGTCAGGACAGCGGGATCCCACAGCCTGTAAGATGGCCCTTGTTCTTCCTCAAGGCCGTATTCTAGGCATTTGGCTTCCTTTGGTCCTTCTACATTTAATGCATAGTTTCATCTCTGGAAGCAATGAAGGGGAACTGCATGGTGAATTTAAGAGCAGTATTATTATGTTCCTGCAATGCTGTGAGGTTCTGAGCTTTTACCATCAAGCTTTAGAAGTAATTTAAAGGCATTTCATTAGACGTGTCCTTGTGCCTGAAACAGATTCCTACTCACTGGACCTGGTAGATTACCTTAGAAAAAAGAGAGTTTTTATCTAGAGAACTCATCTCTAGGAAAGAACCCCTTTTTAGGACTTCTCATTTGAAACAAAGGTCAAGACAGTATCTTAAAATCTTTACAGCATTGTTTTCCAATTGAAGAACACAAGCCATAGATGGGGGGGCTTCCCACGTGGTGCTAGTGGTACAAAACCCGCTGCCAATGCAGGAGACATGAGATGTGGATTTGACCCCTGGGTCGGGAAGATCCCCTGGAGGAAGGCATGGCAACCCATTTCAGCGTCCTTGCCTGGAGAATCCCATGGACAGAGGAGCCTGGCAGGCTACAGTCCACATGGTCACAAAAAGTTAGACACAACTAAAGCGACTTAGCACACACAAGATCAATTTAGTAAGTTTAATAGGCAGTGACAGGCAATTAAAATTAAAACATAAAAGACAGTAGCATAAGAGTTTCCCAGCTACCACAGAGAATATTAGCTAATTCTAATTAGCTAATAAGGGTTTTGTTTCAATATGCATAAGCCTGTGAATATGTTTAGTGGGTTGTGTGAAAAACGTATCTTTTATTGCGTTATGGTGAAAAACAGTCTTTAAAAACAAAACAGTGATTTATGATAATATGATTCTATAAATGTTTTGCTTTATGAAAATTCAATGATTCAACTCAAGAAATGGTCATCCTAATTGGATGGACATACACCTAAGTGGCAAGAGAGTTATAAGTGTTGGTTTCCTGTTTCTAGAGAGTTTGATAACATAAAGAGTGCTATCAAAGTTAACAAGTAGGAAAGAAAATGAAATACATTTCTCAGAATGCACATTCTGTCTCCTGCAGACCTATAGAGTATGGCATTGGTTGTTCAGGATCTCACGAAGAGAAATGATCTTTTGGACAAAGTTCATTCTCTTCTCATTGAGGCATCTAGAGACTGACTGGGAGGGATGAAAGGTTGAGTGAAAAATTTTTACTTTCTCAAACAAGAATTTAAACGGCCCAGGGTTCACTGAGTGATCGTTTTCATTTCTTGTTCATTTTTTCTTTGCAATCTCATGACCTGTTTTCATCCAAAGTAAAACTTAAAATGTTAAGAGATTCTTTTTGAGTACTGGGAAGCGTAGGGCATTTACCCTTCTGAAATAACTTTAAAGTGGATCTTATTCCTCCTTGGTCCCCCTGTTTTTTTTTTTTTTTTTTCCATTTTGAAATTTGGATAGTTTCTTTGAATTACTGAGCATCCTGTGCACTCATAAATGAGTCCTTTTCATCAAGGGTGGTCCCTCTGCATAGCTGGAGACCTCGCTGAATTATCTATTGCTAGCAATAAGCTAAAATCAGTTTTCATAGGCAACTCATCTTTATGTAAATCCTGTTATCTGATGGAGAAATGATTACTGACATGGGACATGAATTCACTGGCTTATGCATTGCATACCAAGCAAAATCTTACAACAAATTTAGAAAATGAGAAATGATGACCATTATTTCATGTTAGCAATTATAAGACATTTTTCTACATTCAAATCAGCCAGGTATCTTATTATCCCAAAGTTCTTTCACTGTTTTCTTTTTCCTTTATAGTCACAGAATGAGGATTACAGTATTTCTCACTATACTTTATAATCCTACACGGTATCAGCTTTGTTGAGATGTTGAAAAAGTACACACATGTCTTCATCATTATTCTTACACTCTAACAATTTATCCTGTTGACCCTCATTTTCAAATTGCATAATAAGATGGTTGGTACAGACACTGATGCACTAATTGTGACCAGGGTTCTTATTAGTTGGAATATCCAATCTGATTGGCAGAGCCCAGGCTGTGTCCTTTATGATATATTTTCAATATCTCTCATTTCTCTGCTCTCATTCTCACTGCAAACTTCTTTAAAAATCAGCTGACCCATACAAGGAATATTTACAATACTTTCAACAGGGGCTTTAGAAACATCATCAAATAATGAAAGATTTTCAGGAAACAGAGAAAAGAGATAGCCTATCAGTATAACATAAATAATAGAAATTTAATGACATACAAAAGCAAAGTCCATATTAAGCAAAGTTAATATCACATCTTCTCACTTTCTTTACCTCCTCTGTCTATATTATTTGTCATAAACTAGAACACAGAATTACCATTCCTAAATATGATTAATAACACTGAGAAGTGACATAAAATAGTGTGAAGAATCACCAAGGGAGAGGTGCGACTGATCCAGACTCTGCTTCTACTTTTGAAGTGAAGTGAAGTCTCTCAGTCGTGTCTGACTCTTGGCGACCCCATGGACTGTAGCCCACCAAGTTCCTCCATCCATGGAATTTTCTAGGCAAGAGTACTGGAGTGGGGTGCCATTTTCTTCTCCAGGGGATCTTCACAACCCGGGGACTGAACCTGGTTCTCCCTCATTGTGGGCAGACGCTTTACTTTCTGAGCCACCAGGGAATCCCTGCCTTCTACTTTTAGGCGGACAAAACCTAAAAACTCTGAGGTAAGTCAAGGAGTAGTGAGTTAAAAATCATCTGTTTTCTGCCTGACCCCACTGCTTTGTTTCAAAGATTTACCTCTTTTTTGATTAGAGAAAAATCTGCCTTGGACCTGCCAGATCTCTGGCTAATATTCCCACTTTCCCATTTTAGAGAAACATGCTATTTTTTACTGTATTTTGATGATTATGTCTATGGTAATGTGAAAACTAGTAATATCCATCTTGTCCCATGAAAACTCAACGCTCACTACATTGGTGTAATTTGGCAACACTGCAAATAAATGGTTTTTAAGCCATTTATTCCCCCTATATTTATTTTGGTTGAAAACTGCTTTGTGAAATTTGAAGTGATTGACAAACTAAGGAATTCTCTAAAAACTCACGAAATCATGTGCGGGGAAAAAAGAGATCATCTTCCCTTTGAGATAACAATTTCAGAAAGGTGGCTGAGATAAAATAAAATTTCTTTCATTTGAATTAAATAAGGCGCTGGGATTTGCAATGTCAATATTGTGGAAAGTGTTAACAAAATGTCTAATGATCACAGTAAGTCTAGATCTTCATTTAAAGATACTCAACCAGTAGTGATGGAAATGAATGGGATTATTAAAAGCTTCATATACTTATTTATTTTATATAATACATTTTCAGATACCTAGCATGGTGTGGGAAATGGAGAATGTCATTAACCAGACATAGTGATTAGGAGAAAGGTTGCAAACAACAGAGATGGTTTTCATCCCTATCTGGTCCTTTCTAAGTACAATGACTGGGAAAGCCTCATTTCTTTATATAATGTCTTCATATACTTATTTATTTTATATAATACATTTTCAGATACCTAGCATGGTGTGGGAAATGGAGAATGTCATTAACCAGACATAGTGATTAGGAGAAAGGTTGCAAACAACAGAGATGGTTTTCATCCCTATCTGGTCCTTTCTAAGTACAATGACTGGGAAAGCCTCATTTCTTTATATAATGTCACTGCCTCTGTAGCTATCAAGGATGCACCTTTGGTTATAGACAAGGGGCATCCTCATGGGGGTGGCTCGGAAGACACTCAGCAGAGCTTAGGGCATTGCTTCTTTTGTAGGCAATGTGAAGGCAGCTATGGATTAAGGGCCCTATCAGTCAGTGGTATGAATAATAATGTGGCTGGCTAATCAGATAGAAAACATGTAGTGAGTCCTAGGATGACGATAATCAACCTCTAGGTGTTGGATCAGCCTTCCCTGACTCACTGGTAAAGGTAACAGAGAGACAGGGAAACCCCCTTGTCTGATGTCTTCGCTACAGGCCCTGTGACCTCAAAGTTTATATTTTATCATCTCCTATCCCTCAGTCCCATAGGGTTCTCATTTGTTGTCATTATCTCCAGTATCTCATTAAGGCAAAAACTCTAGGCTCTGCTTTTCTCATTGTTAAGTTTTGATTCTTAAGAGCTGTGGTCACCACCAGCTGGTTCGTAGATATCCAGTTACCCTCTCTTTCAGGTGGATGATTTTCCTCTTGGAAAAGGCCACAGTTGTGCTTCTTTGCATCCTGGTTCTCTTGAAGTTGGCCAGAAACTGGCTTTGGACAATGAACTGTGAATGTAAGTGATACATGTCAATCACTGACTAATGGGGGTTATTGCATATATGCTCTGCCCTTCTTACACTTTGGGTAGGAAAACTCTGAAATGTGTTTTTCCAAGTTTTCCGGTGGTATTATACTTCAGTTGCCTAGAGTGGTGATTTATTGGATAACAAATCCTTTATTGGATTTTTTCCTTCTCTATTTTCGTCTCACTTTCTCTCTCCTTCTGGTGTTTCCTAGTATTGTCTTTCAAGCAAACTCTTTGCACTCAAATCCTCCTGGAGTTGTTTTAAAATATGCCCACAACCCTCAAACACCCTTTCTTCTCTAAGATGTAGCCAAATTCTGACAATCTATGTGGACTTAGTGCTTGATTCTAAACAAGAGCATATGGTAGAAATGATGTTTTGTGGGTAGGGATAAAAGACATCATGGATTACTCCTTGCTGACACTGTTGGATGGCTTGTTCTGGAAGAAGCTAGCTGACACTTTACGTGAACTCCTAAATAGTTCTCCATAGAGGTCTATGTGTCAGGGAATTGGGACCTCCTGACAACAACTGTGTGAATCAGCTGTTAAACAGAAGACCCCCAGCTCTGGTCAAGGCTTCAGATGACTCCAGTATCAGCAATATCTTACTGCAATTTCATGCGCGGTCCTAACCTAGAATCACACAGCTAAAATGCTCCTGGATTCTTGACTCTCAGAAATTAGAGAAGATAATAAATGCCTGTTGTTTTAAACTGCTAATATTTTGTTGCATAGCAATAGGTGACTAATTCGTCTTATCTCAGAGGTTGCTTCTGAGATGCATCAATGCTCTGAGGACTCTCTTGGTTGGGTGAAGGGTATAAACTGAGACCAGGTATAAAATAGAGCCGTGGCCTAAGTCTGTCTGACAGTGGGTTCAATGGGTCTATGGATCAACCTGTAGTTATTTATTGAAAATATATGTGCTTAATAGGATGGATATATCTAGCAACTAAAGCAACTCTCCTGTTGATTCCTTGACTTTTGGAATAATATCCGTTAGAGTGGGAAAGGCCATGTGAAAGCCCCTTTAACTGCATCCCATCATGCAAGGTCGTAAATCAGAAGCATCTAAGGTAGACTGGCAGAGATTAGTGCCACTTTCAAAAACTAAAAAGTGCAGATATTGCCCCTAGAAAACAAGATGGACCATGCTGAGTAGTGGTACACTTCCAAAAACTTAACAAAGTAATAACCCCAAGTTCAGCCATCATGCCAGCTATTATATATTTATTAGAAGATGTCAGTACACTGTACATATTTTATATGACTATTGACCTGACAAGAATGTTTCTTTTGATCCCGATCAAGAAGAAGGATTAGAAGCATTTCACGTTTACTTGGCTTGAACAAACATAGACATTTATAGCCTTGTGCCAGGGATATGTTGTCAAGTTATATAATGTGTGGAGTCTCTAGTGAACCCTCATAGAAGAATCACATTGTGGACCCTTGGCACTGAAAAATAGGGTCACGCTATACACAGCAGGGAAATTTTTCCCATTCAAAATCAGTTTCTGATGTTTCAGTTTCAGTTTCATTGAAAGAGATCTAATAACAAGTAAACGTCATATAAGCTACTATAAAATCATAGTCTTTCAGAAACTTTTCAGAGCGATGAAAATGTAAGGCAATTCCAATGAGTTAAATTCTAAAAAGAAATTAGCCCTTTTTAGGAGAGCAGATGCCTCGCCTTGCTGTTATCCCTGGGGCCATGGTGGGAGAAGCTTCCAATAGATGGGAGCCAAAATTTTAATGTACTTTTAATGCCTATGTGTAGATGGCAATGAGTGCTTAGATTTCTGAAAATCCCAGTGACAAAGCAAGTCCACATACAGTCATAAAATCTTTTTCTTTGGCCTTTCATTGTATGCACGGCAACAGTGTGTGAAATGTGAGGCACAGGGAAAGCTGAGAGGTATATCCTAGAGGTATACTGAACCCTCATCAAGTGCAAGGAACCAGGTGGCTGGAGGCTGAGGGCAGAGCAGGAGAGCTGAGAGGTGGATACAAACTTCATCAAGCATAAGTCAGTGGAAAACTGGGTCTAGGGAAGAAAGATAGAAAGTTAGAAAGCAAAGAAGTCTTCCCAGCAATATGTAGTGCTGGCAGTATGCTATAAAGTAGAGAGAAACTTTCAGCATCTTATGCTCAGGAGAGATCTGATCTGCCCATCAAAACATGTAAGCCAGTGGTGAATTAGATCCAATAAAAAAAGCCAACATAGATTACATAATCATGGATTATATTCACTCAGCAGCTTAACCTAGTGGTTTCTCTGAAGAGTGTGTCATTTCCTAGAGTAATGTAACCTATATTAGTCCCTCCTGTTCCTTTTAGACATAGTATATGACATTTAGTTAGAATTTGCAGGATATATGAAGAGGCAAGACAATGTCACCCATAGTCAAGGGAAGAAAGAGTCAGTTAAAGCAGGTCCTTCCATAACACAGATATTGGACTTAGCTGAAAAGGCCTTTAAAATACTTAGGTCGAAGTTTTAGAGATAAGGGTGGTGCAATGGTTTTAAGGAGGCAATGGCAACCCACTGCAGTACTCTTGCCTGGAAAATCCCATGGACAGAGGAGCCTGGTAGGCTGTCGTCCATGGGGTCACGAAGAGTCGGACACTTACTGAGCGACTTCACTTTCACTTTTCACTTTCATGCATTGGAGAAGGAAATGGCAACCCACTCCAGTGTTCTTGCCTGGAGAATCCCAGGGATGGTGGAGCCTGGTGAGCTGCCATCTGTGGGGTCACACAGAGTCGGACACGACTGAAGCGACTTGGCAGCAGCAGCAGCAATGGTTTTAAAACACCATCCCCAAATTCTTTGACACTCTTCATTGAGAACTAACTCTATTTCATCTTCCCTTGGATATGGACAGGTTTTTATCTGCTTCAAACATATAGTTAGAACTGAGTAAGGTAGAAGTGACCCTGTGTAACTACTGAGGCTATGTCAGAAAAAGAAAACAAAAATCTTGCAGTTTCTCTCCACTCCTTTTGTGATGCTTCCTCTGGCAGAAGCCAAATGTCCCATAAAAAGTTTGGTTACTGTCAGATTGTCATCCTGGAGTGGGCGCGTATAGGAATTCAGGTCAGTTGCCCTAACTGAGCTCACAGGTAACATCCATCATCAACTGTCTGCTATGGGTTGCCATCTTGATATCCAGTCCAGTTGAACTTTCATATAACTGCAGTGCCAAGTGATATCTTTCTAGAACCATATATGAGACAACAAAAGCTGAGCCTTTCCTTAATTAGCATAAAATTATGAGCAAACTAAAATGATTATTTTCAGCTGCTAAGTGTGGAATTTATTATGCAGAAATAATAACCAGGACAGGTAGAGAAGAGATGGGAACAGTTGGAGAATTACAGCAGTGAAATGGGAACTGTAAGAGAGAAACAGGAGGATATTCTAGAAGTGAAAAGCATAATATTAAAAAAATGAACATTTATGTGATGGGTCTGGTAACTGGACGTGAGAAATGAGAGGATCAATTAAACTAGAAGATGAGTAAATAGAACTTATTTTAATGAAGCAAAATGAATACATATGTTATATTGTCTATGCCATTCCTTAGACTCAGAATTCCTCAGCAGGATTAAGTTCCAGTAACCTGGGGTGGTGATTTATCTGCTAGTACACCTTTTATTGTATCCTTGCCTTCTTTGTATCACCTCCCTATCTTCCAATAAATTACTTGCACTTGAATCCTTATCCTAGGACCTGAATCTGAAGAAATTCAAATTATACATGTGTTATAAAAGGTGACAAAATCCTAAGAAGTCAATTCTATTATAAAACCTTTTTATAACTTTTTAAAGTTGAGGAAATAGAGTAGTAGAGAGGTAAAGGAACATGGCCAAGATCATATAGCTAGGAAGTATATGAAAAAGACACTAGTGCCTCCTCTTAACCATATTTGATACTATCTTTCATGGGGTAGCATTATACACTTTATAGAGTCCTCCCAACACATTGTCTCGTTCATCTTTAGAACAAGTCAGTAAGATGGGCAAAACATACACTTTTACTCAATTTTTTAAAATTTAAATCAGATAAAGACACTAACTTAAAAAGAAAGTGACTTAATTAAACTTACACATAGATCTAGGGGCAATGCTAAGACCAGAGCTGGGTCTTCTGATTTTTGTTTAATTTTTTACCTGCTATACCATGTTATAGGACTACAAGTCAATGAAAAATACCTCTATATACTTCAATTACCCCCTTGCTATTTCCTGAAATTCTTTAAAAAATCTAAACTGTTGAAGATGTAATCTTTGATCATATTTTTTAGCTCAAGATTTTTAGAAAATTCTAAGGTGACTGTTGCTTATGTATATTTAGCTATTCTCAAATATAACTAAGCCCTGGGGATACATTTGTTAGAAATCAAGGACAAGGTGACCATGTTAATAATTTCAAGAGGCAATATGTACAGTGATTAAACCCATAGTCTTTGGAGCCAGGTTTCTTTCATTGGGAAAATTATCTAACCTTTCTCTGCCTTGATCTCCTTATTTGCAAAATGGAATCAACAATATTTACATGATTGGGTTATGAATATTGAAAAGTTAAAATACATGAAAAGCAGTTAGAATAGTACTTAATAACATTTCATTTTCTGTCCCATCCAGTTGAGTTTTCCATTCTTCAGGAATGGAGTTATGATGCCCCCAAAATGGTGTTTTTGTGACCAGCTCTTGAATATATCAGAGCAATTTTGAGGGGGTATTTTCTTCTACCATATGATTTTAAAGGATGACATAGAATTAGAGTGGAACTTGGTAAAAATCTAAACAGGACATCAGATGCAGGGCCAGGAAAAATGAGACATCACTGGATGGAAAGATGAATGTCAAACAATGTGAACACTGTGGTGGGGAAACTTCCTTAATGGGGATAGATTCCTTTAAGTAAAAACAAGGTCAGGAAAAAGAGGTAATTAAAAGATGTGCTCATGAACTTTGGGCAGAACGATGCAAAGAGGTCTGATGAAAAATAAGTTCTCTATATTCCTGCCATAGTGACTGGGAAGTTCAAATTCTACAACTACTTAAAAATGAATATGGACAAGGACTGGAGTGTGGTGTAGATGACAAAGTCAAAGATTGCTGGTGAGAGTTTGGAAGATTATTTTTCTTATTTTGAGTTTCCTTATGTGCTACAATGTGGATCGTGTAATTCAAATAGTCAAGACCACAAAGTAAGGTTAACTCATTTACTTTAAGGAAGGATACACATTAGAATTAATCCAATGGAAATGACCAGAGTCACCAGTTCCTCACACTGCCTCCAAGTAAAAAAGTTAAATGTTCTCAAAAAGCTACTGCTTACTTGAAATCTTTAATGCTACCCGAAGACCATAATCATTAAACCTTATGGTAATGGAAGAGGTGATGGTATACATTTATATAAGTATTAGTACAAAGTTCATGCACCAGAGAATTTATTAGGTCAGTTTTAATAAATATCACTCTCCAAGATGCCTAATGTCTTTTTATACTTACAAAAATGCTTACATAAATAAAACATTCCAAACTTGTTTAAAAAGTAAGCAAATTTGCTTAAAATTAATTATTGTAGAGATTTATTAATACTAGTCAAAGTTAGAGGGGGAACTTCGAAAGATTAAAAAGCAGTTTTAGAAAGATTCCTATATGATTATGGTAAACACATGCAGGGTTTTTTGAAATGAGAACTTTGTCCTTTTAAATAAGATGGCAAGTTAATTGTTCTTAATAATATGCTATGGGGAACCACTGACTTTATCTGTGAAGTTTAGTAAACAAGAATTGAAGTGATGAATATAAAATTTCTATTTTGACAAGCAGCGATTACAAAGTCAAACTATTGTAGGAATGAGCACAAGTAACTCAAAGAAGATCACCCATGATATTAGGAAGTTTACTCATGACGTTCTCATTAGAAACTAACATTGTGTTTGGCAGAGCTTATGCGTAGCTCCTTAAGAGGGTGCTTTTGTTGCTGTTAAGCAACTACTGTATTTAAAAAACACCATACAAGAAGATAAAGTCAATACTGATTCTGAAACTGAACGGGACAGAGACTGGAGGATGGCATAAATGAAAGTCAATGACTGCTGGTGAAATTGAGGGTGATTATTTTTCTTACTTAGAGTTTCCCAATGTTCTCTATTGTGGTATGTGATTAAGAAGCCAGATCTTCAGGCAGTAGCTTTCAAAGTATGAAAGTATGCACGTAGCTGATAGGAATATGAAAAGATGCTCAACATTGCTAATTATTAGAGAAATGCAAATGGAAAGTATGAGATACCTCCTCACACCAGATAGATGGCTCTTATCAAAAAGTCTACAAATAACAAATGTTGGAGAGGATGTGGAGAAAAGGGAACCTTCCTACACTTACTGGTGGGAATGTACATTGGTGCAGCCACTGTGGAAAATAGTATGAAGGTTCCTCAGGAAACGAAAACTAGAATCACCATATGATCCAGCAATATCACTCGAGGGCACATATCTGGACAAGATTATACTGTGAAAAAGATACATGCACCTCTATATTCATAGCAGCACTATTCACAGTAGCCAAGACATAGAAACAATCTAAATGTTCATCAACAGAAGAATGGATAAAGACGATACGTACATATATACAGT
>SJYX01007226.1:143058-172695 GCA_006410675.1 Oreotragus oreotragus | reverse complement strand
TCCCTGGGATTCTCCAGGCAAGAACACTGGAGTGGGTTGCCATTTCCTTCTCCAATGCATGAAAGAGAAAAGTGAAAGTGAAGTCGCTCAGTCTGTCCGACTGTTAGCGACCCCATGGACTGCAGCCCACCAGGCTCCTCTGTCCATTGGATTTTCCAGGCAAGAGTACTGGGGTGGGGTGCCATTGCCTTCCCCGAGTATATAGTCCTATGGGACTGCAAACCTATACCTTGCTAGGCACCACTTCAAGGAGTCCCCTGGGTGCAATCCCCACAACTGGGGCTTCAAACGAGCATAGATGCTCCTGTCTGGGAGATTCCTGTAAGCTGTAGTGAAGCAGAGGGAGGGTGCAAAGATGCTGTGCCCTAGCCTATGGTTTCCAAGAACACATCCATATCTAAAGGGCTCTACAGGTGTGCCTGCACCTCAGGCCAAAGCTCCAGGACCAGCAAAGAGGATGCCCTGGCAGAAGTACTAGAGGGTGCCTCAGACTACCCTCCATGCACTGCCTCAGGTGGTGGCCTGCCAAGAACCGCCTTGCAAATTGCTACACTCCCATGGGACCCAGTGGCTCAGCGGTAAACAGCCTGCAATGCAGACAACGAGGGTTGGATCCCTGGGTGGGGAAGATCCCCTGGAGGAGAAGCTGGCAACCCACTCCAGTATTCCTGCCTAGGGAATTCCATGGACAGAGGAGCCTGGCGGGCTACAGTCCATGGGATCACAAGGGGTTGGACACGACTGAAGCAACTAAACAATGACTAGGGACCCAGGCTTGCACGCTCTGCTGGCCACCAGAACCAATAGATCAAGGAGTGGCCCCTGGGTAGCCGGTAGAGATGGGGGCAGCGAGACGCATATAAAAGCGTCAATCTGGGGATCCCGGCCCCTGGAAGTGGTGCAGGGCCGGTGAAGATGGCTGCCGCCGGTCTCCGCCGGGAGAGCAGGTCCCCTGTCCTATCCGATGCCTGCCAGCCAAACAGCCGAAGGAGGCTCTCCCACACCGAGTCCGGGCACCCTGGATTGGCGCTTGCCCTGGGCTTCGGGGCTGGTGAGTTCCTGGGCGCGCGGGCAGCGCGGGCCCCTTAGGAACCCTCCACCCTGTAGCCTCGTGGGGCTTGTGGACCGAGCCCGGTTTGTTTTCAGCGCTAGATATTTTGGGGTCTCGCGGATGCCACTTTAAAAAGCGGGAGTGCATGCGGTGGGGTTCAGACCCTTTCCTTCGCTTCTCAGCGAGCAGTCATGGGTCTACGCCCAGCGGGTGGGGAAGGGGGGACCGGTGGGGCCTGCGGAGAGATGGTGACGGAGCCTCTCTCCCCTGCTTCCGTGGGGACCTGCTCTCCTTCCCCTGGATTCGAGGAGTGGCTCAGGCAATTTTTAGTTTTTTTTTTTTTTTTTCAGAGGACGTTTTTCCATATGTAGCTGTAGACTTGATGTGTTTATGGGAGGAGGTGTATTCAGGGTCCTCTAAGGTTGCCATTTTGAACTGAGAACTTACAAATCTCTTAAATGAACTTGTAAATCTCTTAATTGAAGCCAGTATCCACCTGAGGGGCTTCCCAGGTGGCGCAGTGGTGGAGACTCCGCCTGCCAATACAGGAGATGTAAGAGACACCGGTTTGATCCCTGCGTTGGGCAGATCCCCTGGAGAAGGGAACGGCAGCCCACTCCAGTTTTCTCGCCTGGAGAACCCCATGGGCTGAAGAGCCTGACAGGCTGCAGTCCAGGGTGTCGCCAACAGTCCCACACAGCCGAGCGAATGAGCACCGCGCATCTGCCCGGGACTTGAGGTATATGGATAAAAATGATAATTTTAACCTAGTCTGGTTCTTCTGAATCATCGACAAAAGGGTCTCCTTTATTTCCAAAGCAAACAGGAGTAGGAAACAGCTGTGTCACGTTGAGAAGTGTATCGTATGATGGGTTATATATCCTAATTTCCTTCATCATCAGCACTCATGATAAAATGCTTACATTATTAACTCCATGAACCTTTGCCCAGAGGTTGACCGTTTCATAAGTGAAATCAAGCTGATGAGAGCATTGGTGTTGTTTAGTCACTCAGTTGTGTCCAATTCTTTCACCAACACCAAGGACTGTTGTAGTCAGCCAGGCTCCATGGGATTTCCAGGGCAGGAATACTGGAGTGGGTTGCCATTTCCTCCTCCAGGAATTCTTCCTGACCCAGGGATCGACCCTGAGTCTCCTGAATTGGCAGGTGGATTCTTTACCACTGAGCCTCCAGAGAAGCCAGATGAGAGCATGGCTACATGCATAACATTTTAATAACTTCAAAACTTCCGCCTGAGGGAGTAACTTATGATCTCTTGTTATCTCATTCTCCAACGGGAAGGATCAAGAAAGCGAAGAGCAAATTTTTCAAGAGGTAGGATTATCTTACGAAAACGTTCCATTCAGCATTTGTGACAAGGATGTGCAGCATCTGTCAGAATGGTTCCCATTTCTTGGCTTTAAGGAACTGTTGCAGTCAGCCAGGCCCCTCTATCCATGGGATTCCCAGGGCTAGAATATTGGAGTGGGTTGCCATTTCCTCCTCCAGTGACAGTCAGACATTATGGTATGTTTAGAGGCTGAAGGCAAAATTCCTTGAGATTACAGTGCTTTCTCACTGTATTCTCTCTGCAACACTCAGGCATACAAGGGAGTGGATTCTGTAAATTAGTAATTGACAAAAAGAGCATAGCACGTTCCTTTTTCTCACAGTGTTCCTTCTAGAATTTGTCTCGATAGAACCATGTGTCCTTCATGATTGTAAGATAATTTTTTTGTTGTTTCATTAGAAGCTGTGCTTTAAATTTTTAGAGTGACTCTAACAAAATGTGTTTTCTTATTATCAGGATAGGTTCAAAAGCCTCTTGAGAAGGAGTTTGTTTAAACGAATGTCCAAGTACAACTATAAATGACATGAATTTCCAAAGAACATTCAGGACATTCATATCATGAGGTGGGGGAAAAGGAGAGGGGAAATATCATGAAGTAATTTTATCCAGACTTAACCACTGCACCAGTTTCCCTAAGATCAAAATATAATTTTCTTTTGTTCTAAAACTGAGCTTTGCAAATTGAGTCTGTTTTTTTTTTTTGATGACATATGGCAAAGTTTCAGAAGAACCCAAAGCTGCTTGANATTTTTCCATATGTAGCTGTAGACTTGATGTGTTTATGGGAGGAGGTGTATTCAGGGTCCTCTAAGGTTGCCATTTTGAACTGAGAACTTACAAATCTCTTAAATGAACTTGTAAATCTCTTAATTGAAGCCAGTATCCACCTGAGGGGCTTCCCAGGTGGCGCAGTGGTGGAGACTCCGCCTGCCAATACAGGAGATGTAAGAGACACCGGTTTGATCCCTGCGTTGGGCAGATCCCCTGGAGAAGGGAACGGCAGCCCACTCCAATTTTCTCGCCTGGACAACCCCATGGGCTGAAGAGCCTGACAGGCTGCAGTCCAGGGTGTCGCCAACAGTCCCACACAGCCGAGCGAATGAGCACCGCGCATCTGCCCGGGACTTGAGGTATATGGATAAAAATGATAATTTTAACCTAGTCTGGTTCTTCTGAATCATCGACAAAAGGGTCTCCTTTATTTCCAAAGCAAACAGGAGTAGGAAACAGCTGTGTCACGTTGAGAAGTGTATCGTATGATGGGTTATATATCCTAATTGCCTTCATCATCAGCACTCATGATAAAATGCTTACATTATTAACTCCATGAACCTTTGCCCAGAGGTTGACCGTTTCATAAGTGAAATCAAGCTGATGAGAGCATTGGTGTTGTTTAGTCACTCAGTTGTGTCCAATTCTTTCACCAACACCAAGGACTGTTGTAGTCAGCCAGGCTCCATGGGATTTCCAGGGCAGGAATACTGGAGTGGGTTGCCATTTCCTCCTCCAGGAATTCTTCCTGACCCAGGGATCGACCCTGAGTCTCCTGAATTGGCNGTTGTTTAGTCACTCAGTTGTGTCCAATTCTTTCACCAACACCAAGGACTGTTGTAGTCAGCCAGGCTCCGCTATCCATGGGATAAGGTCCCGTCCTTATGACCCCACCCAACGGTAAAGGAGGAGGTCCTTCAGAAGGACTGGGTCCCTAGGTGGGACTCAGAGGACTTAACCGTCCACCTAAGAAATGGTGACTCGGAGGTCCCTTCGGTCTACTCTCGCACCGATGTACGTATTGCAAAATTATTGAAAAGTTAACTTCCGCCTGAGGGAGTAACTTATGATCTCTTGTTATCTCATTCTCCAACGGGAAGGATCAAGAAAGCGAAGAGCAAATTTTTCAAGAGGTAGGATTATCTTACGAAAACGTTCCATTCAGCATTTGTGACAAGGATGTGCAGCATCTGTCAGAATGGTTCCCATTTCTTGGCTTTAAGGAACTGTTGCAGTCAGCCAGGCCCCTCTATCCATGGGATTCCCAGGGCTAGAATATTGGAGTGGGTTGCCATTTCCTCCTCCAGTGAAAGTCTAACATTATGGTATGTTTAGAGGCTGAAGGCAAAATTCCTTGAGATTACAGTGGTTTCTCACTGTATTCTCTCTGCAACCCTCTGGCATACAAGGGAGTGGATTCTGTAAATTCGTAATTGACAAAAAGAGCATGGCACGTTCCTTTTTCTCACAGTGTTCCTTCTAGAATTTGTCTCGATAGAACCATGTGTCCTTCATGATTGTAAGATAATTTTTTTGTTGTTTCATTAGAAGCTGTGCTTTAAATTTTTAGAGTGACTCTAACAAAATGTGTTTTCGTATTATCAGGATAGGTTCAAAAGCCTCTTGAGAAGGAGTTTGTTTAAACGAATGTCCAAGTACAACTATAAATGACATGAATTTCCAAAGAACATTCAGGACATTCATATCATGAGGTGGGGGAAAAGGAGAGGGGAAATATCATGAAGTAATTTTATCCAGACTTAACCACTGCACCAGTTTCCCTAAGATCAAAATATAATTTTCTTTTGTTCTAAAACTGAGCTTTGCAAATTGAGTCTGTTTTTTTTTTTTGATGACATATGGCAAAGTTTCAGAAGAACCCAAAGCTGCTTGATAAATAGTGTTCATTTTCTTATCTGTTTCTAAAACGTTCCGTGGTAAACATTTTAATAACACACAAATAATCCAAATATGGATAAATAATTACTGGAATACAAAATTCTCATGATTACGCAGAGTCTCTTTGGACTGGGCCATCAGAACCAACAAAGGGAATGTAAACATATTTTCTGCCATTTGTGTTACTTATATTGAAATGCAGTGAAAGTGATGTTCTAAGGAAAACAGGCATTTGATGAAGAGTTTGAGCAGGTTCACTCTTGTGATCACCAGAGATAATATTTAAAAATGGTTGATAGCTCAGATACGAAGTATCAAAAAGGAACTCAAATGAATAGGTATTATATTTACATAATGAACTACTTAGTAACTGTTTCTGTAACTTTAGTCCTCCTGCATATGGTACAGTCATCATCTCTAAGTTCTGAGATCTGTCCCATTTTATCAGGGAAGATATTTTAGGAAATACAGAGCTATGCCTAGGGAACTAAAAACCAAGTCACTGTTATTGTCACCTTGGGTTCTTAGTTATAGGACGTGTTTTTCTCCTAGATTTTAAACACACATTTATAAAAAGTTCTTATTTTACTTTTTATTGCTTGAGTCCTTTATTTAAAGTTTTCCCAGTTTCCTAGCTCCTAAGAGGAAGGGTCTATGTATTACTTTCTAATTACCCTTCTCCAGGCTTTTTCTCTCGACTATCTTATCTCCTCTTTGTTTTCATGAAATGTTCATTTCACCACTGTATAAGTTATCTCTATCTTCTAGCAGGAATACATTGTACTAATTGTATATTCCGATCTGTGTGTGTGTGTGTGTGTGTGTGTAATAGACTCTTGAGAGTCCCTTGGACTGCAAGGAGATCCAACCAGTCCATTCTGAAGGAGATCGACCCTGGGATTTCTTTGGAAGGAATGATGCTAAAGCTGAAACTCCAGTACTTTGGCCACCTCATGCGAAGGGTTGACTCATTGGAAAAGACTCTGATTCTGGGAGGGATTGGGGGCAGGAGGCGAAGGGGACGACCAAGGATGAGATGGCTGGATGGCATCACGGACTCGATGGACGTGAGTCTGAGTGAACTCTGGGAGTTGGTGATGGACAGGGAGGCCTGGCGTGCTGCGATTCATGGGGTCGCAAAGAGTCGGACACGACTGAGCGACTCAACTGAACTGAACTGAACTGATAGCTGCTGTGCATGTGTGTGGTAGGTTTTTAATGAATTTTTTCTTTCTAAATGAATGTATCAGTCTAGGTCTATTCTCCCTTATTACGCAAGACAAGTGTGGTCAAATCCATCATAAAACAATCTTCCTTCTGGTTAAATGCATAAAAGAAGTCCCAAAGAATGTCTAAGTAGCCTTTCGCATTCAAATGTCATATTCCAATACATACAGAGTCCACAGTGATGGATGTTCAAAACTGGATTCTCTGACACATTCAACTCATCTCCACGCTTTTATCTTCTGTCTTTGATTGTTAGACCTGTACGCGCCTCACTACATTGTTTATCTGTCAGCCCCTAGAGCTCCCTGTGCTTTTTAATATTTTGNCAAGATACCCTGATGCTGGGAAAGATTGAGGGCAGGAGGAGAAGGGGATGACAGAGGATGAGACGGTTGGATGGAATCATTGATTCAGTGGACATGAGTGTGAGTAAGTGCTGGGAGATGGTGAAGGACAGGGAAGCTGGGCGGGCTGCAATCCATGGGGCCACAGAATTGAACATGACTGAGAAAATGAACAACAATGCTATGAATTAATACACAAATGCCTTTTCTTCCCAAGATAGCTTGAGTGGGTTTTCTACTACTGGTAATCTAATGAGTCAAATTTGACACTGTAACACAAAAATTGAATCATTTAAATCTGAAACCAAGAATTTGTCTTGTTTCAGATAAAGGATAACATAGGAGACATGAATTTGTATTTGAACTAGCTAAGATAAAGAATTCAACATAGCGACACAGTATAGGCAGATAAAAAAATATTTTTTCAAGAGACTAATACCACAACCACACAAAAAAGTATTTCTATATGCATTTGGCTAGGGACTCCACTTATTACATAACCAAGGAAATGGAATAATTAACTTCATTTGGTGGGGCAGACCAGGCAGGTGTAGATATTCAGATGCGAATGGGCAGGAAGGCAGAGAAATACAAGGAAGAGAGAATGTGGAACCAGTTAGATATTAGTAGGAAATTCTAGTCTATTACTTAGACAGTTATAAAACTCTCTTTTATTAGCCATAATGGCTTTCAATATCTTCTATGCCCTATGCACATCAAATATCTCTATTTCTTGTAACAAGTCTGTATGTATTATTAATTCTACTTTACAAGAAGGAAACTGAGGCTTAGAAAGTTGGTAAAGGCCATAGAGTTAAAGAACAGAAGTAGAGTTTGAACTCATAGCTTTTGATTTTTAAAGTCCAGCGTTTTCTTTGCTTCTTGATACACCAACCTACTCCCTTGGAACAAGGATACCAAAGAGTGCAGTGATTCTCAATACATTGACCTCATCAGGTTCCAGCAGAAGATCTTGAAGTGGGCAGGAAGATCACTGAAATGGCAGTCTTGCTTTTGGATATATCCTTTAATTAAAAGAATATGTCTGCTGAAGGTGATCAGCATCGTTTCCTAGCTTAGGCAATGGACTGTGGAGCCAGGCTAATTGTGACATCCTGGCTAAACTATTCACCTCTTTGTGTTTCAGATTCCCTATTTTTTAAAAGGGGCTATTAATTCTATATGGGCTTCCCAGGTGGCCTAGTGATAAAGAACCTACCTGCCAGTACAGGAGATGTAAGAGATGCAGGTTGGATCCCTGGGTCAGGAAGATCCCCTGGAGGCGGGAATGGCAACCCACTCCAGTTTTCTTGCCTGGATTATCCCCATGGACAGAGGAGCCTGGTGGGCTACAGTCCATAGGGTCACACAGACTTGGACACAACTGAAGTGACTGAGCATGCATATATTAATACTATATACCTCTTAGAACTTTTATGAGAATTAAATATGGTAATGTTTGTAAAGCCCTTCAAGAGCATTGGGTGCATAGTAAGCACTACATACATGTCTATTGATAAAATAACTTTATTATTAATTTACAGAAGGTGTAAGTATTATTGTGTTTTAATATTAGAGTATTTTTTACCTTTGAATTGGTTCCTCCAAGTGAGGATCTGTCAAATTTGATATTATTTTCTTTTCTGTTTTTAAATGGTAGAGGTATGTAATCCTTTATTTATTTTTTTCGACACTATTTTCATTTTGGCCTGGATTGCACTTTGATGTGGGGGCTGACCTGTGTATTTCAGGATACTGAGCAGCACCCCTGGTCTCTACCCACTAGATGTCAGTAGCACCTCCCCCATGTGACGGCTAAAATTATCTCCAGACACGGACCAGTTTCCCAATCGCGATGGCGAAATCGTCCCCTTTGAGAATCCTTGCTCTCCGTGTAGGAGTTAATAGCTATAAACCTCGGATTTGTATACCATTATTAGCACTGACCAAGTTATAAAGTGGAGCCAATGACTACTGTCACCACCACTACTACAGACGTTTCAAAGTCAAAACTCAGTAACCTGTTAGAAAAGTTCTTGAAGGACTAAGATCTTGTTGCCAGCTTGCTATAAAGTCTGCAGAATTTCACCACTCTGCTAAATATGGCAGTTTCTGCATTCAGTGTGCTCTGGTCGTTCCCCGTCTTTGTGCGTTTCCCCTGGGTGCCCTTCTTTGTGCAGCACTGCCGCGGGTCTACCAGTAGGTGGTATCCATGAATAATGGGATCCACAGCCTTTCCTTCGCAGGCGTGCTCAGATTACCTCTCCCACTTGGCTGTGCTGAGCTCCCTCCGTAGGGATAGCCTACTTCTTTCCTCTAACTTGCGGAGGCGGGGCGGGGGGGCGAGGGGAGGGGAGGAGTTTTCAAACAGAATTTTGCCTCTCCTTATTGTGGAGGAGCTTTGCCACACTTTATAGAGGAGCAGATATTATGTATGCGTAACTCTACGATATGAGTTGGATGCCATGACTTGTAAGCAAAATATTAGAGGCAATTCTTTGCTGGATATTTAGAATTCTGCTACTTTGGGTATCCAGATTGTGTTATTTCAGTCTCCTTCGCTGACCACGAATTACTGCATCCACAGTTCCATGTGTCCATATGGGGACTGGCTTAAGAAAATAAAAAAAAGAAGACTGAATAGTACTTTTACCTAGTGCATTTTAAATGCACATAAAAGCACACTGTCTCCTCTATTCGTATATCACAGTCAGACTGTTGAAACATTCCAATTCTAGTAATAAATTATAAGCTTATAGAAGTAAATCGTATGCCATTTTCATTTTCATATGTCACAGGGTATTTAAAGGTTTCAAATATCAGAAAGATGTATATTAGATAGTAATATTATAGTTTATAAAATTTTAGTATATTACATTTTAGTCCTTTCTTATGCAACAATCTGAATCTACCACATCTGCCTTCTCTGGATTTTAAATTCTGATGCTTCGTTCATCACCATGGAGGAAGCTACATTCCCGTTACTACACGGCCTGAATAGATCAGACTTGCTCTTTGGAAAATGGATACAGGAAACCTTCAGAAATAACGTTGTCATTTATGAGCCAAAAAGGCAGAATTAAAAGCAAAAATTTTTCTGGGAAGTAAAGTGAGGATTAATCTTCAAAGAAAAGTTGAAGGGTGGCTTTCTAAATTAATTGATTTCATCTGACACATGGGAAGGATTTTGCTGTTTCACTTCCCCTGGGACACTTCTACACTTGTTATAAAATCAGGATGAGTCTATCATTGCCTCCAGCTTTTCAATCTACATCTGACCTTGTGTTCCAATCAATATTATACTGATTGGTATTAATATTGCAGAGAGCCAAAATGACTGGATCAACGGCACCTCGGTTTGATCAATTGTTAGGTATAGATCTAATGTTAAGAATTCTGTTACTCGTGAAATTATGATCAAACAAACAAGCCCCTAGTAGAACTTGGACAGTTTAGTAATAATAGATTATCCTCAGTTAGTAAAATAAAGTGAGGCTTTACTAAACAATATGCACCAGGAAGTTCTAGACATATTTTTATTTTAAAAATTATTAGAAGTTTGGAAAATACTTTTTAATAATATTTTAAAAATTTATTTACATTATGATAAATTTGATCCATCTATCTTCGTTATCATCATTCATCCTTCAGTCATAATGTTTTGTCATACATATATATGTATTTAAAGAAATCATTGCTGGAAATCTCTACGTGTATCATCTTCATCTCATTCAAGGCAATGGCACCCCACTCCAGTACTCTTGCCTGGAAAATCCCATGGACAGAGGAGCCTAGTAGGCTGCAGTCCATGGAGTCACCAAGAGTCGGACACGACTGAGTGACTTCACTTTCCCTTTTCACTTTCATACATTGGAGAAGGAAATGGCAGCCCCCTCCAGTGTTCTTGCCTGGAGAATCCCAGGGACGGGGGAGCCTGGTGGGCTGCCGTCTATGGGGTCGCACAGAGTTGGACATGACTGAAATGACTTAGCATTCCTATTTATCCTTCTCTAATCATTTTCCAGAATATAGTGCTTATCATACCATGTAAGTTTTTACGGCATATACTGTTATTCTGCTTGTTTTATAATAAATGTTCTCATACTCAGTGTTTCCTCTAATAACTTGTTTTTTAATTCAAATTAAGCTTAGTGAGATTTATCCATGTTCATGCAACTCTTACATAGATGGGTAGAGTGTAATTTGTTTATCCATCCTTCAACTGAAGGATATTTAGGTTGTTTATAGCTTGTCTTTGTTACAGAAAGGGCTGCAGTGAGCATTTGTGTGCATGTGTGAGAGGGTCTCCAACAGAGATTTGCTAGATTATAGGAAATGCATCTTCAAATTTATCATACATTCTCCAAATTGTTCTTAAACTCATACTTCCTTCAGCCATGTATGAGAGTTCTTCTTATTCCATAATACCATTAGTTAGTGGTATTATTAGACTCCATCTTGCTTGTCTTTCACCAACTGAGGATTATGAAATTGTATCTTATTGTGGTTTTATGTTGCATTTATCAGGTCAACAGCCTATTGCCTTACATTGATTTGCTATTGAGTTTTCCTTTTCTGAAGAATTTTGTGTTTATATATCCTTTGTTACTTTTTTCTCTTTGGTCCTTTGACTCTGTTCTTATGGATTTACAGAATCTCTCCTACCTTAACCCCTACCCCCATCTTCCAATGTCTTATTTTGTTATTTGTAACATCACAATTTTTATATGTTATTTTAAAAACAATTAGAGTTAAATTTTATTTTCCTCACAAGAAAAAGTTACATTTTCTTCAGTATTAAATCTCTCAAGTATTCAAATGATATACACAAATACAAGAAATTTAAGACAAATGAAAAGAAATTATATGTATACAAATTACTATCAATATAGCTTTTATACTCTTTATAATTTCTCTTCTTTTCTGTATAAATAACATCAAAATTTGCCTTTAGCTTGGTTAGTAAATCACATTACATTTAACCTGTATTTTAGGGAAACAGTGCACTGCAAAGATCTTTTTAATCATTAACATTTGTTTAATAGTTTAACGAATATATAATTTTGCCCACAAAACCTAGGTCTTTTAGTAATATTGCTTGATAACTCTGAGTAGTATTTAAAGTTCCCTGAATTTCAGTTTCCTCACTGTAAAATGAGAAGGACCAAGAAAGAAAATCATGAAATGTCCCCACTAACTTTAACATTTTGTATTAGAGACTCACACAGACTTACTGAGTGTAAAACACCTGTGACTATTCTCATTTCCATTTTAGCTTCTCACATGCTTTCTTATTCTTTTTCAGGGCCCCAGAGATCCAAACTATTCTTATTCCTTTTCTGAACTATAGCCCATCTAGTATAGTGACTCTAAAATTATATATTTCAAATCTCTGGGAGCCTGTAGAGTCATTGGAGTTATAAAGAAAATGTAAATCTTAAAATGCATCAGATATTTCCGATAGATTAAAAATGGCTCATATGTATGCACTTTAATTTTTCAAATACAAATGGATGCTCCTATGATTAGTAAAAATTTTTTGCAGGGCATTTTTTTCATAATGGATTATGTACAATTTAATTTGTGATTTACAGATCAAGGAAAAGGTAAAAGATTTTTGTCCTTCTGTGTTTTATGGACAGTATAATGAAAAGAAGATAATTATTGTTGTGAAGATATTTGGAAATTTTGGTTTTTGATAATGTTAGGAATACTAACTATTCTTATACTATTTCATTTTCTTATTTTTTTCAATATGAGTTTCTTCTGAAAATAAATATATATATCAGTTTTTGGTAAGGCTTTCTGGAAAATTACTATAGAAAAAAAAGTAACAGCTTGATATCCTCTGTGCCCCATGGCCTTTATATGCACCTTTACTTTTTTCACTTTTGACACTATATCTAATTGAGTATATCTGCCTTCTTTACTGTGGTTTTTCCTGGTAGTTCAGATGGTAAAGAATCTGCCTGAAATATAGGAGACCTGGGTTTGTTTACTTGAAGATAATAATTGTTGCTTACTTACTATTGATTTCTCCATGATACCTAACATGTCATTGTGCATAGTTAGTACATGCTTAATAAAAATTTTTTATATTGAATTGAATGATTCTGTGATTCTACCGGGAGACTGGAAAGCTGCTAATAGATCAGAAACAGTGAGCAGTCACCTGTTCTGGGAAAGTGGGAATGACCAAAGGACATGTCTCCTGATTAGAATATCATTCAATAAATATCAGTATTCTGGGCTGCCTCAAGGACCATCCCGATACTCAAGGAAGTCCAAGGATCCTTCATCTATTTCTCTTGAGTTTTGCATGATTAGGTGATTAGATGAGGGCCTTGGGGGGCAGGGCTTTGTCAAGTTTGCCAAACAAAGATTAGACATCAGAAATTTGTTACATTTGTTTAATACTCTACAGCTTTCAAAATGCTTTAATTATTATATGTTTTGCCAGGTATTATATGTGTATTTTATGGGAAGCTTATATTTACATATTTCTTAACTAGATTGATGTATAAGAAATTAAGGGTGGAGGAGTTCCAGAGGATTCCTTAGGTCTTTGATGGTGCCAATAGCCTAACAAGTCTAAATGTAGTTCCACAAAACATATAAAGGGAAGACTTATTGAATGATTGGGCTTCCCTGGTGGCTCAGGATAGGACTCCTCATTTCTGTCCCCTGTTTGGAAACTTCCAATGGTTGTTCCACCCTGGTAAATGAAGTATAATTATATTAGTTACATGTGGGAAAATGTAGTTAGGGTTTCTCAATAACATTTTTCATGATCCTTCTAAGTTGCCTAAGGGACTTAGATCTGTTTTCCAGTGGGAGAGACTGTCCATATCTCCAAGGGGTTGACATCTGGCTTTTTCTAGTACTTTTCTGAGCAGCTGGCACTTAAGTCCAGGCTTTTTAATGTCAAAGAAGTTTATTTTAACCCAGACTCTATGAAGATTAGTTCATTTTTTGCCATAAAAAATCAAGTCAGTGTGGGAATGGGGCAGGGAGGAAGAAGAACAGTCACGTGACATGCCCTGCTATACCCTGTTTCCAGGGACTATCTCCAAAGGATGCCATAGGATGCTAAGAGATGGAGAATCTTTGAAACCATTGCATTTCTGTCCATGCTTTTGGCCCATATGAAACCCTCTACAATACTCAAGGAAAATGAGATTCTTGTCTGTATACTTCAAATATGCCTTTCTCCCTATTTTCATGCTTTTTTTCCTGTTTTATTCCAAGCTGTTTGCTGTTCCTCTCATATTCTGCACATTTATACTCTAATTACTTACATTCACAGTATCTTTTCTAACTTGTTTGCCAGGCAGTCCTACGGTCTTGGTCACCATAACAGTTAAACAGAGCTGTGCCATAGAGCTATTGGTTGCCTACCACACTAACACCCCATTTCTGATTTTTTTCATCTAAAAAAAATTGTCTTTGTAAGCATACCAATTGGTTGATGGTTTAACCATGAAAAAATGATTTATTTTTATTAAAAAAGCAAGAGAGTTCCAGAAAAACATCCATTTCTGCTTTATTGACTACGCCAAAGCCTTTGACTGTGTGGATCACAATAAACTATGGAAAATCCCGAAAGAGATGAGAATACCAGACCACCTGACCTGCTTCTTGAGAAATCTGTATGCAGGTTAGGATGCAACAGTTAGAACTGGACATGGAACAACAGACTGGTTCCAAATAGGAAAAGGAGTACGTCAAGGCTCTATATTGTCACCCTGCTTATTTAACTTCTATGCAGAGTACATCATGAGAAACGCTGGACTGGAAGAAACACAAGCTGGAATCAAGATTGCTGGGAGAAATATCAATAACCTCAGATATACAGATGACACCATCCTTATGGCAGAAAGTGAAAAAGAACTAAAGAGCCTCTTGATGCAAGTGAAAGAGGAGAGTGAAAAAGTTGGCTTAAAACTCAACATTCAGGAAATGAAGATCATGGTGTCTGGTCTCATCACTTCATGGCAAATAGATGGAGAAACAGTGAAAACAGTGTCACTTTATTTTTCTGGGCTCCAAAATCACTGAAGATTTTGACTGCAGCCATGAAATCGAAAGATGCTTACCCCTTGAGAGAAAAGCTATGACCAACCTAGACAGCATATTCAAAAGCAGAGACATTACTTGGCCAACAAAGGTCCATCTAGTCAAAGCTATGGTTTTTCCAGTAGTCATGTATGGATGTGACAGTTGGACTATAAAAAAAGCTGAGTGCCGAAGAATTGATGCTTTTGAACTGTGATGTTGGAGAAGACTCTTGTGAGTCCCTTGGACAACAAAGAGATCCAACCCGTTTATCCTAAAGGAAATTAGTCCTGAGTATTCCGGAGAAGGCAGTGGCAACCCACTCCAGTACTCTTGCCTGGAAAATCCCATGGATGGTGGAGCCTGGTAGGCTGCAGTACATGGGGTTGCTAAGAGTGAGGCACGACTGAGCAACTTCACTTTCACTTTTCATTTTCACACATTGGAGAAGGAAATGGCAACCCACTCCAGTGTTCTTGCCTGGAGAGTCCCAGGGATGGGGGAGCCTGGTGGGCTGCCGTCTTTGGGGTCGCATAGAGTTGGACACGACTGAAGCTACTTAGCAGCAGCAGCAGCATTCATTGGAAGGACTGATGCTGAAGCTGAAACTCCAATTCTTTGGCCATCTGATGGGAAGAACTGACTCATTTGAAAAGACCCCGATGCTGGGAAAGATTGAAAGTGGGAAGAGAAGGGGATGTCAGAGGATGAGATGGTTGGCTGGCATCACTGACCCAATGGACATGAGTTTGAGTAGACGCATGTGATGAGTTGGTGATGGACAGGGAAGCCTGGTGTGCTGCAGTCCATGCTGTCGCAAAGAGTCAGACATAACTGAGCAACTGAACTGAACTGAACTGAACTGAATGTGCTAGAGGGGACATACCTATACCTGTGGCTGATTCATGCTGATGTATGGCAGAAACCAGCAAAGTATTGTAAAGCAATTATCTTCCAATTATAGATAAATTAAAAACAAGCAAACAAAAAAAGATAAATCTACAAGAGAGAAAGAAGAATAGATAATCAATTTCTTGAAAAGATGGAGGAGATGAGATCCAAAGGACATATGGAGGTTACATTCCTTTAGTGTAACAGGAATGACGGGATATTGATAGGTTGTCATTTGCACAGGTGACAATTTACATATTAGGGAAAATGAAATTAATGGAGTCCCAGCCTGATGGCTTCTCTTTTCTCCAAAAACTATGAAGAATTGTCATCTGTTGAGAAAGTGGGGAGTAAAGGAAGCATTATAGATGTGAGGAGCGATGGATAAAGTCTAAAATAATCATGATGGAAAATGGGGGACGCGAATGTACAGGTAGTTTGTGAGAAAGCTTAAATGTCGTAACTTTAGCGAAGATTTTCCCTTCATCTTTTCAGCACCATTACCCTTTGCCTTCTCTTACTCTGAGGTGAAACTAATCTATAATATCTTCTGCTCTTGAAAAACCATTATAGAGACAGTCTCACTGTATCATACCCATCTGTTAGCATGTCTTGTTCCTCCAAGAGGCTGTGAACTGCACAAGACTATTTCTGAAATCTTAATTTATATCTGTACTCTGAAGTTGAGCAAATAAGGAAAACAAAACAATATTATTAGGGCCTACTAAAAAGAAATACAAATAACAATAGTTTAAAAAATTAAAGTATTATTGACATAAAATATATTAGTTTTATGCATAAAATGTAATGATTGAACATTTGTATATATTGCAAAATGGTCTCCACAGTAAGTGTAGTTACCATCTGCCACCATACAGTGGTAATAGAATATTATTGATTGTATTCTCCCATACTGTACATTATATCCCTGTGACTTACCTATTTTATAACCGGAAGTTTGTATGTTTTGACCCATTTCAGCCATTTCACCTTCCCCACAATATCCTTCTCCTCTGGCAGCCACCAGTCTGTTCTCTGTGAATCTGAGCTTTGTTTTGTTTTGTTTGTTTGATTCCACATATAGATGAAATCATGCAGAATTTGTCTTTCTCTGGCTTTTTCACTTAGCATAATATCCTCAGGGTCCATCTATGTTGTTGCAAATGGCAGAATTTCCTTCTTTTATGGTGAGGTAGTATACATCCTATTGTATGTGTATATATTAATACCACCTCCTTTTTATCTCTCCATCAATGGACATTGATGTCTCCATGTCTTGGCTATTATAAATAATTATGCAGAATTTGTCTTTCTCTGGCTTTTTCACTTAGCATAATATCCTCAGGGTCCATCTATGTTGTTGCAGATGGCAGAATTTCCTTCTTTTTATGGTGAGGTAGTATATATTCTATTGTATGTGTATATATTAATACCACCTCCTTTTTATCTCTCCATCAATGGTCATTGATGTCTCCATGTCTTGGCTATTATAAATAATATACTACAGTGAACATTGGGGTGCATATATTTATTTTCAAATTCGTGTTTTCATTTTCTTTGGGTAGATACCCGGTAGTGGAATTGCTAGATCATACTGTAGCTGTATTTTGAATTTTTGGAGAAACCTTCATTCTATTTCCCTTAGTGATTGCCCAAATTTACATTTCCATCAACAGTAAATTCCCTTTTATCTGTATCTTCACCAACTTTGGAGATTTCTTGTCTTTCTGATAATAGGCATTCTGATAGGTTTGAGATAATATCTCATTGTGGTTTTGATTTGCGTTTCCCTGATGATTAGTGATATTGACCATCTTCTTGTGTGCATGTTGGCCATCTGTAGATCTTGTTTGGAGAAACATCTATTCAGGTCCTCCAACCATTTTTTTTAGTAGGATTGTTTGGGGTTTTTTGTTATTGAGTTGTGTGAGTTCTTCATATAGCTTGGTTATTAATCCCTTGTGATATATATATGATTTGCAGATATCTCCAGCTATTCAGAAGTTTACCTTTGGTTTTGTTGATGATTTCCTTCACTGTGCAGAAGCTTTTTAGTTTGATGTAGTCCCATTTGTTTATTTTTGCTTTTGTTGCACTGGCCTTTGCGGTCAGATCCAAAAAAGTCTGATGTTAGGGAGCTATAGTAATTTTTAAGAATGGAAGTCAACCATTATTGAACACTAACATGTGTTCCTTCATTCACTTTTCTAAGTACATTTTAATTTTCTTATTTATAATTTAATTTTGTTCTTACAGCCACCTTAATTTGTCTATTTAATAGAATAGGAAAGTAAAATTTAGAGAAGTTAAATATCTCCATGGTGATACAGTTACTAAGTGGAAAATTCTTTGGAATCCAGGTCTGCCTAATTCAGAAGCCCAAGGTTTATTTTAGCTCTATCTTCTATTGTTTCTCTGTGGTACTTATGTATTAAGATTCTTCCTATTTCAGGATATGTTTCTGGTGAACCTTTAGAAAATTTTCTTTTTTAACCTATTGAAGGGGAAAAGACATTACAGAGCAAAAATAAATTCATTCATTTTGTGTAGATGGACTTTTTGTAGAGAGCTCTATTATAAAAATATTGCAAAAAAAAATTGATATGGGAACATCCCAACTGTTTTAGTCTGTTTGGGCTGTTCTAAAGCCACTGGGTGGCTTATAAACATAGGAAATTTATTCTCACAATTCTAGAGGCTGGAAGTTTAAGATCAGGGTGCTGGCATTCTCACATTCTGGTGAAGGCTGTTTTTCAGGTTGCAGGTTGCTTTTAACTGTGTACTCTTGTGGTAGAAGGGCTAAGGAGTTGTATCAGACCTCTTTAATAAGAGCACAGTCTTGTTCGTGAGGGCTTTGACCTTATGATTTAGTCACCCCTCAAGGGCTGCCTCCTAATACTGTCGTCACCTTGGGCATTGAATTTCAGCATGTGAATTTTGGAAGGACACATTTAATCTATAGCACAAACCAACCATATTGGTATCAGTTTTACTGCCTCTTGTAAGAAGAATTTAAAGCAACTTGGTTTGGCCAAGAATGAGTTCAGTCACCCAGTCATGTCTGACTCTGCAACCCCGTGGACTTCAGCACGCCAGGCCTCCCTGTCCCTCACCATCTCCTGAAGTTTGCCCAAGTTCATGTCTATTGCATCAGTAATGCCATCCAGCCCATCTCATCCTCTGATGCCCTCTTCTTCTACCCTCAGTCTTTGCCAGCATCAGGGACTTTTCCAATGAGTCAGCTGTTCACATCAGGTGACCAAAACACTGGAGCTTCAGCATCAGTCCTTCCAACAAATATTCAAGGTTGATTTCCCTTTAGATTGACTGGTTTGATCTTGCATTTCAAGAGACTTTAAGGAGTCTTCTCCAGCACCACAGTTTGAAGGCATCAATTCTTTGGCGCTCTGCCTTAGAAGGACAGTAAAGTCCAGCTCCCACGACTATACGTGATCACTGGGAAGACCATCTGCTTAGCTTATTCATTAATAAAATGGCAGGGGGGAAGAGAACAAAATGGAACTTTGATTCCAGGACATAAAATGATCCTGTGAAAGAACTAAAAATTGGGTTACCTCAGCACCAGTTTATAAAATTAATTTGGAAATGATTTAACGTATTGTAGAAATGTAAGCAGGTGGGCTTCCTAGGTGGTGCTTGCAAATGCAGGTGACATAAGCGATGTGGTTTCAATCCCTGGGTCAGGAAGAGCCCCTGGAGGAGGGCATGGCAACCCACTCCAGTATTCTTGCCTGAAAAACCCCATGGACAGAGGAGCCTGGCAGGCTACAGTCCATAGGATTGCAAAGAGTCCAGACATAACTGAAGTGACTTAGCACACGAACGTGCAGCCAACTCAAATTACACAGCAAAATGGCAGCCTTGTCCACTGAACTCTTTTTAAGGAAAACACACAGAAAAAGAAAGATGCAAGGATAAAAAGCACAACTTAGGAATAAAGGGAAATTCATTATTATGTAAATCACTCCTAGGCTGATCTTGCAGTCTGCATCTTATGGGTCATTTTCTTTCTTCATTAAGCTGTTTATTGATACTAAAGAAGACGAGAGGAGATAATGAAAAGGAGAAATCGCTAGTCATTACATTTTGTCACTTACTAACAATCAAAGAAGAAAAAAAATCTTAACTATATAATCTGTGACTATGACTTCTCTTATAATACTTACATGCTCTGATACTACATAAATCAATATTCTCAAATTGAGAAAAGTTTATCCCAAATAAATATCTGCCCATCTATTCATTATTACCTATCTAAAATCATTTATATCTATTGTAAATTTTTTAAATTAGTATTTTGAATATTTATATTTAAATCTTACATATATTATATAACTTCAGATCAGAATATCATGAAATTCATGATATTTCTGTATCTGTATATATTTTAAAATTTCATATCTAATAATATTTCAGAAGAAAACAAACATACACCATTTAACAATTAGGAATTTTATTTTAATTTGGTTTAAATTCCATTTTCTTGAAGAAATGCATTATTAACAAAAAATAATGGCAGTGTTTTTGGCTAGGGATTGAATATATGTTATAATGTAGATTAAAGTGTAATTGTAGTTGAAGCTGCAAAACTATGTGAAAACTATTTTTATATCTAATTGGTATGTAAGAGTTTTATATATAAAATAATTGACTTGATTATCTGAATATGTTCTCTATATTGTTTATGATGGCTGAGATGTATCAGTAAAGATGTTTTTGGAAGCAAGTAACAGAAAATCAATTCAAATTAGATTAAAAGTAAGGAGATTTATTTATTCCCATAACTGGAAGACAAGTGGTAAAACACATATAAGTATTAATTCAGTGGCTCTGGCTTTTTTCTTTTAACAAATCTCCTTTTGTGAGGTATTTGTATATGTATACATATTTACAATATGTATATTTGCATACAATAAAATACAACCATATGCATAAATATAGCTAAAGCTTAAACCAGTGAAGCAGAATAAAAAAACACAGCCATTTTGAAGGTTCTCTTTGATGAGTTCTGATAACCCTAATCAAGATAGAACATTTTCGTTACTACCGCAGATTCTTCAGTGGTCTTTGCTAATTGCTTATGGTGAATGGCGTGGGATTCATGATCTCCGAAGAGGAAGATTTAGCTTTGGGACCAGGAACCAGGCTTGATCACTCAAGAGCTTTTGTGTTGCAGAGTTTTACTACAGTGAAAAAAGGACAGGGAAAGCTTCTGACAGAGACATAAGAAGGGGGACGGAGATTGTCCCCCTGCTAGTTTTAGCAAGCTGTTTTATGTCTGTTAGAAAGTTAGTAATCAGATAAGGGAGACACCTCAAGGCTGAGGGAGTTTCACCAGGCCCCTCTCCCACAATATGCATTTTTGGGATAGGATGGCATGAGGTGTGTCATCCCCCAGCCAGGAAACAATTGATATGAATACTGGTTTGTTGAGCTATTATCAGCCCAAGATTTGAGAATAGGAAAAAAAAGTTAGTCTTAGGTGGAACCATTTTGAAGAAAGGCAAATTTCAAAGCAAATACATAGTTGCATTAACATAGCTGAAGAAAAACATTTCCATAAGAAAAATGCATTGGTTAGCTCAAGGTTTAAGAAAAGTTCAGGTGGAACCCGGTGTCCTCATCAGTTCAGTTCAGTTCAGTTGCTCACTTATGTCCGACTCTTTGTGACCCCATGAATCGCAGCATGCCAGGCCTCCCTGTCCATCACCAACTCCCGGAGTTCATTCAGACTCACGTTCATCGAGTCGGCGATGCCATCCAGCCATCTCATCCTCTGTCGTCCCCTTCTCCTCCTGCCCCCAACCCCTCCCAGCATCAGAGTCTTTTCCAATGAATCAACTCTTCGTATGAGGTGGCCAAAGTATTGGAGTTTCAGCTTTAGCATCAGTCCTTCCAATGAACACCCAGGCCGGATCTCCTTTAGAATGGACTAGTTGCATCTCCTTGCAGTCCAGGGACTCTCAAGAGTCTTCTCCAACACCACAGTTCAAAAGCATCAATTCTTCAGCACTCATAGAAACACAGAATTTTAAGAGACACTTGCAGCCTATTTCCTCCATTTGGAGACACCTGGCCTTCTTGCCTGTTACCCTTTTATTGCTTCTTCATCTCCAGCTCTTGGCAACCACTAATCTTATCTTTAACATTACAGACTAGTCTCCCTATTGTAGAACTTTATAAATTGCCAGTCACAGCTGGCTTTTCCTCCTGTTTAGGATGAGGCTTTTGAGATTCGTATATGTTGTTGTGTATATCAGTATTGTGTGAAATCTAAAGTTCATGCATTTTAATTTCTAAGTAATATTACACTGTAAGAATATGCCACAATTCATAAGTCCATTCACCTGCTGTTGGATATTTTAATTGTTTCAATTTGGGGCTGTTATGGATCAAGTTGTTATGAACAATTGAGTATAAGTCTTTGTGTTGTCATATATTTTCAATTTTCTTGGGTAAACACCAAAGAAGAGATTACTGAATGTTAAGTGTATGTTTAACTATTTTCCAAAGTAGCTGTACCATTTTATAGCCCCACCAGCAATATATGAGACATTAAGTTGTACTACATTCAAGCCTATATCTGACATTGTTATACTTTTAAGTTTTATCCTATTTCAGTCATTTCTTAATGGTATCTCACTGTGACTTTAGTTATATTCCCATGCTGAGTAAAGATACTGAGAATATTTTCTAGATGCATATTGGTCATCTGTATACCTTTTTTAGTGAATGTCTTAAACTTTTGATTTTTCTCTACTGGTTAATTTGTCTTATTATTGAGTTTTAAGAGTTATTTATATCTTCTGGGTACCAGTTATGTGGAAAATGGTTAATCTAGTATGCTTGAGTTGCTCAAACCTTGCATATTTCTAAAATGGGCCTGTTTACACTGTTGTCCTTTGGTCAACTCTTGGGAATTGAGCTTATGGAATGCTGACCGGAAAGAGTGTTGTGCATACTTAGTGCCTTGAACTATAAATAATCTGATTTATGTTGAGCACCTAATTTCTCTTGGAATTAGATAGGAATAATGGTTGTGCTTTATTTGTGAATGTACTAAGTGCCCCTGAATTATACAATTTTAAATGGTTGATTTTGTTACATAAATTTTACCTCAATTAAAAAAATAGAAATTTAATTAATAGGCAAAGGATTTAAATAGACTTTTCTCCAAAAAAAAAAAAAAAAAACAAACACATAAATGGGCTACTAAGCATATGAAAAAATTTTCAACATCAGTAGTTATTAGGGGATTGCAAATCAAAACCATATTGTGATACTACTTCACACCCACTAGGATAGCTGCAATCAAAAAGACAGATAACGACAACTGTTGGCAAGGATGTAAAGAGTCTGAAACTCTCCTGTATTTCTGGTGAATTTGTAAAATGATACAGTTGCTGTGGAAATCAACAGTCCCTTACAAAATGGAAAAAAAATATATAGTCCAGCAATTCTACTCCTAGACATATACCCAAGAGAAATAAAAGCCTATGCCTTATTTGTACACGATATTTATAGAAGCATAATTCTTCTTTTTTTTTTAGAGCTTCCATTTTACTTTATTTTACTTTACAGTACTGTATTGGTTTTTGCTCTGCCTTAGAAGGACAGTAAAGTCCAGCTCCCACGACTATACGTGATCACTGGGAAGACCATCTGCTTAGCTTATTCATTAATAAAATGGCAGGGGGGAAGAGAACAAAATGGAACTTTGATTCCAGGACATAAAATGATCCTGTGAAAGAACTAAAAATTGGGTTACCTCAGCACCAGTTTATAAAATTAATTTGGAAATGATTTAACGTATTGTAGAAATGTAAGCAGGTGGGCTTCCTAGGTGGTGCTTGCAAATGCAGGTGACATAAGCGATGTGGTTTCAATCCCTGGGTCAGGAAGAGCCCCTGGAGGAGGGCATGGCAACCCACTCCAGTATTCTTGCCTGAAAAACCCCATGGACAGAGGAGCCTGGCAGGCTACAGTCCATAGGATTGCAAAGAGTCCAGACATAACTGAAGTGACTTAGCACACGAACGTGCAGCCAACTCAAATTACACGGCAAAATGGCAGCCTTGTCCACTGAGCTCTTTTTAAGGAAAACACACAGAAAAAGAAAGATGCAAGGATAAAAAGCACAACTTAGGAATAAAGGGAAATTCATTATTATGTAAATCACTCCTAGGCTGATCTTGCAGTCTGCATCTTATGGGTCATTTTCTTTCTTCATTAAGCTGTTTATTGATACTAAAGAAGACGAGAGGAGATAATGAAAAGGAGAAATCGCTAGTCATTACATTTTGTCACTTACTAACAATCAAAGAAGAAAAAAAATCTTAACTATATAATCTGTGACTATGACTTCTCTTATAATACTTACATGCTCTGATACTACATAAATCAATATTCTCAAATTGAGAAAAGTTTATCCCAAATAAATATCTGCCCATCTATTCATTATTACCTATCTAAAATCATTTATATCTATTGTAAATTTTTTAAATTAGTATTTTGAATATTTATATTTAAATCTTACATATATTATATAACTTCAGATCAGAATATCATGAAATTCATGATATTTCTGTATCTGTATATATTTTAAAATTTCATATCTAATAATATTTCAGAAGAAAACAAACATACACCATTTAACAATTAGGAATTTTATTTTAATTTGGTTTAAATTCCATTTTCTTGAAGAAATGCATTATTAACAAAAAATAATGGCAGTGTTTTTGGCTAGGGATTGAATATATGTTATAATGTAGATTAAAGTGTAATTGTAGTTGAAGCTGCAAAACTATGTGAAAACTATTTTTATATCTAATTGGTATGTAAGAGTTTTATATATAAAATAATTGACTTGATTATCTGAATATGTTCTCTATATTGTTTATGATGGCTGAGATGTATCAGTAAAGATGTTTTTGGAAGCAAGTAACAGAAAATCAATTCAAATTAGATTAAAAGTAAGGAGATTTATTTATTCCCATAACTGGAAGACAAGTGGTAAAACACATATAAGTATTAATTCAGTGGCTCTGGCTTTTTTCTTTTAACAAATCTCCTTTTGTGAGGTATTTGTATATGTATACATATTTACAATATGTATATTTGCATACAATAAAATACAACCATATGCATAAATATAGCTAAAGCTTAAACCAGTGAAGCAGAATAAAAAAACACAGCCATTTTGAAGGTTCTCTTTGATGAGTTCTGATAACCCTAATCAAGATAGAACATTTTCGTTACTACCGCAGATTCTTCAGTGGTCTTTGCTAATTGCTTATGGTGAATGGCGTGGGATTCATGATCTCCGAAGAGGAAGATTTAGCTTTGGGACCAGGAACCAGGCTTGATCACTCAAGAGCTTTTGTGTTGCAGAGTTTTACTACAGTGAAAAAAGGACAGGGAAAGCTTCTGACAGAGACATAAGAAGGGGGACGGAGATTGTCCCCCTGCTAGTTTTAGCAAGCTGTTTTATGTCTGTTAGAAAGTTAGTAATCAGATAAGGGAGACACCTCAAGGCTGAGGGAGTTTCACTAGGCCCCTCTCCCACAATATGCATTTTTGGGATAGGATGGCATGAGGTGTGTCATCCCCCAGCCAGGAAACAATTGATATGAATACTGGTTTGTTGAGCTATTATCAGCCCAAGATTTGAGAATAGGAAAAAAAAGTTAGTCTTAGGTGGAACCATTTTGAAGAAAGGCAAATTTCAAAGCAAATACATAGTTGCATTAACATAGCTTAAGAAAAACATTTCCATAAGAAAAATGCATTGGTTAGCTCAAGGTTTAAGAAAAGTTCAGGTGGAACCCGGTGTCCTCATCAGTTCAGTTCAGTTCAGTTGCTCACTTATGTCCGACTCTTTGTGACCCCATGAATCGCAGCATGCCAGGCCTCCCTGTCCATCACCAACTCCCGGAGTTCATTCAGACTCACGTTCATCGAGTCGGCGATGCCATCCAGCCATCTCATCCTCTGTCGTCCCCTTCTCCTCCTGCCCCCAACCCCTCCCAGCATCAGAGTCTTTTCCAATGAATCAACTCTTCGTATGAGGTGGCCAAAGTATTGGAGTTTCAGCTTTAGCATCAGTCCTTCCAATGAACACCCAGGCCGGATCTCCTTTAGAATGGACTAGTTGCATCTCCTTGCAGTCCAGGGACTCTCAAGAGTCTTCTCCAACACCACAGTTCAAAAGCATCAATTCTTCAGCACTCATAGAAACACGGAATTTTAAGAGACACTTGCAGCCTATTTCCTCCATTTGGAGACACCTGGCCTTCTTGCCTTTTACCCTTTTATTGCTTCTTCATCTCCAGCTCTTGGCAACCACTAATCTTATCTTTAACATTACAGACTAGTCTCCCTATTGTAGAACTTTATAAATTGCCAGTCACAGCTGGCTTTTCCTTCTGTTTAGGATGAGGCTTTTGAGATTCGTATATGTTGTTGTGTATATCAGTATTGTGTGAAATCTAAAGTTCATGCATTTTAATTTCTAAGTAATATTACACTGTAAGAATATGCCACAATTCATAAGTCCATTCACCTGCTGTTGGATATTTTAATTGTTTCAATTTGGGGCTGTTATGGATCAAGTTGTTATGAACAATTGAGTATAAGTCTTTGTGTTGTCATATATTTTCAATTTTCTTGGGTAAACACCAAAGAAGAGATTACTGAATGTTAAGTGTATGTTTAACTATTTTCTAAAGCAGCTGTACCATTTTATAGCCCCACCAACAATATATGAGACATTAAGTTGTACTACATTCAAGCCTATATCTGACATTGTTATACTTTTAAGTTTTATCCTATTTCAGTCATTTCTTAATGGTATCTCACTGTGACTTTACTTATATTCCCATGCTGAGTAAAGATACTGAGAATATTTTCTAGATGCATATTGGTCATCTGTATACCTTTTTTAGTGAATGTCTTAAACTTTTGATTTTTCTCTACTGGTTAATTTGTCTTATTATTGANGGTTCCAGTTTCATCCATCTTATTAGAACTGATTCAAATGTATTCTTTTTAATGGCTGAGTAATACTCCATTGTGTATATATACCACAGCTTTCTTATCCATTCATCCGCTGATGGACATCTAGGTTGTTTCCATGTCCTGGCTATTATAAACAGTGCTGCGATGAACATTGGGGTACATGTGTCTCTTTCTATTCTGGTTTCCTCAGTGTGTATGCCCAGCAGTGGGATTGCTGGGTCATAAGGTAGTTCTATTTGCAATTTTTTAAGGAATCTCCACACTGTTCTCCATAGTGGCTGTACTAGTTTGCATTCCCATCAACAGTGTAAGAGGGTTCCCTTTTCTCCACACCTTCTCCAGCATTTATTGAGAAGCATAATTCTTAATAGTCAAAAAGCAGAAACAGCCCAAATACTCATCAAGTGATGAATGGATAAGTATAATGTAAATCTATTCAATGACATGTTCTGCAATAAAAAGAAATGAAGAACTAATATGAATTACAACATGGATAAATCTTTAAAGTTCTCTGTATATTCTCAGTATATACCAATATGCAGCCATTAAATTAGAAGACGCTTGCCCCTTAGAACAAAAGCTATGACTAACCTACACAGCATATTAAAAAACAGAGACATTACTTTGCTGACAAAGGTCCATCTAGTCAAAGCTATGGTTTTTCCAGTAGTCATATATGGATGTAACAGTTGGACTATAAAGAAAGCTGAGCACCAAAGAATTGAACTGTGGTGTTGAAGACTCTTGAGAGTCCCTTGGATTGCAAGGAGATCAAACCAGCCAATCCTAAAGGAAGTCAGTCCTGAATATTCATTGGAAGGACTGATGCTCAAGCTGAAACTGCAGTACTTAGGCCACCTGATGAGAAGAACTGACCCCTTGGAAAAGACCTGATGCTGGGAAAGATTGAAGGTAGGAAGAGAAGGGGATGCCAGAGGATGAGACGGTTGAATGGCATCACCGACTTGATGGATATGAGTTTGAGCAAGCTCTGGGAGTTGGTGAAGGACAGGGAAGCTTGGCATGCTGCAGTCTGTGGGGTTGCAAAGGGTCAGACACGACCGAACAACTGAACTGAATGTTCTCAGTGAAAAAAAAATCACAAAAGATGATGGCTTATATTTACGTGAAATGTCTAGGATAGGAATATTTATAGATATATAAAATAAATTAGTGGTTTGTTGAGGCATGTGGAGTTGGGGCTTTAGAGAGGAATGGATATTTATTGTTAATGGGCATGGGATTTTTTATTTTTAGGGAGGTCAAAATCTTTTATTTTTAATCTATTTTAAGATAGATTGAGATGATCATTGAACAAGCCTGTGAATATACTGAAAATGTTGCATTGTTCACTTTAAGTAAGTGAATTTTGTAATATGTGAATTATTTATTAATAGAGCTGTTTAAAAAGCAATGACTGTGGTAGCTGGTATCCCTCAGTTGAATTATAAACCAGGTTGTGACTAAGTCATGAATATATTCATTATGTAAGTGATGAATATCTCTATGCATACACACCAGACACAACTTGAAAACTCTTTGAAAACAAAATCTAAATACTTATTGCATATACCGAAAAAAATATAAATGGAAATACTGCATTATTTTATCTAAACACCTACAGAATCTTTTGGAAGCCACTGTAAAAATAATCAATAATCTGTTCTAGAGTCTCACAAACTTTTCTTCTGAGACAACATTAAACATTTAAAAATTTCAATATAATATAATTGATAAAATATGTAGTATTACAGTGGATGAGACCTGAAAGGAATGAACCATGCCTGTTAACTGTTTGATATAACTTCTCCAGTCTACTGAGTGGCTCAAGGGTAAAGAATCCACCTACAGTTCAGGAGATGTAGGTTTGATCCCTGGGTCTGGAAGATCCCCTGGAGGAGGAAATGGCAACCCACTCCAGTGTTCTTGCCTNATGAACCATGCCTGTTAACTGTTTGATATAACTTCTCCAGTCTACTGAGTGGCTCAAGGGTAAAGAATCCACCTACAGTTCAGGAGATGTAGGTTTGATCCCTGGGTCTGGAAGATCCCCTGGAGGAGGAAATGGCAACCCACTCCAGTGTTCTTGCCTGAGAAATCTCATGGACAGTGGAGCCTGCCAGGCTACATTCCATAAAGTTTCAAAGTCAGAGACGACTGAACAACTAAGCAACAATAATATAACTTCTCTAAGGCGTGCCTTCCTTATTTATGAAATGTGTACCATAGCAATACCTGCTTTAGAAAATCATGAAAATTAAATTAGATAATGGATGTAAAGTCCTCAAATAAGTATTAGATATTAAGGCAGCCATTATTATTATTATTGCTTTTTTTTCTATATCATGTATATATATTTTAGGGTCTGATTGGCAGTCCCTAATGTTTAGGATTATCTACTATTCCAAAATTTCTGGAACAGATTCTAAAGGATTAGATATTTCTTCTACTATATTGAGGGTTGACACATTAGTTAAGAGATGGGGGATGTTTAAGAGGGAATAACAAATTATTAATATAATGTTCCTACAGTCTTTGAGGCTTCCCAGTTGTTGGGTTCTAGTGGTACAGAATCCACCTGCCAGTACAGGAGACACAGGAGACGTGGGTTTGATCCCTGGGTTGGGAAGATTCCTTAGAGGAGGAAATAGCAACCTACTGCAGTATTCTTGCCTAGGAAATCCCAGGGACAGAGGAGCATGGTCTTTGTGGTCACATGCTGTGAGAAGCACATTTCACCACTGGAATTGGAACTCCACATTATTTTTAAAATCTTATGTTCTCTTCATACAAAAGAACTGGTAATTATGTATCATCCTATGATAAGAAGATAAAACCCAAAAACTCTGTGGCAACCAGTTCTGAGGAATGGGGAGGGTGGTGGGAGGGGGGTTCAGGATTGGGAACTCATGTACACCCGTGGCGGATTCATGTCAATGTATGGCAAAACCAATACAGTATTGTAAAGTAAAAAATATATAAATAAATAAATAAACTCTACAGGATTGAGG
>SJYX01007226.1:110253-131289 GCA_006410675.1 Oreotragus oreotragus | reverse complement strand
AGCTGTTATCCTTATGGGAATCTCCTTGTGTGTTATTTGTTGTTTTCCCCTTGCTGCTTTTAATATTTGTTCTTTGTGTTTGATCTTTGTTAATTTGATTAATATGTGTCTTGGGGTGTTTTGCCTTGGGTTTATCCTGTTTGGGACTCTCTGAGTTTCTTGGACATGGGTGGCTATTTCCTTCCCCATTTTAGGGAAGTTTTCAACTATTATCTCCTCAAGTATTTTCTCATGGCCTTTCTTTTTGTCTTCTTTTTCTGGGACTCCTGTGATTCAAATGTTGGAGTGTTTGACATTGTCCCAGAGGTCTCTCTGGTTGTCCTCATTTCTCTTAATTCATTTTTCTTTTTTCCTCTCTGCTTCATGTATTCCCACCATTCTATCTTTGACCTCACTTAGCCTATCTTCTGCCTCAGTTATTCTACTGTTGGTTCCCTCCAGAGTGTTTTTGATCTCAGTTATTGCATTATTTATTATTGATTGACTCTTTTTTATTTCTTCTAGGTCCTTATTAAATATTTCTTCCGTTCAGTTCAGTTCAGTCACTCAGTTGTGTCCAACTGTTTGCGACCCCATGAATTGCAGCACGCCAGACCTCCCTGTCCATCACCAACTCCCAGAGTTCACTCAAATTCGTCCATCGAGTCAGTGATGCAATCCAGCCAACTCATCCTCTGTTGTCCCCTTCTCCTCCTGCCCCCAATCCCTCCAAGCATTAGAGTCTTTTCCAGTGAGTCAACTCTTTGCATGAGGTGGCCAAAGTACTGGAGTTTCAGCTTTAGCATCATTCCTTCCAAAATATTTCTTGCATCATCTCAATCCTTATATCCAGGCTATTTATTTGTAACTCTATTTTTTTTTCAAGAATTTAGATCATTTTTACTATTATTATTCTGAATTCTTTTTCAGGTAGACTCCGTATCTCCTCCTTTTTTGTTTGTTTTGGTGGGCATTTATCATGTTCCTTTACCTGCTGAATATTTCTCTGCCTTTTCATCTTGTTTAGATTCCTGTCTTTGGGGTGGCCTTTCTGTATGCTGGACATTTGTGGTTCCTCTTTATTGTGGAGGTTCCTCCCTGTGGGTGGGGTAGATGAGTGGCTTGTCAAGGTTTCCCGGTTGGGGAAGCTTGTATCGGTGTTCTGGTGGGTAGAGCTGGATCTATTCTCTCTGGAGTGCAATGAAGTGTCCAGTAGTGAATTTTGAGGTGTCTGTGGGTTTGGTGTGACTTTGGACAGCCTGTATATTAATGCTCAGGGCTATGTTCCTGCATTGCTGGAGAATTAGCATGGTATGTCTTGCTCTGGAACTTGTTGGCTCTTGGGTGGAGCTTGGTTTCAGTGTAGCTATGGAGGCTTTTGGATGAGCTCTTGTCGATTAATGTTCCCTGGAGTCAGGAGTGTTCTGGTGTTCTCAAGTTTTGGATTTAAGCCTCCTGCCTCTGGTTTTCAGTCTTATTTTTACAGTAGCCTCAAGACTTCTCCATCCATACCACACTGATGATAAAACATCTAAGTTAATGGGGAAAAGATTCTCCACAGTGAGGGACACCCAGAGAGGTTCACAGAGTTACATGGAGAAGAGAAGAGGGAGGAGGGAGATAGAGGTGACCAGGAGGAGAAGAGGGGGAATCAAAAGGGAGAGAGCAATCTAGCCAGTTAACAATTCCCTATGTGCTCTTCACAGTCTGGATCCCTCAGAGAGGTTCATGGAGTTACATAGAGAAGAGAAGAGGGAGGAAGGAGATAGAGGTGAGCAGTAGGAGAAAAGGGGGAATCAAAAGGAGCGAGACAGATCTAGGCAGTAATCAATTCCCTAAGTGTTCTCCACAGCCCAGAACACCCACAGAGATTCACAGAGTTGGGCAGAGAAGAGAAGTGGGAGGGAGGAGATAGAGGTTACCTGGGGGAGAAAAAAGAGAGTCAAAGGGAGAGAGGACAATCAAGCCAGTAACCACAGTTCTAAGTTAAAATGGGTACTGAAGATTGGATTCTTAAAGGTACAGAATTGATAACAAATACCAAAAAGTAAAGATTAAAAATCTAGAGTAGCAGTTAGACTCAAAAATACAATATTAAATAAACAAAACAAAATCACAAAAATTATAAAATATATATATGAAATTTGTTTTAAAAATAGGGTCTTTTTTTTGCAAGGTAATAGACTTAGCAGCAGCAGCAGTAGGTTATAAAAATGAAAATTAAAAGAGTAATAAGAGTCTTAAAATTTTAAAAACATTTAAGAATTAAAAGATAATAAAATATATCTAGGATTTCTCTGGAGCTGTTGTGGGGCAGTTTGGGGCCAGTTCAGGTTCAGATATTTCCTTGTTCCAGCTTAATACTTCTTCTCAAGGCCTATAGGCCCCTTCCAATGTAGTCAGTGCCATCTACTGACTGTTAATCTGTCACCTGTCACTACTAAAGCAGTTCCCTCTGTTTATTTTGGCTTCTAAGAGTTTGCAAGTCTCTTCAGTGTCTAATTTCTACCCTGACACAAGGGGGCGGAGGTGGTCACTTATTTGGGCTCACTTGTTCAGTTTTGCTGTGGGGAGGGAGGAACACTGCAAACAAATATCACTGGCGTGTGTGGGGAGTGCTCGCAGTGTTTCAGCCTCACTGGGTTTGCCCCCCGTGTTTTCCGGTTGACACTGCTCAGGCTCCAGGTTGCTTTGCAGGGGAACTGTCTAAAGTGAGCCCTGGGTTGCATGCACTTCCCAGGTACTAAGCTGCTCAGGTTCAGGTTCTCGGGTACCCCACAAATGCACAGACTTGGTTGGACCTGCGTTTTGTGCCCTTTCCTGGTCTGAGTAGCTCAGGCGACCAGGTGCTTGGCAAGCACACTCTCCCCAGGTGGGCGGCGTGTCTTACCACTTCCCCCATCCCAGCTGCTCAGTTTCCCAGCTTGGCACAGCAGGAGTGCCCTTTCAGGTGTGTCGCTGCGGAACTGATCTCTGGCTACAACCCTCCTGGCTGATGTCAACCGTCCAGGATCCCAGGAAGACTTGGTTAGCAACTGGGGGCCTGCTCGCAGTTTAGTGGAGGATGCCATCTCTGGGGCTGAGATCGCCCCTTTCCTGCTCTGGCTGTGGCCCGCCTGCCTCTCTGCCTCCAGCAGGGGATGGGCCGGTCTGCAGCCAGCTAGCTCTCCTCTGGTATTCACTCAGTCCTTTGTTCTGTGAGCAGGCCGGCAGTGCCTTAGGTTAGAGCTTGTCACGGGAAGGTTCTCTCTCTCTCCCCTCTCTCTCTCTCTCTCTCTTTTTTTTTCTCTCTGGCTATCCCATGGTTTGGGTTGCTTTCTCATGTTAGCTCCCTCAGATTGCCCTCAGGGCATTCAAGCCCAGTCCTTACCCTAAGCAATGCAGCCGGCACCTCTCTGTCCAGCCCCCTCTTGCTGGTGGCGGATGTGAGCGACTGGGCTACTTCTCCACTGGGAGTTGTGGTTAGGCGCGTAATCTGTGGGTTTTATTTATTTATTTTTTCCTCCCAGTTATGTTGCCCTCTGAGATTCCAAAATTCCCCACAGACCCGCAGGTGAGATCGTTTCCTGCTGTTTGGAAACTTCTCCTCTTTCACGACTCCCTCCCTGGGATGGGTCTCCATCCCTACCTCTTTCGTCTCTCTTTTAATCTTTTATATTTTGTCCTACCCCCTTTCAAAGACAATAGGTTACCTTTCTGGGTGCCTGGTGTCCCCCACCAGTGTTCAGAACTTGTTTTGTGGAATTTGCTCAGTGTTCAAATGAACTTTCGCTGAATTTGTGGGGGAGAAAGTGGTCTCCCTGTCCTATTCCTCCACCATCTTCAAGAACTTCTTTAAAAAAAGAAAGCCATCCATATTAAAATGATAAAGTCAATTACTTTAAAATGAATTTTTGTTTTGTCCTCCAAGTATTAGAAAAAAAGTGAAGATAAACCAGTTTAGAAGATGTGAGAGAAGATATTCTCAAAACATGTAAGGGACCATTGGCTTGATTTGGGAATATATACATAATACTCTCACAAGATAATGTTATGGTGATAGCATAACACAATCATAAAGGTTTACAAAAAATTATGTATTAGAAAAAAAGTGAAGATAAACCAGTTTAGAAGATGTGAGAGAAGATATTCTCAAAACATGTAAGGGACCATTGGCTTGATTTGGGAATATATACATAATACTCTCACAAGATAATGTTATGGTGATAGCATAACACAATCATAAAGGTTTACAAAAAATTAAAATCAGAAAATATCAAGTGTGTTCGACTTAACTGTTGTTTCCAACACTTTCAGTTCAGTCGCTCAGTCATGTCCACCTCTTTGTGACCCCATGGACTGCAGCACACCAGGCTTCCCTGTCCATCACCAACTACCGGAGCTTGCTCAAACTCATGTCCTTCCAGTTGGTGATGCCATCCAACCATCTCATCCTCTGTCATCCCCTTCTCCATTCTTCAACCATTCCCAGCATCAGGGTCTTTTCCAATGAGTTGGTTCTTCATATCAGTTGGTCAAATTATTGGAGTTTCAGCTTCAGCATCAATCCTTCCAATGAATATTCAGCACTGCTTTACTTTAGGATGGATTGGTTGGATTGCTTGCAGTCCAAGGGACTCTCAAGAGTCTTCTCCAACACCACAGTTCAAAAGCATTAATTCTTCGGTGCTCAGCTTTCTTTATAGTCCAACTCTCACATCCATACATGACTACTGGAAAAACCATAGCCTTGACTAGATGGACCTTTGTTGGTAAAATAATGTCTCTGCTTTTTAATATGCTATCTAGGTTGTTCGTAGCTTTTCTTCCAAGGAGCAAGTGTCTTTTAATTTCATGGCTGCAGTCACCATCTGCAGTGATTTTGGAACTCCCCAAAATAAAGTCTCTCACTGTTTCCATTGTTTCCCCATCTATTTGTCATGAAGTAATGGGGCCAGATGCCATGATCTTAGTTTTCTGAACGTTGAGTTTTAAGCCAACTTTTTCCCTGTCCTCTTTCTCTTTCATCAAGTGGCTCTTCAGTTCCTTTTTGCTTTTTGCCATAAGGGTGGTGTCTTCTGCATCTCTGAGGTTATTGATATTTCTCCCGGCAGTCTTGATTCCAAGTTGTGCTTCATCCAGCCTGGCATTTCGCTTGATGTACTCTGCATGTAAGTTAAATAAACAGGGTGACAGTATACCCTTTATTCCAACGCTTTTTTCCCCCTGTAATATGATTACACATGTACATCATTGCTGTGACTTCTTGGTGTGTAAAATTAATGTCTTCACTCCTTGGTTTTGTGCTTGTTATTTAAGATTTGCTTTGACTAATGGCATGTAAGTATACATGAAATAAATAGTGGTTTAAATTAAGCTTACACTGTGGAGTTGGCTTCTAAGCTCTCCAGCAGTTCCCTAATAAGTTCCTTTAAATGTACATATAGCATATACCATTTGCAGTATTAACAGTCTGTATTTTGATTTGAGTTATCTGAACAATCTGTGAATTATGAGGTATTTCATAAATACACACACACACACACACACACACTTTTGGCCTTTGCACATTGCTTCCATGTTTGTTTTCAGTGATGGGCCATGATCACTTAGTGGCTGTTTTCTTGAAAAAATGAGAAAGTCCATTATATTCATCCTGAATGAGCTGCCTTTCATAATTAGTATTTTTTACCTCTTGCCTTTCAAAGGGCAACCAAATAGGCCTAGAGGCATTTATTTCGTAGCCTAAAGCGTGACTTTTACTGTGACCCTTTGGACAAGTTATTGTGATGGCCTCTGCAGCTGACTGTTTGGGGTATAATATTAGTCCAGTGTCTTTTGTATGCAAAACAGTGTATATAGAGCTATTTTATCCTCTGATTTGTTTCCACTTGCCCTTATTGGAGGCTTCTGGCCAGTTTTGGCAAGGTGAAATTTACTCAGCCAATATTTATTAATTTCCTATATTTTAGATCTCCCTAGTGGCTCAGAGGGTAAAGCATCTGCCTACAATGTGGCGGACCTGGGTTCGATCCCTGGGTTGGGAAGATCCCCTGGAGAAGGAAATGGCAACCCACTCCAGTACTCTTGCCTGGAAAATCCCATGGACAGAGGAGCCTGGTAGGCTACAGTGTACTGGGAGCTATTTTATCCTCTGATTTGTTTCCACTTGCCCTTATTGGAGGCTTCTGGCCAATTTCGACAAGGTGAAATGTACTCAGCCAATATTTATTAAACATTTCCTATATTTTATGAATTGAGGATGTGGTGGTGAGTGACGGAGTCCCTGCTCTCCAGGTGCTTACATCCTACTGAGAAGTATAACATCTAAAGATGTAATAGCAAATTCCTCAGATCACAAGTTTCACTAAAACCTAAAATCATGTGACTCCCTTTGTTTCTTTTTTATATCTTTTACTTTTAGAGCCTTTATTGAATCTGTTACTATGTTGCTTCTGTTTTATGTTTTGGATTTTTGGCCACCAGGCATGTGGGATCCTAGCTCCCCAACCAGGGATCAAACCCTCGCCCCTGTGGGTCTGCCTCTCCTAGGGTTGACAAGCACCTTCTTGCACAGTTCCTTTCCTTGATGTGTGCACAGGAGAGGGAGAAGGAGAAATCAAAGAGGAGGAGAGGGAGTTCTGGTGCCTTATTTTTTCTAAAGACCCTGAACCTATTGGATCGAGACCTTCCAACCCCCATGACCTCATTTGATGTTAAGTTACTTCCTTACTTCAAATACAGCTACAGTGGGGGCTTAGGACTTCAACACGTAAAATTTGGGGGAGGGCACATACATTCAGTCATGACATTTGCTGATCTCCTAGTTCCTCATCCCTCTCCTGAGCCAAGAGTTTCCTTTCTTGGACCCTCAGTACTAACCTTCATGCTACCTATACACTCAGTGCTACCTGTGGTATTTTTACCTGCACTACCTAGCTCAGACACTTAGCTGCTTCTGTCCTCTGAATTTATTAGCATCATCAACCAATGTTGATTAAGTGACTGCTTATTAAGTTCTCTTATTTGGGCTCTGTGAGGCTTGCTCTTGCCAGACTGCTAATGAATGCCCCAAATCAAGCCTTCCTGCCTCTCTCTCTGCCCTTCCTGAGGCTTCTGCATTTCTGCTACTAGTCTTATAGCCTGATGCTATTTGCTTTGCTCAGTCACATGTCTGACTCTTTGTAACCCTATGGACTGTAGCCCACCAGGCTTCTCTGTCCATGGGATTTCCCAGGCAAGAATACTGAAGCAGGCTGCCATTTCCTTCTCCAGAAGATCTTGCCAACCCAGGAACTGAACCTGTGTCTCTTGCATTGGCAGGCAGAGTCTTTACCACTGAGCCACCTGGGGAGCCCCGAATGTTTATTCCTCACTGTGATGAATGACTTGTCATTTCTAGAAATGCTACCTAGTGACTTTGTACCACAGATATTTCCCTAGAGGGCTTTGTGGGGCCACTCATGACATCACTGGAGCTTGCTCCAATCTCATGCCCTGTATTGTAGTACGTTTATTAGCACTAAAGCTAGTGATTGTCTCAAGCACTTTACTAAAGTTAGGACATCAAGCAGATGAATTACTTGTTTCTATCTCGGTTGTCTGTAAAAAATACACAGTTGGGTAGATGTTTCACTTCAGAAAGAAGTGATGAGGTATAAACCCATTTGGAAAAGAGAAGGAATCACAATGAAGATCCCTTACAAAACGGTGGATAACTGGGCCTGATATGTCTTCTAAGGTGGGTTTCCTATTGACAGAGGTGAATATTTTTAGAACTGAGTTCTTCAGAACCAGACAGTTATGTTGTAACTATGGCTTATGTTCTCATCATAAGATAAACAAGACCCCCTGGGGATCTTCTCTGCTTGAATGGAATGAATTACTCAATTGACAGGGGAGATTTAGAATGCTTCATCAGGCAAACTAACAAAGGCTCATTTTTCCTATCCAGAATAAGACTTTCTAAAGAACTTTTCATAGATGACGTGTGTCGCAAGGTAAATACTACTAAAATATTTCTGATTTTTTTTTAGAGACAACTCAATATTTCAGTCATGGTATCAGTCATTTCCATAGGATTCTATGTGATTAGGGACATACTGTATTTCATTGAAAATAGCCCAGTGGGCAGAGAGAAAATCATAAAAGTAGATTCTTTCTGTTGATTCATTAAGTTATTTTCTTATTTCCAGGTGAGTGGAAAGATCCTACAGGGACTTGTCAGTCTGTTCTCAGCTAGAGTAATGGAACATGTTGAGTTTCAGAAATGTATCATTCAGTCCTTATTTATTCTTACTGCTCTAAGATCCAACTGTTTTTCTCTCCTAATCCCCACCCTCATGATACTGTGACAATGAAGGAAATGTCAAAGTGACCAATCATGCAGTGATAATTAATACTGATTATTTACTCTTTCTTGATCTGGAGGGATGATGTGGGGTGGGAGGTGGGAGGGGAGTTCATGTTTGGGAGTTCGTGTAAAAAAATAAATAAATACAAAAAAACACACAAACAAACACTTTTTGAGTAGTAAAGATAAATCATTTTTATGTGTAAGCTAAGTTGGCAAACTAAGCTCCCATACGATTTGTAATGTAAGATCCTAGCGTAAAAGAATTTATACGTTATATAAAATTTCCAAAAAAATTTAAGAGTTCAGACTTTAAACAAATTCTCTTTGTTTTACCCTTTGTGCTCCCATTGCAGGCTATATATCCCCCAATTATTTAAGTTGTAATAGTTTTCTAGGTTCATCTATGTGTCCATTTCTCTGGCTTTGTTGTTGTTGTTTAGTTGCTAAGTCATGTCTGACTCTTTTGTGATCCCATGGATGTAGCCCACCAGGCTCTTCTGTCCTTTGGATTTCTCAGGCAAGAATACTGGAGTGGGTTGCCATTTCCAGGGGCTCTTCCCTACCCAGGAATCAAAGCCGAGTCTCCTGCATTGGTAGGTGGATTCTTGACCACTTAGCCACCTGGGAAACTCTTCTCTGACTTGAATATACTCAATTAAATACAAGTCTTAATCTTCTTTGTTTTAATAAGCATCTAAACATAGAGCTTCACATTTACTGTTCACTCAGCATAAGTGAGTAAGTGATTGGCTTACACATAAATGTTCTCCTTTTCCTAAAAATAATAGTTAGAAAAGTTTCTCTATATTACCATGAGTTTAGCAAGTGGAAATCTGAAATATCTGTAAATCTGACTTTAACGGTCTGTTAAAACAAAACAAAACTGACTTTTCTCTCTATTCTGCTGCTGCTGCTAAGTCGCGTCAGTCGCGTCCAACTCTGCGCGACCCCATAGACGGCAGCCCAACAGACTCCCCGGTCCCTGGGCTTCTCCAGGCAAAAACACTGGAATGGGTTGCCATTTCCCTCTCCAATGCATGAAAGTGAAAAGTGAAAGTGAAGTCGCTCAGTCGTTTCCGACTTTTAGCGATCCCATGGACTGCAGCCTACCAGGCTCCTCCACCCATGGGATTCTCCATCTAGATGTGTATAAGAGACAGGTCCAACTCTGCGCAACCCCATAGACGGCAGCCCAACAGACTCCCCGGTCCCTGGGCTTCTCCAGGCAAAAACACTGGAGTGGGTTGCCATTTCCCTCTCCAATGCATGAAAGTGAAAAGTGAAAGTGAAGTCGCTCAGTCGTTTCCGACTTTTAGCGATCCCATGGACTGCAGCCTACCAGGCTCCTCCACCCATGGGATTCTCCAGGCAAGAGTACTGGAGTGGGGGGCCATTGCCTTCTCTTTTCTCTCTATAATACTATTTAAAATTTTAGCTCATGGACTGAATGGGTCAAAGATTTTCACACAAGATATTTATTGATAACTTTGCCCTAGCCTGAATGTATTTGAATGTTCATATTCTGAGAATATGTCAAGACATATCTTAACTTTCTTTGTTAGTTTCTACTTGTACCATCTGGTACATTAAAAGTTTCGTATTCCATTCATACAAATTTTGGGAAATCCATGTTTTAGTTCTTCCACTAACTATCTTCCCTCCAAATGACATGTTAGCTCTCTGTGCTTTTTTAAAATAGAAATGATTATGGTAGTTTTGCCTCCCCCCAAAAGGTGATTATGAGCATAAACAAGACGATAATATGTGGAGGTATTTTGAAAAGTATTAAGTAACAAGTAACTACAGGGAAGTACTGATGCACAAATAGCTATGGAAATGGGATTGATTAAAATATTTTATCCTTGGCTCAGTTTTCAAGACTGTTAGAAACATATTCATTCCCTAGGGGTTGTATTGAGACAGTCACTGTTCGTTCCAGGTCTTGGAGTACAACACTGTGACTTCTACCTTCCCTGACTGATAACTTGCATATGTTTTTGAGCTCTTTCTACTGTCGCCCAAACCAGTCCACTCAAATGAAGCCACTTTCTCTTAGTAGAGACGGTGTTTCCCTATTTCTACTCCCTTCTTCCTGCAAATAAAATTCAATCAGAGAGAGCATAGACCTCTCTGCTCTGCTTTACATGCTCTGCCCTAAGGAATTTATTAATAGAATGATTTATCTGAGTAGTGAACTTAGATACGGGCTTCCCAGGTGTCTCAGTGGTAAAGAATCCACCTGCTAATGCAGGAGACATGGGTTCAATCCCTGGGATGGAAAGATCCCCTGGAGAAGGAAATGGCAACCTACTCCAGTATTCATGCCTGGAAAATCCCATGAACAGAGGAGCCTGGAGGGCTATAGTCCGTGAGGCTGCCAAAGGGTTGGATATGACTTTTAGCAACTAAACAACAATAAACTTGAGTAGAGTTCCTAGATAGGTTTGACTCAGCTCTCCGTCTTTTTCTAGGACCAAGCCTGCTTACAAAACTGGTCCTCCTCTATCCTTTATACTCTAAGTCCTACTTGGTCAGGTCTCCACGTTGCAAGGAGGGCTTGGTGGGATCAGCAGCTGAGTACTCATACCTGTCTAGTTCAGGGGTCCAATACTGGTGATCCTAATTCACTCTCCCACCTAAAAGCCCTCCTACTTAGATACTGCTTAATGAAAGTGATAATTTGTTCTCCATAACTACTGTTTATTTTTCAACTTGTTTAGAACCTGAATGGGTGAACAGATGTGATATTTACTGTTTTACCCCTTTCTCCCCATGTATGTTGAATTCTACACACATATGTTGGGAGGATCTAAAAGTTCTATCATGGGCAGTGACCCCCTGGCTCCAGAATTTGTTCATGTTCCCCTCACCTTTTTTCTCCATTCTAGCTGAGTGGTCCTTATTCCAATATTCTTGGTTCTTGGGCCCCCATTTTTGTCTCTATTTTGGGACCCCTTGCTCCTTTCAAGCCCCCTCTCCCTTTATAACCCTTTTAGGAACCCAACTCCATGCGTTTTGACCTTGGCGAGGAAAACGATGACCCCCACCCTAGCCTTGAAGGATCCCAAATGGTCAGCACAGTTACTCTAACGAGGCCTTCCTCCTAATAAGGGAGGTTGGCATATTCTCTAGCAAACAAAGCCCAGCACTAGCAGCCAAGCCTCATCTCTGGTGGCCTTTTCTGTGTTTTTGCAGCCTTTTCTTTGTTAGCTCAGAGTTTCCCAACCAGTGTTGTGAGTTACTTGGATGTCAGAGGGAAATACTTTGTTCTTTTTCTCCAATACTGCCAATAGACTACTCATACTTGCCCTGTGCAAGAGGTTGAAATTGCCTGTGAGAAGTCTGTAACTACAATAAGTTTCCATTTGGACTCTGGATGGAATGCAGTGAAGGAGATTATTCAGTAGTACTCTTCCCCACTTCCTTTTTTTGGATTTGTTGGTATTTAGTTTAAATGTCTTGTTTCATGGTCTTGACAGTGTTGTGATATGATATGACTGCAACCAGCATGATGCCACTATTTTAAAGGTCACTGATATACTCAGCCTGTGTTTATAGTCCATTTCCTTCTTGGAACACTTGGTTCCTGATTGACTTCACCAGCTTGCTGAGTCTTTGGAAGATCTCTTAGAAGGTACAGACTTCAAAAAGATTTTAAAACTGCCTGAGGCATTTGAAATATAAAAATAGAAGCAAACTTAGAGGTCCCTCAGACTCTCAGTTTAAAAAGACAAACTGAGATGACACAGATTAAGTGATTTTCCCAGTGAAAATTATACTAAATATTAATGTGAGGATTATAACAAAGTTGACNAGAAGGTACAGACTTCAAAAAGATTTTAAAACTGCCTGAGGCATTTGAAATATAAAAATAGAAGCAAACTTAGAGGTCCCTCAGACTCTCAGTTTAAAAAGACAAACTGAGATGACACAGATTAAGTGATTTTCCCAGTGAAAATTATACTAAATATTAATGTGAGGATTATAACAAAGTTGACGTTATGCCTGATTTAGGGCTTTTTCCCACTTCACATCACTGTGCTCTCATTACCGGAGAAGTATAAAAACATTCATCAAACACTATCTAACTCAAACAATTTACTGACTTTTCTACGTAAGTGATCACTGGAAAATTTCATATTGCTTTGACTGTTTAGATACTTTTCACATAGAGCAAAGGCAGTTAGAATATTTAATTTTTGAAATTCTTGCTCTGTGGACTTGATATCTAAAAGTAATGATTCTGTTGGATAAAGATTTATAGAATAAAGCCTTTCTGAACCTTGAAGGGAGATACAGGGTAGATGCTACTGTTTTCTTTAAGATTATGAATGTATAACCCACAAAAACCACTGTGACCTCAGGGGTGTTTGGCCCATGCTTTTGAAAACTTGGGTACTTTCATAAAAGAGTGAGAAGTTCACTCTGCCCACCTTGAGTTCATGTCCATAGCAAGAGAATGGTTGCCCATTTCTACTGCAGGGAGATGAAGAACTGGGATCAATAAAGCCCATCCTCCCATCTGCACAATAAGGTTAGTGTACCTATCCAATATGTGTGTGCTAGTGCATGATAAGTCACTTCAGTTGTGTCTGACTCTTTGAGACCCTATGGACTGTAGCTCATCAGGACACATGGACTGTCCATGGAATTCTCCAGGTAAGAACACTGGAGTGGGTTGCCATGTTTTCCTCTAGGGAATCTTCCCAACCCAGGGATCGAACCTGTGTCTCTTGCATCTCCTGCATTGACAGGCGGGTTCTTTACTACTAGCACCACCTGGGAGGACAAATCAATTACAGAAATACATTTTGAAGGTCTTTTTTCAGGGGCCAGACCTGTATAAATTATTCTATCAGGCATGAAATCAATAAGAAAAACAGATAGTGATATCATAAGGAGTTATTGAAAATAGTTAAAGAAACCAGTTCTTTACAATTATATGGCCAGGTTGAAAGAAAAGCAGTAAAGATTGGTAGAATACCCAGAAGCTAGCAAAAGTTGAAAGCTGCCATCATCTGTAGGCTTGAAAGGACAAAGGGTACACACATTTGCTGGAATCTTCTGAGATCTCCAGTTGCAGGAAATACCCATCTAAAAGAAACTGAGGAATTGGTCAAGGAACAGAGTGTGTTAGCCAACCCACAGCAGAAAAGGAAGGAGTAAATACCCTGAATACAGGAGTAAACACCCTGAATTCTTTACTTCTATCCTTAAACTCAAACAGTGCTTAACAAATCAGAAAGTAGAGGACAAAGAAGCCCAGTTTATGCGTCAGTCCTGAAGCACATAGTAGGGCGAAGAAGAAAGAAAGTCTGTGTGGAGGGGCAATTAGACATGGTCCAGACATGGACATTATCAAATTTGCTGAATAAATGCACTGTTTCCTTACTGGAAAGAGTATCTTCAAATTTCACCCATTGTACTTGCTTCAGCAGAAACTTTCGCAGCTTATATTTCCCAATATTAATGCAGGTTCTCAAACTCACTTTTAATCATCCTAAGAATTTTCTCTCTTCCATAACAATCTCAACTTCAAAAGTCAGCTCTTAAATTTTCCAGTTGAGAGAGCCAATAAGTTATCTTTCTTTTTTTAATTGGAGGCTAATTACTTTACAATATTGTATTGGTTTTGCCATACATCAACATGAATCCANTTAATCATCATAAGAATTTTCTCTCTTCCATAACAATCTCAACTTCAAAAGTCAGCTCTTAAATTTTCCAGTTGAGAGAGCCAATAAGTTATCTTTCTTTTTTTAATTGGAGGCTAATTACTTTACAATATTGTATTGGTTTTGCCATACATCAACATGAATCCACCACGGGTGTCCACGTGTTCCCAATCCTGAACCCTCCTCCCACCTTTCTTTATTTTTGAAAAAAGCTTTTTTGAGTTTCTGTCATTTATAGCCAGAAGTCCTAATATGACCTTACTTGCTTTCTTCAGTCACACTTGTATTCAGTTCCTTAACCACGTTCCTATGAATGTTTCAGAAATTACTGTAGAATAATAAATGGCTGAAATTGAAAGTGTCCTTCTCTAGGCACTTCATGAAAAATAAAGGAGGCAAAATAAGCACGAAAGACAAGGTGACAAGCTTGCTTGCACAGCTTCCTTGCACAGATGATCAAAAGATATCATAAGATAGTGATCATTTAAAAAAAAAAAAAAGCTATTTAAACCATCATATTCAGAGTCCTGTACCCAGAGTCCATTTTACCCAGAATCTTGAGGGAAATAACTGAATTTCAAAGGAGTAAAGGGGCCTGTGCATGTAGTTATAAAGATTCTTGACTTTATTCCATTTTAGTGCAACCAAATCATAATTAGGCACGTTTTGATTTCCCTCAGGATTCATTTCACTTATTTCCATAGGAGGACTCTGAAATAATAATTTTGATATTTGAGGGAAATAACTGAATTTCAAAGGAGTAAAGGGGCCTGTGCATGTAGTTATAAAGATTCTTGACTTTATTCCATTTTAGTGCAACCAAATCATAATTAGGCACGTTTTGATTTCCCTCAGGATTCATTTCACTTATTTCCATAGGAGGACTCTGAAATAATAATTTTGATAATGCTACCTCTACTGTTAATAACCAGAGATACTTCTTTTGAGGGCTTGATCCTGACCTTAGGTACTGCATGAGACATTTAAATATATTTTATCCCATCTTCACAGCAATTCTACAAGGTAGATATACGTCCCACGTTATATCCGAAAAGCCAGATTTCAGAAATTAAGTAACTTGTCACATTCTCTCTTATTCTCTCATCATGAGTTTTCCCCTTATTACTCTCACTGCACTTACATGTTAGCACATATTTGTATTTATACTGGCAATGTTAAAATATTTGCTTAAGGGAGGGATTGAGTGGTAACTCCATAGCAGGGAGAACAAAATCTTAGTTGTGTGTTTGTTGAACCATCTGAAAGTAATCAATTACATAATCTATGGTAAAGCTGGGGTTAACTAACAAAGTAAAAAGAAAAATGAGAAATATATGCAATAATATTTTTTTCACCTGACCAGAGAAATTTAATGATGATATTTCATGTCAATTTTTTTCTTATTCTGAAAACTACTTTCATTCTGTCCCACAGGTTTAGCTGTGAAGATAGTTCCTTTTCATAACTTTTTACATCCTTGTAATTTTCCTTTTGGTTTTTTCTTTGTCCAAGAGTTATCTCTCTAGGAATGTTCTCCTTAATCCCCCAGGGACTCTGATGATTGGTCCCTTTATATTATTAATTATTTCTGATCTTATTAGTTCATGTTCACAGAATGAACTCAATAAAGTTTTTTTTTAATGTACTTAGGAATTCTTTTGAACTAAGAAAGTAGTTTATTTTATAAATGTTCCACGAACGTGGGCATTAAAAAAAAAAAAGGACATTCTTTTTAAGGAATATGAGATTTCATATATACCAATTAAACCATACATACTTATTTTACTATTGTTGTTTCATGGAATTATTTTTGTCTTTTAAATCTGTCCAAATCTCAAAGAAGCAGTTTAAGATATCTCACTCAAACTATAGTATTAACAATTTAATTTTTGTTTTATTTGCTTAGATTTGTATGGTTTGGTACATATGAAAAACAGAAAGTCCCTCTATATTTCTTTGTGCTTTTAATTCTAAAGTTAATATTTTCCTAGATTGTAATTCTAGCTTTCATTTTTGTTTCCATTTGTAGAATATATGTTTATTGCCCACCCAGAACTTGTTATTATAATGCATTTGCTATTTGGTGTCAGTATTTCCCCAGGAATTCTTTCATATGGAGTGTGAGGCTGGAGAATATTTTCCAAATAACCACATATTCACATTTTGAATATGGTTTTGAATGATGGATATTTCTCAGATATTATCTAAACATGTTATTCTAGTATCATCTAGAATCCCTTTGATCAATAGGTTTAAGATGCTTTAATGTCTTCTCATATTTATTTCTGTTTATTTCTTACAACTTCTTCAGGATTCAATGCAAAGAAATAGAGGAAAACAACAGAATGGGAAAGACTAGAGATCTCTTCAAGAGAATTAGAGATACCAAGGGACCATTTCATGCAAAGATGGGCTCGATAAAGGACAGAAATGGCATGGATCTAACAGAAGCAGAAGATATTAAGAAGAGGTGGCAAGAATACATGGAAGAACTGTACAAAAAAGATCTTCATGACCCAGATAATCATGAGGATGTGATCACTAATCTAGAGCCAGACATCTTGGAATGTGAAGTCAAGTGGGCCTTAGAAAGCATCACTATCACGACTGAGCGAGTGAACTGAACTGAACTGGTAATCATGACACCACATCTGAGACCAAGGTGATTTTATTGTTTCTCACCTAAAAGTGATTACCTTGAAAAGGGTAGATCCTGGTATCAGTTCAACTGAGGACTTAATGAGTCAGAATCAAAGCCAATTGTGAATCACTTACTTGCTATATTTCTTTTGAAAATGAAGCCATGTCCAAGTCATTCATTGAAGTTTATATGAAAGTAGAGTAGAATAAATATTAAAGAAAATATGATAATTTAGTTTAAATATAAATGTAGATGCTTTGAATCTTAGCAGGACTTTTACCCTCAGGTAAAACATATTGGTAATAGCATCTCATCCAGCATTATGATGTTAGAAACAAGAATGCTTTGCAGTGTATTTTCTGAATAACTTGCCCAATGGTTTCGGTAAACTGAAGGCAAAATCTAGCCTCCTATTTTGGCTCTAGCTACCTTATATTACCTGCCTGAAGCCTGGAACTGAAATACAAGAAAGAAAATGACAACATATTTGTAGCAATAGTCAATTTTAATTAAAGTTCAAATTTTGCACAAACTATCAACACTCAGTTAACTTTGGTTAGTGGTGGGTCTCCCAACTGAAAATCGAAAGTATGCATAGTATAAACAACAAATTTTTCCAAAGTAATTGTAAATATGTATAAAAATTTTTAAAATATTTTATTAATTTTTGACTGTCAGTTCAGTGCAGTTGCTCATTCGTATCTGAATCTTTGCAACCCTATGGACTGCAGCATGCCAGGCTTGCCTGTCCATCACCAACTCCCAGAGCTTACTCAAACTCATGTCCCTGTGTTGGTCATGCCATCCAACTATCTCATCTGCTGTCATCCCCTTCTCCTCCCGCCTTCAGTCTTTCCTAGCATCAGGGTCTTTTCCAGTGAGTCAGCTCTTCATATCAGGTCATCTAAGTACTGGAGTTTCAGCTTCAGTAGCAGTCCTTCCAATGAATATTCAGGACTGATTTCATTTAGGATTAATGGGTCTGATCTCCTTGCAGTCCAAGGGATTCTCGAGAGTCTTCTTTAGTGCCACAGTTCAAAAGCATCAATTCTTTGGCACTCAGCTTTCTTTATAGTCCAACTCTCACATCTGTACGTGATGACTAGAAAAATTATAGCTTTGACTGGATGGAACTTTGGGCAAAGTAATGTCTCTGCTTTTTAATATGCTGTCTAGGTTGGTCATAGCTTTTCTTACAAGGAGCAAGCATCTTTTTTTTTTTTTTTTGTTTTATTTTTACTTTATTTTACTTTACAGTATTGTATTGGTTTTGGCATACATTGACATGAATCCATCATAGGTGTACATGAACATGGCTGCAATCACCATCTGCAGTGTTTCTTTCCTTTATTGTGCCCATCTTTGCATGAAATGTTCCCTTGGTATCTCTAATCATCTTGAAGAGATCTCTAGTCTTTCACATTCTGTTATTTTCCTCTATTTCTTTGCATTGATCACTGAGAAAGGCTTTCTTATCTCTCCTTGCTCTTCTTTGGAACTCTGCATTCAAGTGGGTATATCCTTCCTTTTCTCCCTTGCCTTTTGCTTCTGTTCTATTCACAACTATTTGTAAGGCTTCCTCAGACAACCATTTTGCCTTTCTGCATTTTTTTTCCCCCTTGGGGATGGTCTTGATCCCTGGCTCCTGTACAATGTCATGAACCTCTGTCCATAGTTCATCAGGCACTAATCCCTTGAATCTATTTGTCACTACCACTGTATAATTGTAAGGGATTTGATTTTGATAATACCTGAACGGTCTTGTGGTTTTTCCTACTTACTTCAATTTAAATCTGAATTTGACTGTAAGGAGTTCATGATCTGAGCTGCAGTCAGCTCCCAGTCTTCCTTTTGCTGACTGTATAGAGCTTCTCCATCTCCAGCAGCAAAGTTTCAGTATTGACCATCTGGTGATGTCCATGTGTTCTCTTGTGTTGTTGGAAGAGGGTGTTTGCTATTACCAGTGTGTTCTCTTGGCAAAACTCTATTAGCCTTTGCCCTGCTGCATTTTGTACTTCAAGGTCAAATTTGCCCGTTACTCCAGGTATCTCTTGATTTCCTACTTTTGCATTCCAGTCCCCCGAAATGAAAAGAATGTCTTTTTTGAGTGTTAGTTCTAGAAGGTCTTGTAGATCTTCAAAGAACTGTTCAACTTCAGCTTCTTCAGCATTACTGGTTGGGGCATAGACTTGGATTACTGTGATATTGAATGGCTTGCCCGGGAAACAAACAGAGATCATTCTGTTGTTTTTGAGATTGCACCCAAGTACTGCATTTTGGACTATGTATTTTTACTATGATGGCTACTCCATTTCTTCTGAGGCATCTTGCCCACAGTAGTATTTGGCTGTGCTGGCCTTTAATTGAAGCATGTGGGCCCACTAGTTGCAGCCTGTGAACTCTTAGTTGCTGCACGTGAGATCCAGTTCCCCGACCTGGGATCAAACCTAGGCCCCCTGCATTTGGAGCATGGAGTCTTAGCCACTGGACCACGAAGGAAGTACCGATACAGGTGTAATTTTTAGCTTTAAATACTAGATGTCTTGTCCATATTTTATCATCCTAATCTTTGGTAAGTGTACTGCTTATAGAAATCACTAACATTCCTCTCATCACTGGTGATGTGGAATAAACATTTTGGTCTTTAACAGTTCATAGCACTTCTATTAATGCTTCTTATCAATAGACAAAATATTAAATTGAAATGAGAAAAAGGTGAATGCCTAAGACCTGAACTGTTTTACATACCTTGATCTCTCCATTGCAAGGTTACTTAGATGCTGGTGGGAGGAGGCTTAAATAGCTTTAATAGTGTTGGTTTTATCAACTGCTGGATATATCCATAACCTCATGGGCAATTGCTCAGTGAAAACCCAAGAAGCATTTTGTATCTATTTGAAATATACACACACACTCATTCACATACACACTCTCTCTTCTGTTGTTAACTGTATTTTTTTTGTTTTTGTTCAGTTGCTCAGTCATGTCTGACTCTGTGACCCCATGAACTGCAGAATGCCGGGTTTCACTGTCCTTCATCATCTCCTGGAACTTGCTCAAACTGATGATGTTAATTTAGAAAAAAAAATTTTTTTCCTCCCTGAAGACTAACTAAATGTAATATTAGAGCAAAGGTCAATCTCATTAGAAATGAAACTCTGGAAACTGTGTCTGTTTCTCCATGGTTCTCAACTCTGACTTAGTATCAACCATCATTATTTTTTAAGGCATTGCCAGTTTTGTGAATGTATGAGCATTTTCCTAAATGAAGTTTTTAGATCAGTTACACATCAATGAAGCACAGTCATCCTCAGTTGCGTTTCTGAATGTTCATATACATTTTAAATAAAAATACAAAAAATTGTGAAATGTTTACATTGGAAAACATTAATAAGAGTGATCACTTGTAGCAGTGTTATCTATTTCTGATAGAGAACCAAGGTCCAGGAGTGGACTGAGGACTGGGGAAATGTGTGCCACCAGGGAACACAAGCCCCGAATGGATTCCATAAATTTCTTGGATTCGAAATGTCTATGCTAGGTTGAATAATGGCTCTGCGAGTATGTCCACAGCCTAGTCCCTGAAACCTGTAAATATTCCCTTATATAGCAAGAGAAATTTTGCAGATGCAATTAAGGATATTGAAATTATCAATTATGCAGGTGGACCTGCATAAGTAATCACAGATTACTTATGATTGCTGCAAAGTAATCATAGGTCTTATAAGGAGGTGTAGAAGAAACAGAATCAGAGAGAGGGCCGTGTGACATTAAAGTAGAGGTTGGATAAAAAAGAGTCAACACATAATGAATAACGCAATAAATGAGACTAGAAATACTCTGGAGGCAACAAATAGTAGAATAATGGAAGCAGAAGATAGGATTAGTGAAATAGAAGATAGAATGGTAGAAATAAATGAATCAGAGAGGAAAAAGACAAATGAATTAAAAGAAATGAGGACAATCTCAGAGATCTCCAGGACAATATGAAACGCTCCAACATTCGAATTATAGGAGTCCCAGAAGAAGAAGAAAAGAAAGACCATGAGAAAATCCTTGAGGAGATAATAGTTGAAAACTTCCCTAAAATGGGGAAGGAAATAGCCACCCAAGTCCAAGAAATCCAGAGAGTTCCAAATAGGATAAACCCAAGGTGAAACACCCCAAGACACATATTAATCAAATAAACAAGGATCAAACACAAAGAACAAATATTGAAAGCAGCAAGGGAAAAACAACAAATAACACACAAGGGGATTCCCATAAGGATAACAGCTGATCTTTCAATAGAAACTCTTCAGGCCAGGAGGGAATGGCAAGACATACTTAAAGTGTTGAAAGAAAATAACCTACAGCCCAGATTACTGTACCCAGCAAGGATCTCATTCAAATACGAAGGAGAAATC
>SJYX01007226.1:68519-103227 GCA_006410675.1 Oreotragus oreotragus | reverse complement strand
GTATGCAAGACAGCAAAAGAGACACAGATGTGTAGAGCGGACTTTTGGACTCAGAAGGAGAGGGAGAGGGAGAGGGAGGGATGATTTGGAAGAATAGCATTGAAATATGTATACTATCATGTAAGAAATGAATCACCAGTCTATGTTCGATGCAGGATGCAGGATGCTTGGAACTGGTGCATGGGGATGATCCGGAGGGATGATGTGGGGTGGGAGGTGGGAGGGGGGTTCATGTTTGGGAGTTCATGTACACCCGTGGCGGATTCATGTCAATGTATGCCAAATCCAATACAGTACTGTAAAGTAAAATAAAGTAAAAAAAAAAAAAAAGAAAAAAAATAAAGTAGAGGTTGGATTGATGAGCTTTGAAGATGGAGAAAGGGGCTACAAGGCAGGAAATATAAGGGGCCTTTAAAGGTAGCTGAAAAAGACCTGGAAATGGACTCTCCCCTGTCTTCAGAAGGGACATAGCCTAGGAGACATCTTAACTTTATCACAGTGAAACTGATTTCAAAGTTCTGGCCTCTGGAACTGTAAGAAGAAGAAGAAAACAAAACAAAAACAACGTGTTGTTGTAAGCCACCAAGTTTGTGTTAATTTGTTACTGAAGTCTTGGGAAACTAATACAATACCTTGCCTCTTCAAAAAGTGAAGCGTATCTGTTTTTTCTATGTAACTTTTAAAGTCAATATTTTACTCTTTTGATGAAAAGTCTAGAGGAGTATAAAAAAATGGTGTTGGGGAAAGATGAGTTTTAAAATGAACAGGGTTGAGGACACCAGATGATATTAAAAAAAAATTGAAACTGCATAAATCAGAGAATAGTACCTACCACCAACAGAAACCAGGAAGTAGGAAAAACATATTAAGTCCAAATAAAGAAACAGTCTGAATGTATGTGGTGTTAATTAACCATAAGTTGTCTCCAAGTTGATATTTCCTAGGTGACTCAATGGTAAAGAATCCACTTGCCAATGCAGGAGATTCAGGTTTCGTCCCTAGATCAGGAAGATCCCCTGGAGGAGGGCATGGCAGCCCACTCCACTATTCTTGCCTGCAGAATCCTATGTACAGGGGAGCCTGGCTGCTGCAGTCCATGGTATAACAAAGAGTTGGTTACAACTGAGTATGCATGCATACACATGAATACAGAGCATGCACAGATCTTTTTCTGATCGTTTTAATTATAGCATTTATCTCTCTCAAATGTATTAGTATATCTCCAGTGTATCTCATGTCTCTTGTTTCTTCCTGTCTCTTCCTCAGATTATATGAACTCTTTTAGAATAGAAACTTTCTTCTTTGTGTATTGGAATCTAAAACTTGATATTTAGTAAGCATTCCATAAATACGTTGTGAATAAATAAATCAAAATCCAGAAATACAATAGCTACTCCTCTGATAACCAGTTCCACTCCCCCCTCCCACCACCAGATACTGAGACTGAGAAAAGATTGCAGTCCAATTAAGGATAAATGTTGTCTAAACAACCCCCTGGGTGTAAAGGCAACATTTCGGAGGATTTTGAAGAGAGAAAGAGCCTTTGTGAAGTCAGCAGCTAATTTGAGCCCCAAGAGTGAAGAGGTCCTGAGCTCTCCTAAGAAAGCAGTTCATTGAAGAAAATGGGATACTCAATGGTGTAAAGTACTTCAGTCTTTCTGGCATTAAGATTGGCAATAATCATATTCCTTGTGGAAATTAGTGCTTTATGACGCTAGCAACAGCAGCTTTGCCCTATTCTTGTTCAGTCACTCAGTTGTGTCCAGTTCTCTGTGACCCCATGGACTATAGCATACTAGATTTCCCTGTCCTTCACCATCTCATGGAGTTTGTGTAAACTTCCATGATAGCTCAGTTGGTAAAGAATCCACCTGTAATGCAGGAGACCCTGGTTCATTTCCTGGGTTGGGAAGATCCTCTGGAGAAGGGATAGGTTGCCAATTGCAGTATTCTTGGGCTTCCCTTGTGGCTCAACTGGTAAAGAATCCACCTGCAATGTGAGGGACCTGGGTTCAATCCCTGGGTTGGGGAGGTCCATGATAGCTCAGTTGGTAAAGAATCCACCTGTAATGCAGGAGACCCTGGTTCATTTCCTGGGTTGGGAAGATCCTCTGGAGAAGGGATAGGTTGCCAATTGCAGTATTCTTGGGCTTCCCTTGTGGCTCAACTGGTAAAGAATCCACCTGCAATGTGAGGGACCTGGGTTCAATCCCTGGGTTGGGGAGGTCCCCTGGAGAAGGGAAAGGCTACTCCAGTATTCTGGCCTGGAGAATTCCATGGACTGTATAGTCCATGGGGTCACAAAGAGTCGAATACGACTGAGTAACTTTCATGTCCGTTGAGTCAGTAATGCCATCCAACCATCTCATCTTCTGTTATCCCCTTCTCTTCCTGCCCTCAACTTTTCCCAGCATCATGGTCTTTTCCAATGACTAGATTCTTCATATTAGATGGCCAAAGTATTGGAGCTTCAGCTTCAGCATCACTCCTTCAGTGAGTATTTAGGATTGATTTCCTTTAGGATTGACTGGCTGCACGGTGTGGGAGTGGTGAGCGACTGTGAGGAGATACCTCACATTCCAGGTCAGGAGCAGTGGCTGTGAGGAGATACCCCATGTCCAAGGTAAGAGAAACCCCATTAAGACAGTAGGCACTGAGAGAGGGCATCAGAGGGTAGACAGACTGAAACCAGAATCAAGAACTAGCCAATCTAATCACATGGACAACAGCCTTGTCTAACTCAATGAAACTAAGCCATGCTGTGTGGGGCTACCCAAGATGGTTGGGTCATGGTGGAGAGTTCTGATAAAATGTGGTCCACTGGAGAAGGGAATGGCAAACCACTTCAGTATTCNCTGGATGGCATCACGGACTCGATGGACGTGAGTCTGAGTGAACTCCGGGAGATGGTGATGAAGAGGGAGGCCTGGCATGCTGCGATTCATGGGGTCGCAAAGAGTCGGACACGACTCAGCTACTGAACTGAACTGAGGCATATCTGGGAAACTTTTCAAAGCCCATTAATGTCTTCTTTTCCTTCTAGAACTCCTGTTTTTCTCTCAGTCTTCTTTAGGATTGCTTACCTCTACTGCCTGTGATTCCAACTCTACAATTTTGAAACATCTTTTATAAAAAAAGAATGAAATAATGCCATTTGCAAAAACAAGGGATGGGCCTAGAGACTGTCATGCTAAATTAAGTAAGTCAGAAAGAAAAAGACAAATACCGTGTGATGTCACTTTTGCATGGGGCTTTTCAGGTGGCACAGTGGTAACGAACCTGCTTGCCAACACAGGAGACTTGAGGGACACGGATTCAATCCCTGGGTTGGAAAGATCCCCTGGAAAAGGAAAGGACAACCCACTCCAGTGTTCTCTCCTGGAGAATCCCATGGACAGAGGAGCCTGGTGGGCTACTGTCCATGGGATCACAAAGAGTCAGACAGGACTAAAACAGCTTAGTACATCATTTGCATGTGGAATCTACATATGACACAAACATGTGAAACAGAAAGAGACTCACAGACATAGGAAACAGACTTGTGGTTGCCAAGGGGGAGGGATGGATTGGGAGTTTGGAATTAGCAGATGGAGATACACAGCAAGTCTTACAGTATAACACAGGGAACTGTATTCAATATCCTATGATAAACTACAATGGAAAAATATGAAGAAGATATATATATGTATAACTGAATTACTTTGTTGTACAGAGGAAATAAGCATAATATTGTAAATCAACTATATTTCAATGAAATAAATTAAAAAAAAATTAAGGCAATAGGATATGTTCTGAGTACGCTGGTTGGCTCAGACTGCACCCGAGTCAATCGGTTCATATCTCTATCTTCCAAGCAGAGCGGGCAGGGAGAATTAAGTGAAGGCAATCAATCTGGGATGATTTTAGAGCTTCCCAGGTGCTGAGCCACTGCTGCTGGGACTTTTCCTAAGAAGCAAACCCCCAAGAGAGGCAGATTATGCGGTTATTATCTGAGAAGGAGGAGCTCAATCTTTTAACAAAATATGGCAGAGGAGACATTCTATGGAGACCATCTGAAACTTGGCTTAGAATCATATGCTGGGACAGCTTCTGAAGAGCTGATTGAAAGCAAAGAAATGATCCATTTTTAAAGGACTTGTAGATCAGTAGCAGCCTTTGAAGTGGGTGGGACTGAAATGAAATAGTGGAGATAAATCATAAGTGAACTCAGCCCTGGCAGGAACAAGATCTTGAAGATGAGAAGCTGCACTATTAACAGCCTGTCAGAAAATAGGAAAAAAAAAAAAAAAAAAAGCAGGTGAAGACTCCCATGTGTCCAGCCTGCAGACATGAAACCTGTTAGCTCACTGTCTGGATGGTTTGCATTCTCCTGTACAAGGTACGCTTACGAAAACATGAGAGCCTTCGAGGGTTCTCGTTTCTCAGGAGACACTGCTTTTCCTCCTCTCAGAACACTCTCCAAGTTCCTCACACCTCTGGGCTCTGGGGAAATTTACTATCACATGGCTCTTATTCCAAGCACCCTAATTTTAGGTGAATGGTTGTCTTTGTAGGTTCTCCTCTTCAGGGTGTGGGGTAAAATGTGATCACCAGCCCTGTGGGGACCTGACCTCAGACTCACTGGACTTGGCATGATCTCAGAGTAGGGCCGATTGTGGCCTTCTCATCCTGAAACGTTGCTCACACTCAGCCGTCTGACCTCTTGCATCTTCTGACTTGCTATATTTTTTTAATTAACTTAGAAAGAAGTTTTAAATACCTAATATCCCTGATAGCTCAGTTGGTAAAGAATCCACCTGCAATGCAGGAGACCTGGGTTCAATCCTTGGGTTGGGAAGAGCCCCTGGAGAAGGAAAAGGCTGCCCACTCCAGTACTCTGGCCTGGAGAATTCCATGGACTGTATAGTCCGTGGGGTCACAAAGAGTCAGACATGACTGAGTGGCTTTCACTTTCAGCAGTATTCCTAATATTATTCCTGTTTTACAGTAGGATTAGTTAGGAACCCCATCTGTCTTCACTTACCTAATTTACCAACTACGAATAAGGTAAAAATCTCTCACTTTTTAAGAGTAGAATCTAAGAATCTCAGTGATGAGACAGCATCCTCAGCTCTCACCTGGACTTCTTGTTACCTGTGACATGGACACCCGTGTCTTCGTTCTCTTTGGTGCTTTGTATGGACCACCACTTCTGCACTTTGTTCATCATGTTGGCAGTCTGATCTCCATTCCACTCAATCCGACTGTCTGTGTGTCAGGCAGCCTGCCCCTCCTGCAGCAAAACTGTAAAAGGCGCCCTAATTCTTGGCTAATCAAGAGCTGTCCTCACTCCATGGGGCCCGCCCTCCCAGCTCGGAGCCATGTTGGACCCACAACTCTGCTATCCTCTCACGGTGACACCATGGCTTCAGAGCATGAAACTCTTACCCAGTTTCCTCACCAGATTGCAACCTGCCTGAGGACAGGCATCGTAGCCTGGTTTATCTGTAGATTCTTGGCAGCATCCTCAGTTTGATACATAACAGGTATTTCCTGTATCCATTGAACACATCTCTAGTATTAAATGGCCCTGCCTTTGACTTGAGACTATATCTCGTTTTCCCTTTCGTTTCATGAGGAACCTACGTGTTTTCCTGAGGGCTCACAACAGAGTGGTCACACCCCGTTCGTCTTTGATTTGTATCTTGTGGACAGGCATCGTAGCCTGGTTTATCTGTAGATTCTTGGCAGCATCCTCAGTTTGATACATAACAGGTATCTCCTGTATCCATTGAACACATCTCTAGTATTAAATGGCCCTGCCTTTGACTTGAGATTATATCTCGTTTTCCCTTTCGTTTCATGAGGAACCTACATGTTTTCCTGAGGGCTCACAACAGAGTGGTCACACCCCGTTCGTCTTTGATTTGTATCTTGCTTTTGGAGATTGCCACCCAGATTCTCGGTTCATGAATATTCAGTGACTATAAAAAATAAAGTGTCTTCATTTTCAGATGGGGTCAACTGAAAAATTGGGCTTCCCTGGTGGCTCAGATGGTAAAGACTCTGCCTTCCAACACAAGAGACCCAGGTTCAATCCCTAGGTTAGGACGATCCCTTGAAGAAGGGAATGGCTACCCACTCTAGTATTCTTGCCTGGAGAATCCCATGGACAGAGGAGCCTGGTGAGCTACAGTCCATGAGACTGCAAAGAGTCAGACACGACTAAGTGACTAACATTTTCACTTAACTAGAAAATTAGTCTTCAACTTGAAACTTCGATTATGTACATAAAATCTACATACCCTCTTAATTAAGCATTTTAGTCAACTGAAGTTAAGTTTAATAATTTATTAGTATCTTTAAATTGCAGCAGGAAAAAGTAATCATGTTAATAATTAGAAAGTTGAGCATGGACTTTTTCCAACAGAGTTGCCTTCATACTGTTATATTTCACTTCATTTTGGTAAAGCAGTGTTCATACGAATGGGAAATCTATTTCGTTGAGGCCTGACTTATGATACAAAAAAAAAAAGTAGCATTTTTGTAAAGACACTGAAATCATAATTTTATTGACAGCTTCAGAATAAGATGAGGGGACACTCTAAAAACATTGAGCATTTCCTGTTTGAGCTTTCCGGTCATCTGATATGATATATACAGGAAGTCACCAGAATTCAAGAGACTCAATGAAGGATACAAAAAGTGTATTTCCTGTCATAGGTGCTCGACACACCAGCTGTGTGTCTGTCCTGCACGCCCTACCTGGCCTGCCCGCTACTTGCCAGCTCCACATCCAAGTGGCCATATCTCCCAAGTGAGTGGGCAGAGAGTGGAAGCTTTACAAGTGTAAAGCCTTTTACATCAAGAGTAAGGGGATGTAAAAATAGGCCCAAGGGTGACTTCTTGATGACCTAATGGCTAAGACTCCAATCCCAATACAAGGGGACCAGGTTCGATCCCTAATCAGGGAACTAGATTCCACATGCTGCAACTAAGACCCAGCACAGCCAAACAAATAAATACTTAAGGAAAGAAAATAGACCCAAGGTGAACCTGAAGATCAGCTAGCACTGTGCCGGGGTAGAGCGGCGAATAGAGCTTTTGTCACGTGACAGGAGAATCACATGTCTAACTGGATCCGCTCCTCTGAGCAGGAGGAGACAGAAGGGCATCTGGAGGGCCGGGAAGAGTCCAAGGAAAAGCAGAGGAAGGCAGAGGCACCAGGGAAGCTGTGAGCATTTCTGTCCTGACATGGGAAGCCTCCACTCTCTGCTTCGTTAAGAAGACAAGTTCTGGGCAAACATCTCCCTGCCCCATCCCACGATCTTCCTCAGGGAGACCTCTAGCCTACACAAATCGGGACCAGCTGAATTTTTGCATGTTGAATCTGAAATGCAGAAACATTCCTTTCACACTTCACTGACCACTTGAAAAATATTGATCAGAATGTCCCATTTTAAAAAAAAGGAAGGGTTTTCAATTAGTCTTCCCATCACTCTATTATTAACATGACTGTGGTAGTCTCTCAGTCGAGTCTGACTCTTTGCGACCCATGGACTGTAGCCCTCCAGGCTCCTCTGTCCATGGAATTCTCCAGGCAAGAATGCTGGAGTGGATAGCCATGCCCCTCTCCAGGGGATCTTCCCAACCTAGGGACTGAACCCAGGTTCCTGCATGATGAGCAGATTCTTTACTGTCTGAGCCATCAGGGAAGCCCATATTATTAACATGGTCTTCATGAAATCAGTCTCCTTTAGGCTACAAAGATGTCAGTTTGATTACTTTAAAAACAATTAAGATGAGTTGCAATTTTTATCAGTCTTGGAGCCATATATGGATTGATGAATGTTCTCAAGTCATCATACTTTAAAATGCAACCAAACAGGTAATTATCATATACCATTAGATATAATTATACGTGCTAATCTCCATAAAATCCTCCAAGTTAATATCACATATTAGCAGTTAATCATATAGTTTAAATGGGTCCATGATGCATTTTTATGAACTGTCTCATCTGCATCAGTAAAGAATTCACAGAGCAAGGGAGAAAGGGAGGTAAATGGATGTCCCAGGGAGAGGCTGGAATTTGAAATGTGCTGTCCTCCTACAAGAAAGCAGGGCTCCCAGGACTGCCATCTCAGAGGACTACCTCGCAGCCCCCTTCCCGTGTTTCTTGGCTCCTTCCCCTCCTCCCCACCCCTGAACAGCCAACAGCAAAGACATTAAAGAAGTGTTCCTCAGGTGGTTTCCTTTGACTTAAGAGCCCTGGTCATGCGCCAGTACTCAACCCCATGACATAACCTTTCCTTGGTTCCTAAGAATCAGAAATTAGTCCATCCGTGAGTTCCCTGGAAGGAGGCTCCTTTCCTTGCTTTAACACTTGTTGTCTTGCATCTCCTCCACTGAACGGTGATGTCCTTGAATGTCTTTTCACTGTCTCTGGCTATCCAGGTGTTCCCTGGTACTTCTCAGAACACTTGCCTCTCTGTGGGGAGAGGTGGCCCTCTCGGGCCAAAGTGCTGGGAATGAAGTCAACTATAGCCTGCAGTCCAGAAGGGGGGCTTTGGTCCTGTCATACATTTTCTTAGCCAGCCAGGCCACCCTGCTTTTGGGGACTGTGGTCCAGGAGGTGGAGCCGCAGGACATGGGAGCTTCCACCAGACCTGTTTCTCAAGTCATGGTACTATCCAGCTGAGGTGGGCAGGAGAGAAGCCTGGAGCGTCAAGCCTCTCCACTTTGGGGTTCATCGCAGACTGTCCAGCCTCTCCATGTCAGGGTTCATCCCACAGCACCGAGTGATCTCTGCCGTCAGGACACAGCACGCTGTCTCACGACTCTGGTCTTTTATCTACCAAACTGACACAGGACCACATTTCATGAAGAAGCAGCACTGCAAAGACTCATCNTTTTAGCTCCCTCACCAGGGACTGAACCCATACCCCATGCACTGGAAGGCTAACCACTGGACCACCAGAGAAGTCCCTAGCTCTGTGTTTTAATTGATCATTTTTTTTCTAATTTCTTATGGTACAAGTTGTGGTCATTGTTTTGAAACTTTTCTGTATGTTCCCTAAGTACTGTTTCAGTGGCATTCCATAAATTTTGATATATTGTGTTTCATTTACACAATTTTGACCAATTCAATAAGAACGAAAGAGAGACGTAGGTCAATTTTTAATTAGATTAGAATTAGAATTTTCAAGTAGAATATGGGATTTTCAAACAGATTAGGACACAGAGCATTTAGACACAAAGCATTTAGAAAGGAACAAAGAAAGACAGCATCTGTACATCACAAACTAGTCATTTCCAGGTTAATGGCTGATGAGAAGCACAAGTTCTGAATGTAATGGAAGAAATAATACCTCCTTATAAAAAGTTATACAATTATCATTTTAAAAAGTTATAAAATTTCTAGACTGAAATGGAGCTTTGAGGAAGCACATAAGCCAAGATTAAGAATTTATTTCGAGGACTTCCAGTCCAGTGGTTAAGGCTTCGCCTTCCAAGGCAGGGGATGTGGGTTCAATCCCCAGTCAGGAAGCTAAAATCTCACATGTTTGCAACCAAAAAAAAAAAAACCCAAAACATAAAACAGAAGCAGTATTGTAACAATTTCAATAAAGACTTTAAAAATAGTCTGCATCAAAAAAATATTTAAAAAGTTTACTCCAAGTGGTAATGATATGATATAAAAAGACAATTTCCTAGGGCTAACTCAGCAGAGACAAAGACAAGGGGTAGTAGGGCCTAGTTGAATAAAAATCCTTATTTACTCAGAAAAGTGACTATTCTCTTAGTTTTATCTTAGATTGGATTGACCAATCAATGAGAAAGAGGAATTGAAAGTTNCAATTTCCTAGGGCTAACTCAGCAGAGACAAAGACAAGGGGTAGTAGGGCCTAGTTGAATAAAAATCCTTATTTACTCAGAAAAGTGACTATTCTCTTAGTTTTATCTTAGATTGGATTGACCAATCAATGAGAAAGAGGAATTGAAAGTTTTTTTTTTTTATAAAATTTCATTTTAATTTTATTTTTTTAACACCAAAATCATTTTGTTTGGGGGCATAGAAGATTAACAATGCTATGATAGTTTCAGGTGAACAGTGAAGGAGCTCATCCATACATATACGTGTATCCATCCAAGACATCATTTTCTGTAAAAAAAAAAAAAAGCATGTGTTAAATGTAGAGAACACTAAATATAGTTCTCTTTTCAGAGTATGGTCTCAGTAATGTTGTAGACTACAAAAGTTCCAGTTAAAGAGCCTAAATATTAATATATAGAGAGATTTCCAAACTTGGAAGATGTATTCTGCCGCGGTCAAGATTCAGGTGCTCATGATAAGCTTGTGTTTGTGCATGATAAGTTGCTTCAGTTGTGTCCAGGTCTTTGCTATCCTCGGGACTGTAGCCTAACAGGCTGCTCTGTCCATGGGATTCTCCAGGCAAGAATACTAAAGTGGGTTGCCATGCCTTCTTCTAGAAGATCTTCCCAACCCAGGGATCAGACTTCCATCTTTTATGTCTCCTGTAACAGCAGGCAGGTTCATTACTACTGGTGCCACACAGGAAGCCCCATTTTAGGCATAAAAAATATAAATATGACTCTTTAATGAATATTCACTTATCTGGGTGAACTGCATGGCAATACATAGTTGTCTCTCAATTCCACATTGTCCGAGAAGGTTGTTTTCCTTCCTGCCCCACAGGGGATGGCAACAACAGGCAGGAGACAGTTTCTCTCTGCTCTTTCTTGGATTCTTCTGGAGTTCCAAAAGGCTGCTTAGTTAGGCTCCCACTTGTCTGTCTGTAGGAGGATGATGGGTGGTTGAAACATACATGACATTAGTTTTGTAAGTTTTCCTTACAAACTCCTGGGTAAAGCCAATGTATCATGTAAGCTACAAAACATTAAGGGATCTACCTAAACATCAATGCATAACAGATGGAGATCCAGATGGAATTTGTCTAACACAGTAGTGGTCATTAAGGACTCCTAATTTGCGCAACGTATGACAAAGTCCTCTCAACTTACATGAGTTTGACAGTCACCTCATTACTAAAAATAATCTAAAAGTATGCTTAATTTTTAGATATATTAATGATGTGCTTTTTTTTCTATCAACGTGCTTTTCACCAGTATGTGTACCAACATAATCATATGTAGTTTTCAGTGAATTTTAAAATATCTCACATTATTGTTGTAGTTCAGAATGACCCTTTTGAGGATATCTATCCTCCTCCATTTCCCAAGATCGTGACAGGCTATTTTAGGCACTAAAATTAGGGAATTAAGGAGGAATCAATCCTCTTTCCAAGTACCGAATAAACTGAAGTCTAAAAAGACTTACCAGTGTACTGGTGCCTCTTGGCACCACACAAAGTTGCTGTTGAGAGCTTGAACCTGTACAGTCCAGTGTACTCTGGACCTCACCTTTTGGGGTGAGATTCTTGCTGGTTCCACCAAGTACAGGCTGAACTGCAACTGGGTCCTGAGGGCCTCTGAGTCTGAGCCACCCGGTGTCAGAACTCGCCCTTTTCTGTGAACATCATGGCCAAAGGCAACAAAGCTACAACCAGTGGCCCAAATCTATGTTTACATCTGTTTGTCCTGCAGTACATTTTGAGCTGTTTGTCTGCACTTAATGCCCAAGATGGGCTTCTCAGGTGGCGCTAGTGGTAAAGAACCTGCCTGCCAATGCAGAAGACACAAGAGATGCCAGTTCAATCCCTGGGTTGGGAAGATCCCCTGGAGGAGGGCATGGCAACCCCCTCCAGTATTCTTGCCTGGAGAATNCTGTTTGTCTGCACTTAATGCCCAAGATGGGCTTCTCAGGTGGCGCTAGTGGTAAAGAACCTGCCTGCCAATGCAGAAGACACAAGAGATGCCAGTTCAATCCCTGGGTTGGGAAGATCCCCTGGAGGAGGGCATGGCAACCCCCTCCAGTATTCTTGCCTGGAGAATCCAATGGACAGGGGAGCCTGCAGGTTACTGTTCATTGACTTTGAAAGATTTAAGACAGGACTGAAGCGACCTAGCATGCATTCAATGCTCAAGATATTTTGCATGCTCTGGGTTTCTGGATTTTCTTGATAAATTGGAGAGTTTAGCAAAACTGTGACTACATCAGGGTAGAACTAAATAACCAAGCCCCTTCTACTTACTATTTCTCCTATACCTCAGTCACAACTTAATCACTTCTATTTGTGACCCCTGCGGTCCTTCATAGACACTTGAATGTTCACATTGGAGACAATATAGAGAATAGAGAGGATGGAGGGAGTGTAACTTCTTAGGAGTGACACAGACCCATAGTTCAATACAAAGGCAAAAGTGATTTGGGAATAAATTAGGCAGGAAGGTCTTTACTTACTTGGAAATCATGTAGACAGACACAGTGAGTTAGGATAGCTGAAAAAGCAATCTCACAGGTAGCTGAACAAGCAATCTCAAGCTGGGAAAAAAAGTAAGGCCTGAGCCATCAAGAAAGAGGAGGTAAATGGATTGTTGGGAGTTTTAGCTGACCAGAGATTGAAGTGCAGAGCAAAGACATCTTAATAACCTAATCTAATGAATGAAACTTCATCAGGCTGATTTAATGATGAGATACTGCTTATCAGTTATGTACTTAAACTATGTACTGAGAATACTCCACAATGTAGTAAAGTAGTTTAAATATGTGATTTTCTTCTGTTAAATAGACACTGAAGGGGAACTACCCAAGAAGAAGGGAAATTTCATCAACAAGTTCTTGGAGATGGAAGTCTTTGCCCTTACTCCTTTGTCAAGCCCATCTCATACTCTACGTTCTTATTTAGACTTTGTCACCTCCCATTTGGAATTCTGGCATGTGTGTCTTACTGACTCTAATCTGTCTATCAAAATGGTGCCCAGAATAATCTTTAAAACTATAAATCTCATCATGCTACTCTCCCCTTCAGTGCTTTCAAGTTGTTCTTATGATGAAGTGTCAAATACTTAATGTACCCCCAAATGTCCTTAAATGATTTGGCCCCTGCCTGCCTGTCTAACCACATTTTTCTCTCCTGTCAGTCTCCCTACCACTGGTCTTAGGTCTTTAAGCATACTGAGCTCCTTCTGGCCCTAAACTTTCACTCTTAATGGACTTTCAGCCTAAAATATTTTCCCTCTCAGCAACCCTACTTCTACTTAGGTCCTGTTTATCTTAATACCTCAGCGCAACCATCACTACCTTAGGGATGCCTTTTTTGACTCACTAGATTTAAAAAAAATTTTATTTACTTTTATTTGTTATTTTTGGTTGCACTAGGTCTTCATTCCTGCACGGGCTTTCTCTAGCTGCCGCGAGCGAGGCCTGCCCTCTAGTTGCAACGCACAGGCTTCTCATTGCAGTGGCTTCTCTTGTTGTGGAGCATCAACTCTAGGGTGCGTGGGCTTCAGCAGTGGTGATGACGCACGAGCTTAGCTTCCCTGTAGCATGTGGGATCTTCCAGATCAGGGATCAACTCATGTCCCCTGCATTGGCAGGTGGATTTTTAACCGCTGGACCACTGGGAAGTTCTGACTCACTAGATTCAATCAGGAATTCTGTTATATACATTTTCTTCATACCATTCAATTCAACTGTAATTTAAAAATTTTAATGTGGCTATTTGTCAATATTCATATAATGTACTAGACTGTTAACTCCGTAAGGGCAGGCATGAATTTCTAGGCAGCTGCCTGCTTTATAGAAATTCAGTAAACAATACCTTAGTATCAGCGTGAGCAGTAGATCATAGATATGTTGGCATGGGTGGCAGCCAGTGTAGACCCAAGATTTAAGCAGGTAAAAAGGTAGGCATGAAATATAAGAACTGAATGGAATGGGTTATTAGAGGATAAAAAGCAAAGGATGAAAATAGAACTGGCACCATCAGGGATGCCAGCCAGATTTCAGTTCATATATAATCCTTGATCTACTGCTCTTGCCTTTCAGGAGTGGTATATTGAGCAGTATTCTGAGCTTGCATTAGAACTCAGGTGGGAAAGAAATGTCATCAATGAATGGCATCTTTCTTGGCATGGGAGAGTGAAGTGGTCATGTGTGTGCTACAGAATTGCCATGTCTGCTTAAAGGTATTGCCAAGTAACTATTTTCCAAGACTCAACCTGCCAGTAATACTTAGTAAACCTAGCCTACTTTAAGAATACCCACTGAGGAAGTGCATACTTACTAAAATTAAGAAAACAAATTCAAATATCAAGCATGAAAACCAAAGCTCAGTCAAGCAGGAGAAAGGTTGTAGGTGTAACAACTGATTTCACCACGGGGCTTTTTCTTGCGGTGGAACACCATAGTTAGCTTCCCCAGTGCAGGTGGCATAATGATATTAGCATTGTCAGGCTCCCCTGGTGGCGCAGATGGTAAAGAATCTGCCTGCACTGCAAGAGACCTGGTTTTGATCTCTGGATTGGAACGATCTCCTGAAGAAGGAAATGGCAACCCATTCCAGTATTCTGGCTTGGAGATTCCCAATGACAGAGAAGCCTAGTGGCCTACAATCCATGGGGTTGCAAAGAGTTGGACATGACTGAGCAAATTTTTTTTTCCCCAACGTTTACCATATTCCAGACAATATGAGATAGCTTTACATTTAACTCATTCAAATCCTCACAGTATCCTATGAGATAAATATCATTATCCTCATTTTATAGAGAGATTCAGAGAGATTAGGTAATTTATAAAACCTCTTAAAACATAATGCAAGAGCCAATCGGGTCTTTATGTGTGTGTGTGTGTGTGTGTATGCACACATATATTCTTGACACTTGTTACTAAAAGTTCTGTTTCTACACAGCGTTTTAGGAAGACATTAAGATATACAAAAGATACATCTGGGAATGAAGTAAACTCTTCCTAATTAAGAACAAATGTACCAACACTTTTCTTGAAATAGTGAAAGATGTAATTTTGCACCTCTAGAAGGACAGCTGAAAGGAATAGCTTGTTATAAAACTATGATAATTTTTATTCATGAAGTTTTTTTATGTCACTGCAAAATGATTAATCGATGGTTTGTTTAATTACCCTTTAACGCATCCAAGTAAAACTAATCAGCATGATATTTCTAGAGTCATCATTTTCTAATTTTTAATAAATAGTACTGTGTGACTCTCCCAATCATAAGTTTTAAATTTCCATAAGAATTCTTGAAAATGGTAACTTATATATATATATATATATAGGTAACCATAATATATATGTGTGTGTGTATTATTTATATATATATGTATATATAAATTTTTGAAGTGCTCTGTTATTTTGATTGAGTCAAGATCTCTTAAGGAACTATTTATATAATGAGGCCTATCTTGAGAAATGACTGTAGTTGATATAAATATGCCATAGCCACAAAAAGTAAAAATTCCTTAAATCTTTATAAGAGGAAGTACTTTGATAATAAGAACTCCATAGCCTCAGTCAAGATCAACTATTTTTCTGAAATAAAAATATAGCAGCCTTCAGGACTACTGGCCTTATATTTTTCATAAGAAAAAGAAATATTCTAAAATGACAAGCAAATACCATAGGCTGGATATGATGACTATGTTTGAACAAATTATTTTACACAAGTGAAAAGAATTTCTTTTGCTGTATCAGGAAGATATTCTGCCAATAACTCATCAATTATTCTCTCTCTCCATCTCTCTCTGTCTCTGTGTCTTATTTTTAAAAATTTTGTAAATAATAATTTAGTACCCCAAGGGACCTTGTCATGTTACCTAACCCAATTCACTACACTTAGGAGTTGGTGATGGTCAGGGAGGCCTGGCGTGCTGCGATTCATGGAGTCGCAAATAGTTGGCCACAACTGAGCCACTGAACTGAACTGAACTGAGGACTGAACTTAGAAGAGAGTGGATGTTCTGTTGTGCTATACTGCCACCAAGAAGTACATAATTGATCAATTAACTATTCAGTTAATCCACTCCCAGTTGATTATGTGAGCTCTGGCTTTTTACACCAGGTATTGTCAATGTGTTTCTGTAAAAGGCCAACAATGTATGCCAAAACCAATAGAGTACTGTAAAGTAAAATAAAGTAAAATGGAAGCTCTAAAANCAATTAACTATTCAGTTAATCCACTCCCAGTTGATTATGTGAGCTCTGGCTTTTTACACCAGGTATTGTCAATGTGTTTCTGTAAAAGGCCAACAATGTATGCCAAAACCAATAGAGTACTGTAAAGTAAAATAAAGTAAAATGGAAGCTCTAAAAGAAAAAAAAAAGATTCAACTAATCAAATGAGTCATTTAAAAAAATAAATAAATATTTTTGACAATTGGGTTATATAGTCTATAGCACAACTGTTTAGCTGTGATGTTGTGGAATGAGAGTGGTCATAGACAATATGCAAATGAGTTTTTAAAGTGAGACTGTGTTTCAATATAACTTTATTTACAGAACAGAGATATATATGACCTCCAGGTTTGCCAATTTCTGCTTTGTATGTCACTTGGGCCAAGATTCACCACTTCCTCCACCCAAGGTTAAGATTGTGCAGTAGAAATCCCATGAGCTACATTTTCTAGACAAGATTAAGGTTTTTAGTGGTGCTAAACAAACTATCACCAGTCTTCTATTTAGGATCTGAAAAAGACCTTTGCAGTACCACACAACAGATGGAATTTCTTCTTGTCCCTCACTTGCCCTTTCCTCCTTCCTTCTTTCTCTTCCCTGTCTCCCCATCTCTTTTTCTCATACCAATAAATATTTTTTGAAGCCAAGATATATGTAAGGCTTTAGTGATAACTTGTTGAATAAGATCTAGGTTTCTGACTTAAGAGGGGAAGAAGTGAATGAAGAGACCATTTCCATAAAACAATCGAGATATTACAGTAGAAGTATGAAATTATATTTTATGAATAAACTGCCTCAGCTTTGGAGGAACAATGGCTAAGCTCAGAACTGAAAGACCAATCCAGGCCAATGTCAGAGAGAGGTGATCTGGAAAGTGTTCCAGGAGACAAGATTTCATATCACATCTGGAGGTTTGAGAAACCACTTGGAACTCGTTGGACTGCAAGAACAGAGTATGAGATGGCCTTGATGAAGGGTGAAGCTGAAGAGGCAGTCTAGGACTAGACTGTGAAGGACCTTCTGGGCACCCTAATTCAGGCCACCTCCTCTGTCCACGGAATTCTCCAGGCAAGAATATTGGAGGGGGTAGCCATTCTCTTCTCCAGGGGATCTTCCTCACCCAGGGATCAAACACTGGTCTCCTGCACTGAAGGCAGATTCTTTACCAACACCAGGAAAGCCCTCAGTATTAATAGGATAGCTTAAAAAGTCTCCTATTTTCTTTTGTGATCCCAAATGTTGGGTTCTTGTGTGTGTGCGTACGTGCATGCTAGGTCACTAAGTGGTGTCTCACCTTGCGATCTCATGGACTGTTGCCCGCCAAGCTCCTCTGTACATGGGATTTCCCAGGCAAGAATACTAGAGTGGGTTGCCATTTCCTTCTCCAGGGCATCTTCCTGATCCAGGGATCAAACCCAGTCTCCTGCATTGGCAGGCAGGTTCTTTACTGCTGAACCACCAGGGAAGCCCGATCCCAAATGTTACCCCTTCAGTCTGTTTACCACACAATTGCCAGAATGATCACAGTCTAGGTCGTTCATGTATATCCCCACTTAAATTCCTTCAGGGTATACTCATTGCTCTCAGAATTATTTCCAACCTCTTAATAAGACCCCAGATCCCATCATGATGTGTCCCTGACTATGTCTCCATCCTCATCTTTTGTCAGCTTCATCTCTGTGCTCTGTTTATTCTTTTATTTAGACCCCTAATCGGAGAAGGCAATGGCACCCCAATCCAGGACTCTTGCCTGGAAAATCCCATGGATGGAGGAGCCTGGTGGGCTACAGTCTGTGGGGTCGCTAAGAGTCAGACACGACTGAGCGACTTCACTTTCACTTTTCACTCTCATGCATTGGAGAANCCTAATCGGAGAAGGCAATGGCACCCCAATCCAGGACTCTTGCCTGGAAAATCCCATGGATGGAGGAGCCTGGTGGGCTACAGTCTGTGGGGTCGCTAAGAGTCAGACACGACTGAGCGACTTCACTTTCACTTTTCACTCTCATGCATTGGAGAAGGCAATGACACCCCACTCCTGTACTCTTGCCTGGAAAATCCCATGGATGGAGAAGCCTGGTGGGCTGCCTTCTATGGGGTCTCACAGAGTCGGACATGACTGAAGCGACTTAGCAGCAGCAGCAGACCCCTAATATGGTCTAAAAGCATTTTTATATTATCTTTTGTTAGGTTTATTCCTGTATTTGCCATAAACACCCTATAGCCTTTGTTGCTATTGAAAACAGTGTCTGTTGTTTTAATTACATTTTCTAATACCTTGTTCATTGGTATAGAAATGCAGCTGATTTTTGCATGTTGGTCTTCTGCCTAGTATTCCCGCTGAACTCTCTTATTAATTTGAATAGTTTTGCATCCTTTTGGGTTTTCTAAATAAGCAGTTTATATCAACTACAAGTTATTTAGCTTTCCTTCCATTTATTTCTTTTATGTGCTTGCATTTCCTTGTGCTTTTGAACTGCCTAATACTTTCAATACAGTATGGAATCAATGTGGTATTAATGGACATTTTTGTCTTGTTCCTGATTTTAAAGGACTGATTTTACATTCATATTGAATATGCTGTTTGTTTTAGGATTTTTTATCAAATTAATTTTAACACAAACTAATGTTTCACTGTATTGATTTTCCCACCTGAGTCTACGGAGATGATCATGTAATATAAAGTGAAGATTAACATACACAGGCTTTCTAATGTTGATTCAGTTGTGAATATCTGAAATACACATAGCTTTTTCAAAACACATTGATGGATTATATCACTTAATATTTTATTTAGATTTCAGATTTATGTTCATAATTGAGATTAGTCTGTATTTCTTTATTCTCATAAGTCTTATCACTTTTAAGGGTAAGTTAATGCTGACTTCATAAAATGATTTGTTTTATGGAGAATGCCTTCTTCTACAACTTCTAGAAGGCTTTGTGAAATAATGGACATAACTGCCTTTAAATTTTGGCAGAATTCACCTTAAAACCATCTGAACCTGGCGTTTTATTTGTGGGTATATATTAACTTCTTGTTTAATTTTTAAAAACAGTTTAAGGACTCATCTTTTCTATGCTTTGTTTTAGTGAAGTTATTTTTTTCCCTGGAATTTTTGACCTAAGCTTTCAAATATATTCTTTTTGTCTTTTGTGCATCTTTCTTGTAACAGTTCATTCATTTTTAAGTATTTTTATTTGTGTTTTTTTTGTTGTTGTTGTTTTTCTTCATCTGTATTGTCTGAGATTTAGAAATTTTACTATGTCTTTCCTTAGACCAAAATTCAGCTTTGTTGATGTTGACTGAAAGAAAAAAGTACCACTTAGATGTTCAAAATTATGTTTTATTCCACAGACTTACTGAGAACATAAACCTGGGAGAGAGCCTCTCAGATAGCTCTGGGGGACTGTTCCCAAGAGGTAAGGGAAGGGCCAGTATATGAGTTTTGCAAACAAGACAAAACAAAAAAATCCTAGGTAATTGGAGCATTAAGAGATTACTATTTAAAGAAAAACCAGACATCTCGAGTTAATAAATTTAACTATGTTTGGGAAGATGCAGAAGTCTGGGCTCATTGAATCGTTCCATTGATGTGCACCTTAACTATCTAAGGCTGAGCAACTAACACTTCACTTTTCATAAGAAAATGCCCTGTTGTGTTGAAATTTACTGAGACTTGATAAAATGGCCTAAAGTGTGGCCAGTTTTAGTAAATGTTCTAGGTTCAGTGAAAAATGTATAACTGTACATATGTGTGTGTATATATATATATGTTTTATTAAAGTAGAGTTGATTTACAATATGTTAATTCCTGCTGTACAGCAAAGTGACTCAGTTATACACACATGTATATTCTTTTTCATAATGGTTTATTCCAGGAGATCGGATATAGTTCCCAGTTCCATAGAGTAGGACCTTGTTTGTCGATTCTAAATGTAATAGCTTGCATCTACCAACCCCAAACTCCCAGTTTCTTCCCCCTATTTTTCCCCTAAAATGTATGTTTGTAAGGAATATGTACTAGCTTTGTATACATGGCTTATAGTGTTTATAATTTTCATTACTTTGAACTTATTAGTTCTGTCGTTCAGTTTTTGTGTTTACCAGGGATTGTTTTCTTGAGCTATAAATGACTAAGTGTTAAATAGTGGAATTACTTTTTTTGCTGTTCTGTTTTTTTTTTTTTTTTGCATGATATCTTTTTAAATATTGCTGTAAAGAATCTGCCTACCAATGCAGGAGACGCAGGAGACACAGATTCGATTCCTGGGTGATCCCTGGGTCAGGAAGGTCCCCTCGAGGAGGAAATGACAACCCATTCCAGTATTCTTGCCTGGGAAATTTCCGTGACAGAGGAGCCTGGAGGGATAGTCCATGGAGTCACAAAGAGTGGGACACAACTGAGTGACTGAGGCACACATGCATATTAGATATATACAAATTTAGAAAAGTTATATGTTTCTGATTTAAAATTTTGATTTAAACTTTTCATCAATATGCAAATGTTTCTGTTGGCAGTAAGGTGTGGCCTTAGTCTAACTGCCTGACAAAAGAAAATTAAATTCCCTTAGAGGAAAAACTGCAGCAGACACTCTACAATGTTATATATGGTGTTCAGTATTAAAAATGTATGAGACTAGCTAAGTGACAAAATGATTTTAAAAAGCAATGTATTTAATAGAAATAGACTCATAGGTGAACTAGATTTTGGAAGTATTTTATGTGACCTCTAAAATAATTATGATTAATATATTCAAGAAAATAAATGTCAAAGTGGAGAATTTCACAAGAGAATTAGTTTCTCAGCTTTTAGATTTCCCATCTTATAAAGTGTGGGATTAGGAAAATGTATCTGAGAAAAAGACATGCAGAATGTCAGGCTTAATCTCTGTAGTTTCTTAAACTCCACGATTTTGGTCCCTCAAGTCGTTGCTGAGTTGGTAGCATTAAACTCCATTTGTCTTCCTAGCATTGTAAGAATGTTAAAGGGTTAGGACTGCTGCTTTCTGAACGATCTCTGGGTTGACAACAATTATGTGTGCGTGCTTAGTCACATACAACACTTTGGTGACCCCATGGACTGCAACTCACCAGGCTTCTCTGTCCATGGATTTTTCCAGGCAAGAATCCTGGAGTGGGTTACCATTTCCTCCTCCAGGGGATCTTCCCAACCAAGGAATTGAACTCGCATCTCTGTCTCTTGCATCTCTTGTGTTGGCAGGTGGATTCTTTACCACTGTGCCACTTAAGAAGCCCCCTGATAGCAATTACGTATTGACAAATATTTCAAGGCGAGACAGGACAGAGAATGTCATGGCCTCATCAAAGTGTTTCTATCCTGTCTGTTGTGTAGGCTGTTTCAAGTTCTGGATGTCAGTGCAGCTCTCTAGCATGTTCAGTTGGTTATCCATTCGCATTACAGTCAACAATTATTCCTGATGGAAGGTTAGTCTTTTACAAACTCCTTTACCATAGACAAAAGTGGAAATTGTCAGTATTTCCCATTTAACATGATAAGTTAATTGATTTTTATTAGTTTTAACTACAAATATATTGAGGTGCATTGTTATGACTTTTTCAGTCCTTTTTTTCTCCCTTTAATATCTCTTTTCATTTTTTTCTCTACCTATTCAAAGTAGAACATAAGATATATAGATTTCTAATAATTTAGTGGTTCTCCTGAAAATTTTAACATTCATATTTGATTTAAATGTAGTCTAAAGTTATCTTGTCTGTCTTCTGAAACAAATCAAGAATTTCAAATATTTTATTTTCGTATACCTTCCCTCCTGAGTTAAATACTTTTATTATTTGCTATTTTAGTTTCTCTTGTTTATTTAACCCCTCAACATATACATTAGTATTATTTTATGCTTCTTATTTCATATTTTCATTTAACATGCTTACCATTTTTTTTTATCCTTCTTGAACATCTCAAATTCTCCTCTGATATAATCTGATGTTGGTATTTGTTTCTTGAGGCTTATTTTCTGTAGACTTAAGTGAGAGTATATTGCTGGTGAACTTTCTAGATTTCTGTTTGTCTAAAGCAATGATTTCAATGTATACACTGTAGAACTCTGGGGAACCCAAGATACTCGCAGAGGATTCATAAAACTCTTTTCATAAAACTACTAAGATCTTATTTGCATTTTCTACTTTACTGACATATGCACAGGTGGTGAAAAACAGTGGTGGTTAAAACTGCTGGCTCCTTAGGAATGGTTTGATGAAGCAGTAAAAATTACTAATTTGATTACATCTTGACACTTGAAAATATGTTTTTTAATCTTTTTTTCAAGGAAGAGAAAATATGCATAAAGCATTTTGCATACATAGGTTGTATGGGGCGGGCGGGGGGAAGCATTCATTCAATAGTTTGAAAATGAGATGAATAAACTACTTTTCATGGAACACTTCTTTTTTTTAAAGAACAACTGTCAGGCAACCTATCATTATTTAAATTTAGGGGACTTGGCAGAAAATTTATCTTCAACAAAATGTAAACCTGCCACTTCAAGGAAAACAGCCAGTCACGTTGATAAATGTTTAACAACTAGCCCTCAGGGGACAAAGAAGTTCCCAATTTGTAGATTAATAGCCAGTTTTGGTGGTGTAAATACTCCCAGTGTGGTTGACTTTAAACTACTGACTTGATGTCACTGAACACAGTGTTAAGAATAGGTAATTGGGTCTCATAAAGCATTGCAAACTAACTATTGCACACTACAGAAAACAGTGCCAGTGATACAATTAGAGATTCTAAGTGGAAATTGGGCTTCGCTGGTGCCTCAGATGGTAAAGAATCTGCCTGCAATGAAGGAGACCTGGGTTCAATCCCTGGTTTAGGAAGATTCCCTGGAGAAGAATCCACTCCAGTATTCTTGCTTAGAGAAGTCCATGGACAGAGACGCCTGGCAGACTACAGTCCATGGGATTAGTATCCACTAACATGAGCCTAACTGCTTCCCAATATATAAAGACTTTTCTGGAAAGATTGTTATAGGTATTAACAACTATAATTTTTATATTGTGTAATGAAATGTGTCAGCATTTAGAAGGTCTAAATAACTCACTGATCCAATATGTTCCAAATGACCAATGTATGCTATTAGCACATCTTGCCTGGATAAAAGATTTATTCAAAATTCAACAGACACAAATCACTTTAATGTGGCAGAGTAAAGATTATTTTTTGATACGGTTTCAGATTCTATATTACAACTAACCTTTAAGAAACTACCACTTATCAAGCTTTGGCTTGGTTTCAAATTACCTTAAAAAGACTGTTAAAATGCTTCTCTCTTTTCTAATTATATATTTAAATTTTCTTTGGGCTTTGCTGGTGGCTGAGACTATAAAGAATCTGCCCGCAATATAGGAGACCTGGGTTCGATCCTTGGGTTGGGAAGATCCCCTGGAGGAGAGAATGGCAGCCATTCCAGTAATATTGCCTGTAGAATTCCATGGACAGAGGAGCCTAATGGGCTACAGTCCAGTCCCTCAACCAAATCAATGTGTCACAATGGAAGGAATTTTTTTTTTCAGAATGGAAGGAAAAGTTCCCAGTCCGGAGTGACTATTATTGTTATCATTCAGTTGCTCAGTTGTGTCCAACTCTTTGCAACCTGATGGACTGCAGGATACCAGGCTTCCCTGTCCTTCACCATCTCCTGCAGCTTGTTCAAACTCATGTCCTTTTGAGTCGGTGACGCCATCCAACCTTATCATCCTCTGTTGCCCCCTTCTGCTCATTCCCTTAATCTTTCCCACAATCAGAGTTTTTTTGTTTTTTCCCAATGAGTCAGCTTTTCACAGCAGATGGCCAAAGTATTGGAATGATTATAGAGAATAACAAGAGGGTCACAGCTGAATTACTCTCCCTACAGGTGCAGTGTTGCTGCTAAATCACTTCAGTCGTGTCCGACTCTGTGTGACCCCATAGACGGCAGCCCACCAGGCTCCCCAGTCCCTGGGATTCTCCAGGCAAGAACACTGGAGTGGGTTGCCATTTCCTTCTCCAATGCGTGAAAGTGAAAAGTGAAAGGGAAGTCGCTCACTCAGGTGCGACCCTTAGCGACCCCATGGACTGCAGCCCACCAGGCTCCTCCATCCATGGGATTGTCCAGGCAAGAGTACTGGAGTGGGGTGCCATTGCCTTCTCCGGTGCAGTGTTAAAACAGAGCAAACCCTTGATGTTCCCAATGGTCTCGATGCAGGGGAAGGTCTTTAGTTTTGGAGATGAGCAAAGCAAGGTGCCTTAAAGAGAGCCAGTGCGGCCCTTCACTCTGTCTCAAATGTCGTATTCAAACCTTTTAGGGCACTTTGAGGATCGTTCTTCTGAGAACAGCTCTCATTTAATTAAATTCATTTTTTAACTGATAAATGCTTCTTATTTAATTTACATGTTTCCTGGACTTGTTTGACTTTATTAGAATAGCCTATATTTGATTTTAAGTTCCCAGAAGGAAGAAATTAGATTTGTTTAGTTCCCTTTGAAATGGCCAAGCATAGACCACAGCCAAATTTCTACATAATAAACAACTGATGGTTAATTAATTTTCTCTTCTCTAGAGCCTGGTTTATGGCACAAAGTAGATACTCTATCTTTCTTACTAATCTAATAAAAGTTTACCCTTGTCTGTAATACACAGAAATTTATAGTAATGAAGAAAATAGTGCAGATACAAATATAACTACCTGAAATTCCCACTAAGACAATGGGTAGGGTTGCAAAAGTTTGATTGTATGTCAGTTGTTCAGGAGTTAAAAGACATTTTTCTTTGGGCGAAGATATCATACAGAATATTTATGTATCTTGGTGAGGTCAAGTCTAAATATATCTGAAATATATTATTGTATGCTGCTGCTAAGTCACTTTAGTCGTGTCCGACTCTGTGCGAACCCATAGACGGCAGCCCACCAGGCTCCCCCGTCCCTGGGATTCTCCAGGCAAGAACACTGGAATGGGTTGCCATTTCCTTCTCCAATGCATGAAAGTGAAAAGTGAAAGTGAAGTCGCTCAGTCGTGTCCGACTTTTAGCGACCCCATGGACTGCAGCCCACCAGGCTCCTCGGTCCATGGGATTTTCCAGGCAAGAGTACTGGAGTAGGGTGCCATTATTGTATAAATACAATAATAATGTAGTGTTTCTGAGGGAACCGTATATTCAAAGTTGTCTCTCAAACAAACAGCCCATGCCAGTAGACAAGCAGTTGATCTTTTCCATTAATACACTGCCTTCTGGATAGTAAAAACAGAGACTCTCTGAGATCTAAGCCACTGAAAATGTTCTGATATAGAAACTTGAGCTAGATAGGAAATTGGGACAAGATTACAGAGAAGAGATAGTGACTCTGATAAGGAGGAGACTGGGGCTTCGCAGGTGTCACTAGTGGAAAAAAAAAAAAAAAAAAAATCTGCCTGCCAATGCAGTACACACAGAAGACACAGGTTCAATCCCTGGGTCAGGAAGATCCCCTGGAGGAGGGCATGGCAACCCACTCCAGTATTCTGGCCTGGAGAATTCAACGGACAGAAGAGTCTGGTAGGCTGCAGTCCATGGGGTCTCAGAGTCGGATGCAGCTAAGCATAGCACAGCAAGGAGGAGCCCGAGGAAAGAGGTGTGGACAGAAATTCTGGAAGTAGACAAATGAGCATGGGTTTGAGTTTTCTACTAGGATAATGTTGAAGGGAACACTGAGTTCCAGGTCACTCAGTCTCCGTGGTGACCACCTTTCATTTTCCCATATTTTCTCTCCTTGATCTCTGGATCCTAAACACTAGCATTCATCATAGACATGTGCCTTAATATATCTGAGGTACTGCTCAGGGAATCAGGTCAAAGCAGAAAATGTCATGTCGTTCAATTTCTAATAGATCCTCATATTGACTCATCAGCACTGAATTTTTTTTTTTTCAGCACTGAATTTAGAGTTCAACACGTAAGTATTTAGAAAATTATTCAAGGGAGAAAATTAACCATTATAATATTTTGTTTCTAGTTAACAAAGAGTGGTCTGATACAAAGGAAAGAGATTATTCCCTTCTATATGTACTCAGTGGTAAAGAATCTGCCTGCTAATGTCGGAGATTCAGAAGATGCAGGTTCAATCCCTGGGTGGGGAGGATCCCCTGGAGGAGGAAATGGCAACCCACTCCAGTATTCTTGCCTGAAAAATCCTGTGGACAGAGGAGCCTGGCGGGCTGCAGTCCATGGGGTCACAAAGAGTCAGATATGCATGAGCAACTGAGCACGCATATATTCATATATAAGTCTGTGCTTTGAGTTTTGTTCTATCAGTTCCTCTTATCCTCAATATTTTCATGGCCACAACAATACAACCTGGGTATCAGGGAAAAAAAAAGATTGAGAACACAAGATTAATTGTAGGGAATCAGTTGAATATGATTTTTATAGATCCACTTTGGTGATTTTCCTTTTAAATAATAAGTTTTAGTGAATGCTTTCAAGAGACTAATACCCTGGAGTTGCCTGTTCTGCTAACACTAGTGGCTTTTGGTAGGAATTACTAAAATCCATAACATACTTAAAATGAAAGTTTTTCTGGACGAAAGAAATCAAAATAGATGGGGTAAAATAGATAATGATATAAGAAAATCCTGAGAAACTCAAAGGCTAACATTTATTACATCAAATGTTGTTTATAGGAGAGAATCAACTTGATCCCACAATACAACAATCTCATTTCCCACTGAACAAACAACCAAAGAAAAACAAAAAGCCCGCATATTGTTTGGTAGTAGCTTATTTACTAAGTCGATCTGTGACTTAGACCTATAGATCTAAGACCATGGCCTATAGACCACCAGGCTCCTCTGTCCATGGGATTGCCCAGGTAAGTATACTGGAGTGGGTTGCCATTTTCCTCTCCAGGGGATCTTCTTGACCCAGAGATCAAATCCAGGTCTCCTGAATTGCAGGCAGATTCTTTACTGACTGAGCTATTGTTTACTAAAGTTTATTTTTCATCACCATGCAGACAGAAGTAGGTTCCTAGCAGCAATGAGCTAGGAGTAGAGAAAATGAATCACACAGTATATGTCTTTTGCTCTGTTTAGTCTTAAGGACTATACTTTTTCATTGTAAATAAAGATAGCAGCATTCTGTGTTTTCATGCTCATTCATCAGCCAGGAATTTCACTGATTCTTCCTGTTAGACAACTCTATTCAGAAAAGTACCAAGATAGCAGATTCCCTTACTTACAGAACAACCACACGTGTAGCAGTGAAGATTTATCAGAAAGCACACAATCTCTTCTTTTCTGCCTCCATCCTTTTGACAGAGTATTTTAGCAACACTGCTGAGTACATTGGTGCTTTATAATAGGAAGACAAGAATTCTATTATTTTTCTTTGGTAAGGTGAAATATTATAATAATAAAGAGTTAAATTAGTGAAAATTTATTTTTCTTTAAAGAACAAGCACTATGTATTAATCTGTGCTCAGTTTGTTGGCTTAAATGGAAATTGGGGGGGATTTTAATCTTTTCAAATTCATTTTAAATTTATAAACAGTAAACTTCAGTTTTTATGTTGCATGGTTCTATGAGATTTAACAAACGCACAGAGTCCCATAACCATGACCATAATCAAGATTCAGAACAATTTAACTCCCCCCAAAGATGTCCTCAGACTTACACTTTATAGTCAGAAATAATTGATGCTTTTGAACTATGGTGCTGGAGAAGACTCTTGAAAGTCCTTTGGACTACAAGGAGATACGACCAGTCAATCCTAAAAGAAATCAGTCCTGAATATTCATTGGAAGGACTGATGCTGAAGCTCAAACTCCAATACTTTGGCCACCTGATGCGAAGAAGCAACTCTTTGGAAAAGACCTTGATCCTGGAAGAGCTGAAGGCAGGAGGAGAGGGAGACGGCAGAGGATGAGATGGCTGGATGGCATCACCGACGCGATGGACATGAATTTGAGTAGGCTTCGGGAGTTGGTGATGGACAGGGAAGCCTGGTGTGCTGCAGTCCATGGGGTTGCAAAGAGTCTGACACGACTGTGCAACTAAACTGAACTGAACTGAACCACTGATCTGTTCTCTACCCATAAAGTTTTATAATTCCCAGAATGTCAAATAAAACTATTCATATTCATATAGTATGTAAACTTTTTAGTCCAACTTGTTTCAACCAGTGTATGTGAAATTTATATGTTGTTGTAGATACCATGCCCCCCCCCTTTTTTTTTAAGTTCAGTAAGCCATTTTATTCTCAAGTAGTTTTCCTTTAAATAGAGTTAATACAGTTTGACTATTCATTCTCTAGATGAAGGACATGTGGGTTGCTTCTAGTTTTGGTAAATGAAACTGCTGTAAACATTTGTGAGCAGGTTTTCATGTGAGCATGTTTTAATTTTACTGGTATAAATTCCTATGAGTAGGATTTCCAGATAGAAAGTTACAGCATGTTTAACTTTATAAGAAACTGACAAGATATAGTTCTTAGTGGCTGTGCCACTTGCATTTCTACCAGCAATGCCTGAGATTCCCACTTGCTCTTTTGCATCTTTGCCAGAGCTTAGTTTTGCAGATGTCTTTGTTGTTTTTATTTGTTTGCTGGGTCATTCTAATAGATGAGCTCTTTCCACCTCGTGTATGCAGTCACGTCCAACAATTTGTGACACTCTAGACTGTAGCCCACCAGGTTCCTCTGTCCATGGGATCTTTCAGGCAAGAATACTGGGGTGGGTTTCCATTCCTACTCCAGGGAATCTTTCTGACGCAGGGATCTAACCTGGGTCTCCTATGTCTCCTGCATTGCAGGTTGATTCTTTACCCACTGAGCCATCTGGAAGACCCCAATAGATGGGTAGTGAAATCGTACTGTTTTACATTTGTATTTCCATAATGAATCTTGATGTTGATTTTTTTGGATGCCCTTATTTGCTGTCTGTATATTTTCTTTGGTGAACTATTTGTTTACATCTTTTCCTCATTGTTTTAAGTTTTCTTAGCATTGAGTTTTGTAAGTTGTTCATGTATTCTCAGGAGAAGGAAATGGCAACCCACTCCAGTGTTCCTGCCTGGAGAATCCCAAAGACAGAGGGGCCTGGTGGGCTGCCATCTATGGGGCTGCACAGAGTCGGATATGACTGAAGTGACGCAGCTTCAGTCGTATTGAGCATGAGCATGTATTGAGCTCGTGCGTATGTTTTGCGCATGTATTCTCAATACAAGTTCTTTGTTAGATAGGAAATTTAAAATATTTTCTCTGAGCTTGTGGCTTGTTTTTTTTCATTCCCTGTCTTTCAGAGACCAAATGTTTTTAATTTCAATGACCTAATTAATCATATTTTTCTTTTATGGACTGTGTATTTGATGTCATGTCTAAGTATTCAGTGCCTAACCTGAGATGTTGAAGATTTTCTCTTACAGTTTTATATTTTACATTTATGTCTATGATCCATTTTGAATCAATTAGATAGATGTATAATATATATTAAGATTTTAAAAAATAATATGGATGACCTATTGTCCCAACACCATTTGTGGAAGACTGTCATTTCCTTACCAAATTGGTTTTGCACTCTTTTTCAAAATTCAGTTGCACTTTGGTGTATAAGTTGATATCTGCATTCTATTCTGATCCATTAATTTATAGGCACATTCTCTTGCCAAAACCACACACTTTGATTACTGTTGTTTCTAGTGAATTTTAAATGAAGTACTGTAAATCCTCCAATTTTATTTTATTTTGAAATTTTGGCCATTGTCATTCTTTGATTTTCTATAACTATGAAATACCTCTTTTCATCCTTTTTCTTATACTCAATCTATATAGTTGTATTTAAATTGTGATTTTACAGCCAGCTTACAGTTGAGTCTTTTTGAAAAATCCAGTCTGATAATTTTTCATAGTTGTGTTTAAAGCAGTCACATTCATGCAATAATTTATATGGTTCACCAAGTCAATCATTTTATTACTTTTCTATTTTTCTCTTCTGATATTTGTTCCTTTCAGATCTTCTTTTGGGTATTTGAATTTTTTCAGCAATTAATATGTATTGATGTTTTGCTGCTACTGCTTTGTATTATTTTTTAATGGTTACTCTGGGGATTACAATATACATAGCTAATTTTTATAGTCATCTTAGAGTTAATATCTTACCACTTAGCATAAAAAAAATAGAGGCTTATGCAACCATTCAGGAGATCAACAAGGAAAGACAGGAATAACACTATAGATCAATTGGACCTAACACACATAAACAGAAACACTATCCAAAAAAACTAGAATACACATTCTTCTCAAATACATGTGGAACATTCTCCAAGACAGACCACATGTTAGGCCATGAAACAAATCTTCTCCCCTATGTTGTATTTTCCAAGTATATTACATCTATGTACATTGAAACATTCTCCCCAGAAAATACTATATATTTTTATTACAACAATGAAATATACATTAAAAACTTAAGAAAAAAAACATAACCTATTCTGTTTTCCAAAATGTTTACCATTTCAGTCATTCCTTTTCATTTCTGAAGTTCTAAGTTTCCTCTGGTGTCATTTTCTTTAGCCTAAAGAGATTTTCTTTATGGGCAGATCAATAGAGATAATTATCTTCATTTTCTTCATTTGAAGAAAGTTTTCTTCATTTCTTCATTTGCCTTCATTCTTGATGGAGTTTTTTCTCTATATAAAATTCTGGGTTGACACTTCTTTTTACTCAGCACTTTAAAAATGTTATTTGTTTTGTGTCTTTCATGGTTTCAAAAATTTGAAGTCATTCAAATCATTATTCTGCTATATATAAAATGCAATATCTCCTCACCACCCCCACCACAACAGCTTTCAAGATTTTTGTTTCTCTTCAGTTTTCAGCAGTTTGATTACAGAATTTCTACATGTGGTTTTCTCTGAATGATCTAGTTTGGGGTTTGCCTCGTGTTTCAACTTGCAAGCTTATATCTTTCACCAAATCACTTCTATAGATAATTTTCTAGAAGCTTTACATGCATTCATTCCTAATGTAAGATGGACTAATGGCTTATGGTTTGATATCTGGTGACTTCTGAACCACCACTAGCTATCAGTAGTTGATCCCAGAACCTACTTTTGTAAGCCTCAGCAAAACCTCAGAAGTGTTCATACCATAGCCAGTAGCCAGTCAGATATTGCTCATAAATCGAAACTCATTGCCACCTCATAATCTAGGGATCCTAAAACTCCCCTCCTATTAAGACAGTCCACTAGGAGCTATGGAGGTAGATCATGTCCTTTTGGTTCTGAGTGGTGTTACTTTCAGTGAGGTGAATTTTGATGCTATGTGATAATCTACAATATGGGGTGTTTAATTTACAACCCTGTAGTGTGTGTGTGTGTGTGTGTGTGTGTGTGTGTGTGTGTTAGGGCTTCCCTGGTAGTTCAGAGGTTAAAGCGTCTGCCCACAATGCAGGAGACCCAGGTTCGATCCCTGGGTTGGGAAGATTCCCTGGAGAAGGAAATGGCAACCCACTCCAGTATTCTTGCCTAGAGAATCCCATGGACGGAGGAGCCTGGTGGGCTACAGTCCACAGGGTCGCAAAGAGTTGGACGTGACTTCACTTCATAGTGTTTTTTGCTGGACTGAATGTATTTTAAAGGTGCTGTTTTTACAACTCATGGCCCACTTTCAGTCCAGCAGTCAGAGAAACTGATCTCTACTTTCAAAACTTTTTTTTTCCCTAGAGAAGACCAGACCATCTTAGTGACCTTTTCTATCTGTCTTTGTTCCAAAACTAAAAATTAAATCTTCCCTTCTCAGCAACAGGAACGGGAGAAAAAGAACAGGGTTCTAAAATTGAGGCTGAGAAATAACCCAGGTTTAGGAATGGAGAAGTGGGCATTTTGGGGAAATGGAAGAAATTAAAATGAGTGAGGCACTTAGGATGGCTAGATCTGGGGAAAAAGAATAGTCTGGGGTTTGGGTGTATCCTAGCAATCAAGGAACTACCCACCTGGATATATAAAGCAACTGAGACCCTGGTGTTTCCTGCTGGAGGATGATAAGCCTGAATGGGTTCTTCAGTAGAGGTACCACCATTAACCGTATCCATCTTTCCCTTTTCCTTTCTGTTTGTTTGGATCTCTTATAGTGTTCATATGTTGGAGAGACTTCTTTTGGTACCCAGTGCTGACCCATCGCTGTGTGCAGACTGGTTCCTGGGACCTCTTCAGTTGAAAGTGGTGAGAAGACCAGAAAGCTGTGTCTGCATTACTATCCAGTAAGTCTGACTACTCTGAAGCAAGAATGTGGGTATATTTTCATCCCTTGGGTTCTTTGAGGTTAGCACATAGATTTGGGAAATTGTCCTCTCTTTGGTTTTACGGAACTGTAAATAGATCAACATTGGGGCTCATTTACCCTTTTCTAAAATGAACAAGCTCCAAGTGCCGTGCTATTCAGTTGGAGAAATCAGAAGCTGTGGCAGAGGGGCAAGGACTTCTAGTTATGCAGACAACTCAGAGCTCAGCCACAGTATTTCTCTGAGCTTACATAATTTTAGCACTTAATTTTGATTGAAGACTTTTTTGGAGCAATCATATGAAGTGTTGAAATGTACCTTTCTTTGATAGGGTTTTGAGGTTTTGCTTGTGAAGTGTTTTTTTTTTTTCTGGAATTTGGGGGCAAATAGATTATCTTGAGGAAACAGATGACCATTTCTTTCCTTCAGTTTTATTACCCATTGTGTCTGTATGTAGCTAATCCTCAGGTATTCTTATTTACATCTTGGGAATGAATGTCCACTCAGCAGCTGAAGATAATGTCATCTGCTGTAACAGCAGCTGTTTCTTGCCAGGTGTGAGGCAGGGAGTTTAGATATTATTGCTCTTAATGCATAAATTAAAAACATTGTAAAATATTTTTGGCGAGAGGTATAGAGTACAAATTAAGAAGCTTAGCAGCTGTTTAAAGACCGCAGATCTTGGTATCCGTTCTGCTAAGTGGAGATTTGTTTCTTCTTCTGGATATTTTTTGAGAATACAATTTTATACTTTTGGCAAATGTCTTTTTTCTTTTAATCAGGAGCATACGTCCAACTCCTAGTTCATTCAGAAACACTAGGAATATGACTTAATCAGTTCAGTTCAGTCACTCAGTCATGTCCGACTCTCTGCGACCCCATGAATCGCAGCACGCCAGGCCTCCCTGTCCATCACCATCTCCTGGAGTTCACTCAGACTCACGTCCATCGAGTCCGTGATGCCATCCAGCCATCTCATCCTCGGTCGTCCCCTTCTCCTCCTGCCCCCAATCCTTCCCAGCATCAGAGTCTTTTCCAGTGAGTCAACTCTTCTCATGAGGTGGCCAAAGTACTGGAGTTTCAGCTTTAGCATCATTCCTTCCAAAGCAATCCCAAGGTTGCTTAGATGGGGATAATCTGCTTTGCTCAGAGCTGACTGATTTAAATGTTAATCATATCTAAAAATTACCTTCACAGTAGGTATAGATTGCCATTTGACCAAACAACTGCCTTTCAAAGCCTAGCCAAGTGCATTTGCTCTTCCAACTCTTTTAATAACATTTGTTAAAAAAAAAACTACCCTTTCTTCATTGAATTCCCAAGGCACCTTTGTCAAAAATCAGTTTGCTATATTTTTGGGGTCTACTTATATTGTTGATCTGTTCTGTTGATCTTGTAATAAATATCTATACTTATAGGAATACCACACTGTATTACTGTTGCTTTATAGAAATCTTAGACTTGGGTAAATTGAGTCTTTTAATTATTTTCTCTTCAGAAATTTTTACACTGCTCTAGTATCTTTGCTTTCCAGATAAGTTTTTTAAATGGTTGATGTCAACAGAAAAGCTTTCAAGGGTTTTATTGAGATTAGGTTAAATATCATATTAAATAGGGAAGAATTGACATCTTAACCATATTGACTTTTCTACTCTATGCGCATTCATTCTACATTTATTTTGATATTCTTTGATTTCTTTCATCAGTGTTTTATGGCTTTCCTGCATTTAGATCCTATATATTCTTTTTTATATTTATATGTGATTCATTTTTGATGATATTCTAAGTACTTTTTATTTAAAATTCCAGCTACTAATATTAGTACATAGGAAATCAACAGACTTTTGTATCCTGGCCTTGTTTCCTGAGTTCTTGCTTAACTCACTTACTAGTTCCAGGAAATTTTTATAGACTTTCGGGTTTTCCACTTAGACAATCATGTCATCAGCCAACAAAGGGAGTTTTATGTCTTCCTTCACAATATGTACTTACCTTACTGAACTTGATAGGTCATCTAATACATCGTTGAATATGAGTGGTGAGAATAATCATCTATGACTGGTCTGACGCTGAAGATAAAGCATTAAGTCTCTTGGCATTAAGTGTGATGTTAGCTGTAGGTTTGCCTTATATCCTTTGTAAGGTTAAAACAAGTTTCAGTCTCTTCCAGGTTTGGGGGAGTTTTTATCATGAATGGCCTTTGAAGCCTGTCAGATAATTTTTTGTACTTATTAATATGATTATATAGTGTTTATTTCTATTAACTGTTAACATTTATGAATGTTAAACTAGCATTGCAGTCCTATGATGAACCCCATTTAGCCATAGTGTGTTATATATCA
>SJYX01007226.1:15863-65272 GCA_006410675.1 Oreotragus oreotragus | reverse complement strand
TGATATTAGAGTAATTATGACTTCATAGGACTTCCCTGGTGGCTCAAATAGTAAAGCATCTGCCTGCAGTGCAGGAGACTCAGGTTCAATCCCTGGGTTGGGAAAATCCCCTGGAGAAGGAAATGGCAACCCACTCCAGTATTCTTGCCTGGAGAATCCCATGGACAGAGGAGCTGGGTAGGCTACAGTCCATGGGGTGACAAAGAATCAGACATGGCTGAGTGACTAATGCTAACACTAATGAATTCATAGAGTGAATTGGAAAAGATTCCCTTCTTCTAATGTGTTTTCCTTAAATATTTGGGCAAATTATGAGTGAAATCACCTGGGCTTGGTGTTTTTTTCTTTCTCAAATTAAAGACTTTTAAGTAATAATTTAATTTCTTTAATAGATATGTTTATTCAGATTATCTGTTTCTCCTTGAGTGAATTTTGTAGTTTGCAGCTTTTGAAGAATTTTTTCATTTTATCCAAATTTTTGAAGTTATGGTTGCAGAATTGTCCTTCATATTCTTTTATCATTCAAATGTCCATCAGATAAGTAGTGATAGCCCCTCTTTCATTTTTTATATTGGTAATTTTTTTCTTTCTTGTTTTTTCTTGCTTAGCCTAGGTAGAACTTTTTATTATTCTTTGCAGATAACTAGATTCTGTTTTCATTGATTTCTCTCTATTGCCTTCCTGTTTTTAATTAATTGATTTCTACTCTCATATTTATTATTTCCACTCTTCTGCTGGTGCTAAGTTTAATGTACACTTCTTTCTCTGGTTTCTTAAGATGAAAACCTAAGACTGATTGATTGGTAGGTCTTTCTTTTTTAAAAACATGTTCATTTTATGCTGTAGCTATTCCTTGAGGTCAATACTCCTTTAGCTGTATCCCACAATGTTTTTTTGCATTATAATTAAATTCAAAATATTAAAAAATTTTTTTTATTTTTTAATCCATGATNAAGATGAAAACCTAAGACTGATTGATTGGTAGGTCTTTCTTTTTTAAAAACATGTTCATTTTATGCTGTAGCTATTCCTTGAGGTCAATACTCCTTTAGCTGTATCCCACAATGTTTTTTTGCATTATAATTAAATTCAAAATATTAAAAAATTTTTTTTATTTTTTAATCCATGATTATTAAAAAATGTATATTTTCCAAGTATTTGACCATTTTCTAGTGTTGTTAGTGATATTTAGTTCATTTCCATTATGGTGTCAGAACATACTTTGCATGATCTATATTCTTCCGTATTTGTTAAGGTTTATTTTATGAACCAGAATATAGTCTATCTTGATGACTGTTTAATGCTCACTTGAGAAAAAAATGTACATTTTAATGTTGGTGTTTAGAGGGTTCCATAAATGTGAATTATGCCAAGTTGATTAACAGTGCTTGCTGTTCAAGGTCCTTCCTGAATTTTTGCCTTCTTGTTTATGGTGGTGAAGTCTCCAGCTCTAGAAATAGATTTATCTATTTCCCTATTTAGTTTTATCAGTGTTTGTCTTATGCATTTTGATACTCTGTTAGGTGCACAATTGCTTAGAATTGTTATGTCTTCTTGGAGAATTGACCCCTCTGTTATTATGTAATGTCCCTTTTTATTCCTAAACATTTTGCTTGTTCTGATGTTGGTCTGTTTAAAATTAATGAAGCTAATTCAGCTTTCTTTGATTTATGTTTGTATTGTGTAACATTTTGCATCCTTTTAAAGTGTTTTTACTGAGATAAATTTCACACAAAATTTATCACTTTGAAGCCTTCAGTAGAGTGGTTTTCAATATATTCACACTGTTGTTTTACCATCAGTATTATCTGATTCCAGAATATTTCCATTATCCCAAAATGGCATCTCAGTCTGTCAGCAATTAATCCCAGTTCTCCCCTTCCTTTATCTCCTGGCAAACACTAACCTACTTTAAGTCTCTATGATTTTGCCCGTTGTAGAGATACCATATAGTATATCATATCATCTACAACATCTGTGGCATCTTGTTTCTTGTTTCTTTCACTTATCCTAATGTTTGCAGGGTTTCCCACTTGCAGAATGTATCAGTACTTTGCTTTTTATGGCTGACTAATATTCAGTATGACTATGTCCAATGTTGTTTATCCATTTATTAGTTGATGGGCATTTGAGTTCTTTCAATTTTTAGACTGTTTTTACTTCTTGTGTACAGATTTTTGGTGAACATGTTTTCAGTTATCTTGGATCTATACCTAGGAGTGGAATTTCTGGGTCACATGGTAATTCTGTGTTTTAACTTTTTGAGGAACTACCGAACTATTGTCTATAGTAGTTCCATCCCTTCATTTAATCTATATGACTCTTTGTATTTAAATTGGCTTTCTTATGGATTCAGGTAATGTTTTTTTATTCAGGCTTCCCTGGTGGCTCAGAGGTTAAAGCGTCTGCCTCCAATGTGGGAGACCCAGGTTTGATCCCCTGGGTCAGTAAGATCCCTGGAGAAGGAAATGGTAACCCACTCCAGTATTCTTGCCTGGAGAATCCCATGGAGGGAGAAGCCTGGTAGGCTACAGTCCACGGGGTCGCAAAGAGTCGGACACGACTGAGTGACTTCACTTTCACTTTTTTATTCAATCTGAAAATCTCTTAACAAAGTGCTTTTAGATTAGTCACCTTTAAAGTGATTCTTGAGAGCTGGATTAGAATCTGCTGTCTCGCTATTTTCTATTTGGTGCATTTGTCTTTGTTTCTTCTTTTCTTTCTTTTTCATTTCATTTGAACACCTTTTGTGATTTTCATCTATTGATTTATTGTTCATGCCTCATTTAAAAACTTTAAAGTGCTTATTAAATATAAAAACTAAAGTTTAGAATATATTTTAAAAATAATTCTAATCCATCTTCAAATAGTTCTGTACCTTTCCATCTTTCAAATAGAATTATAGTGAAAGTAACTTAGAAGATTCCCAGTCTCCATTTGCAGTAAAAATAAATTCTTCCTAGCATTTACGAAGACCATCATGTGATATTAATGAAACCACAATGAAATGTAAGCTGATATAAAATATTTTACAGAGCTACTTCAGTTAAGTAACTAATTTTATATAATTTGCTATTCAGCTTGAAGATGGAGGAAATAGGTTATAGATAAGTGAAGTGAAGTCACTCAGTCGTGTCCGACTCTTTGCGACCCCATGGGCTGTAGCCTACCAGGCTCCTCCCTCCATGGGATTCTCCAGGCATGAGTACTGGAGTGGGTTGCCATTTCCTTCTCCAAGGTTATAGATAAGTGTACCATATCTGAAAGTTTATTTTCATAAGTGACTACAATTAAAGAAAATATTATCCCAATTTTACCTAATAAATCATAATACAAAGAATCAAGGTAATCTTGTCTGTGTAGCAATGGCTCCTTAATTGTGCCCTATTTATCTATATATTGCCAAAGTCCTTAACAATGCCAGATCATAATCACCATTCAAATGGGGTGTTTTTTTTTTTGTATGTGGAATACGTCAGGTTCTTACCTATTTAATAAACCAAAACAATAAATATAGGAATAAACCTAACAAAAAAATGGTTGCAGTATAAATGATTTAGTCACATTGGAGGAGAGTTTAGCAATTATATATTAAAACTCAAAATGGGTACATCCTACAACCCAGACGTCTTGCTTTCATGTGTATACAATGAGATATGTAGAAAGATGATCTGTTCCTATGGAGCTATGAATTTAAAGTGGCCTAAGTGTTTATTAACAGACAAATGTGTATACATGGTAATCAGAATAAAGTAGCATATTCATTTAATGGGATGTTATGTGATAGTTAAAAGGAATGAACTAGGTATCCATATATCAATCAGAGACATATCTAACACACTTTTTCTGAGAATAAGCAAGTTAGCCATTACACCTTGAGAGAGAAGAAGGAAAAATGCCAAGAAGACTCAAAGTTGTAACCATTATTAAATGGTTCCAGGGACAGAGTGGAAAAAAACCTGGATTGTATTTGTTACTCAAATAGAACTTTTTTATTGCAGGTTTATAATTTTTTATAAACTTTATCAGGAAAGTTACACACAAACACACCCTAAATATCAGTGGTTTAAAATAACAAAGGTTTATTATATACTCATGTTGCTTGTTTATCATGTGGTGTTGGAAGTGTCTTTTCATTTAATTTATTCAGAAGCTTTGACTTATGGAGCAGCTACTATCTTAACAGCTTAGAGGATAATGGGAAGGTTTGTGATTTTGTACCGGAAATTAAAATTTTGGCCTATAGTACTTGTAAAAGTTCTACTCACAACTAATAGTCCAGAAATAATCACAGGGTGCGCCTTACACATAAGTGGATCAGGAAGTGAAATTCTACCATAGACCAAGGACCTGAAATATTCAGAGAATAAAATTATGCCCATCACACAGGATAATGAATTTATCTATTTTTTCTGGAAAAATGCCAAGAAGACTCAAAGTTGTAACCATTATTAAATGGTTCCAGGGACAGAGTGGAAAAAAAACCTGGATTGTATTTGTTACTCAAATAGAACTTTATTTTTTATTGCAGGTTTATAATTTTTTATAAACTTTATCAGGAAAAGTTACACACAAACACACCCTAAATATCAGTGGTTTAAAATAACAAAGGTTTATTTTGTACTCATGTTGCTTATTTATCATGTGGTGTTGGAAGTGTCTTTTCATTTAATTTACTCAGAAGCTTTGACTTATGGAGCAGCTACTATCTTAATAGCTTAGAGGATAATGGGAAGTTTTGTGGTTTTGTACTGGCTATTAAAATTTTGTCCTATAGTACTTGTAAAAGTTTTACTCACAACTAATAGTCCAGAAATAATCACAGGGTGCTCCTTACACATAAGTGGATCAGGAAGTGAAATTCTACCATAGACTAAGGACCTGAAATATTCAGAGAATAAAATTATGCCCATCACACAGGATAATGAATTTATCTATTTTTTCNTAAAAGTTTTACTCACAACTAATAGTCCAGAAATAATCACAGGGTGCGCCTTACACATAAGTGGATCAGGAAGTGAAATTCTACCATAGACCAAGGACCTGAAATATTCAGAGAATAAAATTATGCCCATCACACAGGATAATGAATTTATCTATTTTTTCCTACAATTAATCATTTAAAATAGAATTAAACATTGATTCAGTTAGTTAATGAAGAGCAAATGGCTAGATACAAATATATAGGCTAATGTGACAGTTAAGTAGATTTGTAACATGAAAAACTTCAAATAAAGGGTTAATATATGTTTTGGAAATGTATCCTCACTGACGAGTTACAAAGCTTTGTCCCTGATCCTGAGCTCTTTAGTAATTTTATGAATGGACTGGATGAAGATGAATTATACAGAAGACTTTCTCCTAAAGATGAAGGGCAATTTACTACATCTTGCAATCATTCCTGGTAAAGAAAACAGGCCCTTTTACTTCCAACCAAGATGGTCCAAGCCATCATCCTGGAAAACAGCAACAGACCCTAGCTGGCCACCTCATTCCCACTCTCAGTCTTATTTATTCTTATCAGAGCAAACAGAGAGTTTAAAATACGAACTGCATCTTTTATCTTGCCACTTTCCTCCTGAAAACTCTCCTGTAGCTTCCCATTTCTCCTAGAATAAATTCTGAACTCATCTAAAATACTTCCAAAACCCTTTTATTAAAAACAATTTCCCTCTGCCTTCTTTTACCACCCTGCTTGCACCAGTCTTTCAGTATACTCATTGAGAATGAGTATTCAGTGAGAATCAGCCTCATTCAGTATAGTCCTACCATGCCAGCCTCTTAGTTACTTAAATGCTTGGGGCTCTTTTCTGCCCATATGGGTGTCTCATTGTATTTCCTCTTCCCAGAATAAGGCTCTTCCGACGGTTTCCCTCCTGTTTGAAAAGTGAAAGTGTTAGTCGCTCAGTTGTGTCGGACTCTTTGCGACCCCGTGGACTATATAGCCCATCAGGCTCCTTTGTCTGAGGGATACTCCAGGCAAGAATAACTGGAGTGGGTAGCCATGCCCTCCTTCAGGGGATTTTCCCAACCTATGGATCAAACCTAGGTCTCTTGCATTGAAGGCAGATTTTTCACTTTTTGAGCCACCAGGGAAATCCCTTCTTCCTGCTTACTTCTTATGCATTTAGGCTCAATTTGAATGAGCAGTTCTCTGTTGGGGTGATTTAGCAATATCTTGAGACCACTTTGGTTGTTACAACTGGGGTGGCGCTGCTGGCATCTAGTAGGTAGAGATCAGGAAGCTGCCAAAGGACAACATACAGGACAGCTCTCTCCAGCAAAGAATTGTCGTTTCTAACATGTCAACAATGCTGAGGTTGATAAAGCCTGCTTTCCCTGTAACTGTCTCAACATTTTTCCTTAATATAAATTTAATTCAGTTTCTCCCGTATCATGCTGTTCTTTCGCTCAGCAACTCATCTAAATTTTCAATTTTGTATTCAGTTCTGCATCTGTTTGTTTAATGGCTGTTTTCCCCACTAAACTGTGAATTCTATGAGAATAGTAAGCATATCTGTTTTGTTTCTCTGCTGTGTGGTCAGTATGTGGCATGATGCCTGGCCTACAGAAGGCAATCAATAATAATTGTTGAATGAATTATTAAGGAAGGTTTATTATTCAGTAGGGGAGCACTCTTCAAAACCATGTTGAAATAGTCATTCAACACATTGTCAATCAGGTCCAGGAAAAGTGTAGCAGAGGATTAAGACATGTAAATAATCAATTACAGTACAGGGAAGATTAAAATATATCCTACACAGACTTAAGGAAGCAATAAATAATTACAATGAATTTGGGAGAATTAGGGAGGATCGTCATCCCCATCTTCTTCATTCTTATTTCTTGGATGGTGGCCCAGCTGACTCAGAGTAGGGTTTCTCTCCTCTTGGCCCTGAGGTAAGACATGGCTTAACTCATCATGGTACCAAGGGCTTCCCCGGTGGTGCAGGTGGTAAAGAATCTGCCTGCAATGTGGGAGACCCAGTTTGATCCCTGGGTTGGGAAGATCCCCTGCAGGAGGAAATGGCAACCCACTCCAGTATTCTTGCCTGGAAAATTCCATGGCCAGAGGAGTCAGGCAGGCTGCAGTCCATGGGGTCACAGAGGGTCAGACATGACTGAGCAACTAAACCACCACCAACACAGCTCATTACCAATGGTAACTTCTGAGAGTGTTTTCAGTATTAATTGTCCTCACAGTTGCAAACAAATGGCAAACCTGAGTTCCTTGGCCTTAAAATAATAATTCTATCTTGCAATAGCCATTTGAAAATATTTAAGAACTAATTATGGCCTTGTGAGAATCCCAGAACTCTTTACACCGGATCCCAGTTTCTAGGCCCTATTAGAATGTAATCAGGGATCATTCTCATGTGATACAATTTATTTGGCTAGTTATTATCACTGTTCCAGTTTGGAAAATTAAGGTTATACGGATCAAAATTGTTTTAGGGTTATACTTCCTGCATAAACACATATATGGAAAATATAACACATTCAATAATATATATACATATGTATACACATGTGCACACACATACACATGTGTGTGCGTGTGTGTTAGTGGTTCAGTCATGTCCAACCCTTTGCAACCCTATAGACTGTACCCTACCAGGCTTCTCTGTCCGTGAGATTCTCCAGGCAAGAATACTGTAGTGAATTGCCATTCCCTTCTCCAGAGGATCTTCCTGACCCAGGGATTGAACCCTGACATATGCACATGCTGCTGCTGCTGCTAAGTCGCTTCAGTCATGTCCGACTCTGTNAATACCACACTTGGTAGCATCAGTGAATGAGAATCTGCCCTGAGGCAGAAATTAGCAGAGAGGCCACCTAAGTACTTCTCCCCCACTGCCATTCAGTCCGTAAATTTCTCCTACATTCAGTCATTGACTTGAGAAGGCAATAGAGAAGGAAAAATGGCTCTGATCTGGAACTGAAAATATTTATTTATCCATGAGAGGCTACTTTGAATTAAAAAAAAAAATCTTTAGGTTAGAGGACACTGGTTATATTGATTGTCAGGATTTTTTGGCAGCTCCTCCACTTTCCAGTGAAAATGGAACATCAGCTTGTTATGAAAAATAAAGAAGCTAGGCATAGCTTTATTATAATGTGGATAAAATTTGACTCTTTTTCTTTTGTGCATCCGTATTTGCTGTTATATCTGCTGTAACACCCTTTCTCTTTCCCTCATCTGGCAAAGTCTAACTCACCTTTAGTCCTAATCCAAGTGTCACATCCTTTATGAGAAATATTGCCAGAAGTCCAAACGGAGTTAGTGACATCATATGCTTCTAAAGCACATAGTCCATGTACCTCTATTATATTGCATGGCATCCATCTATTCGTCTGTCTCTTTCCCTAGACTCTGAACACCTGCATATTGTGAGCCTCAACAACTGGTTATCAAATGAATCAACAATCAAATGGGAAGGTTTACGTGAATGTCATGGGATCCAAGGATCCATCTCCTTTGTGGTTCAGTTGCTCAATTGTGTGATCTTTGTGATCCCATGGAGTGTGATCTTTGTGATCCCATGGACCTCAGCATACCAGGTTTCCCTGGCCTTACTGTCTCCTAGAGTTTGCTCAAACTCATATCCATTGAATCAGTGATTCCATCCAACCATCTTATCCTCTGTCACCTCTTTTCCTCCTGGCCTCAGTCTTTCCCAGCATCAGGGTCTTTTCCAGTGAGTTGACTCTTCCATCAGGTGGCCAAAGTATTGGAGCTTCAGCTTCAGCATTAGTCTTTCCAATGAATATTCAGAGTTGTTTTCCTTTAGGATTAACTCTTAGACCCCAAAGTTACACAGTTGAGGACACAGAAAATATTTGCTAAATAATTGCTGGATTTTTACTTGAGTCTTGATACTTTTGCATTAGGCAGTCTGAGGACTCAAATGTTAAGAGTCCCCCAAAATCATTTAAAAAGCTTGATGAATGACGTATCTATTTTCCTCTCATAGAGTACCAATACCATAAGGAGAAAAATTTTGTCTGTTTTCTTCATTCGTGTATCCCTAGTGCCTTGAACCATGCCAATTATTTATGAAGTGGGTGCAATAATTGTTGACTTAAAAAAAATGAATGGCCAGTTATTGGAAACTCTACCTGCAGACATAGACATCACAGGGGGTATATCTGGTTCATGCTCCATTGAAGGTTCCCTTTCAGCTATGTACCAGTTGCTTAATAGAAACAGGAAGTTACTTTTTACTGCCATTTCCTTGAAAATCACTAGTAATACAATTTCTTCGAAAATTGCCAGATGTGTATAAGAGACAGGTCCAGAGTACCGGGCTGAGCTCCCTGTGCCATACAGCAGCTTCCCACTAGCTGCCTGTTTCCCACACGCTAGTCCAATAGTTGTGTGCTATATGTCAAGGTATATGTCAGGGCCGCTCCCTCAGTTGTCCCACTCCTCCTTCCCCCACTATGTCCATGGGTCCTTTCTCTGCATCTGCTTCTCTGTTCTTGCCTTGCAGATAGTTTCAGCTGCACCATTTTAAAAGATTTCACACATATGTGTTAATATACGATATTTGTTTTTCTCTTTCTGATTTTTGTGCTTCTGTTTCCTTTAAGGTACTAGCGATTTTGATCCTTGATTCCCAATTTAAACTGGGCCCTGAACATTACCTGGTCATGCCATGTTTCTCTTATCACTTATCTCCAATCTCCACAAGACGTTTAAACAATTCTTAGCTCTCTTCAAAGCTTGACACTATTTATTTTTTGCATGTGTGCTTTTTAACTTTTTAGCCTACTTGCAGAGAAAGCAAAAGCCACTGGTCCCACAATCACCCCCATACAACTTCTTACAGCCATGTAACCCAGCGGAGGAATTATTCCTCAGAATTCCCGTACTCTCTCAGGTAATTATTTAATGCGATTCCTTGGTGGCTCAGACAGTAAAGAATCTGTCTGAATGGAGGAGACCTGGGTTCAGTCCCTGGGTCAGAAAGATCCCCTGGAGAAGGCAATGACAACCCACTCCAGTGTTCTTGCCTGGAAAATCCCAGGGACAGGGGAGCCTGGTGGGCTGCCATCTATGGGGTTGCATAGAGTTGGACACGACTGAAGCGACCTAGCAGCACAGTGTTGTTGCCTGGAGAATTCCATGGACAGAGGAGCCTGGTGGACTACAGTCCATGGGGTCACATAGAATTAGACACAATTGAGTGATTAACTTTCACACTTCAGTCCTTTACTACTCATGTAAACTCAGAACTCTGCTCTGTACGCGACACTCGGAAATCTTTGGACTCAATAGTCTCCCCTAGTCTTCTCTGCCATGCTCAGTTGACAGCCAAGTTTCTTGCATACCCACATCTGCATCCTCCACTCACTCCTCGATTCAGTCCACTAGGACTGCTGCCCCACACACCACTGCGGAAAAGGCTCTCCATGTCAGAGGCTGGAATGGACACTCCTTCTGGCCTCACAGCAGTCTTGGACAACTGAACACTCATTCTGCTTTAGAAGACTCAGTTCCTTTAACTCCATGCCCCTCTCCTGTCTTTGCTTCTACCTTCATGTCTATGGAGGCTAATTACTTTACAATATTGTAGTGTGGTTTGTTTTTTTTTTTTTTTGCCATACTTTTTCTACTTTTCTTCTATTAGACTTTATTAAGAATTTTTTTTTCCTGTGGACCATTTTTAGAGGCTTTATTGCATTAGTGACAGTATTGCTTCTTCTTCTTCTTTTTTAATGTTTTGGTTGGTGAGGTATGTGGGATCTTCGCTCTTTGACCATTGGAAGCTGATGTCTTTAACCACTGGACCACCAGGGAAGTCCTTTCTGTTAGACATTTAACTGGAGGCATCCTGATGGCTTCACCCCGGTCCCTCTGTTTTCTCTTTGCCTGCTTTTATTTATTGATTTTTGCCACTTCGGTGACTTCAGTTCCATCTTGATAGTGATTATTTTTGACTTTATTTCTCTCGGTCAAATTTATCTTCGGAGCTCCAGAAGAAAATACCAAACATTTTATACTAAATCTCCAACCATATGTTTCATGGGTCCTTCAAAACTACCATGCCTCCAAAAGCAGTTATGATTCCCTCTGCCTCCCACACTCCCTGGAGCCCCCAAATGGCACCCACAGCCAATGAGCCAGGAAGCAATGAATCATTCTTGATTATTTTCTCCGTATCAGCTCCCATAATCACACATTATATAACATGAATTCTACCTCCTCAAATGTTGGTTGCAAATACTACCGCTTCACTACTTTCTTCCATTTAAGTCTAAGCCCCTGTCATCTCTTGCCTGGACCAATGCACTCTCTTCCCATGACAGTCCTATTTTCACTCTCATCAGCGTGGATCCATTCTGGAGCAGCACATAGGATCTCGAGCAGAACCCTTTGTGAATGGTGAATGGTGACTGTGACTGACACCTCCCTCCGTTGTCTGCAACACGGTTCTCATCTGAAGCCATCTTCTAAAAGTCAAAAGCAACCATGATACTGCTCCAGTTAAAGGTTTTAGTGACATCACATTTTAAATACTTTACTTGGCCTGAATTCCTTCATGATCTGGCCCTACCTCCCTCGCTTTTTTTTTTTTTGCCATACTTTTTCTACTTTTCTTCTATTAGACTTTATTAAGAATTTTTTTTTCCTGTGGACCATTTTTAGAGGCTTTATTGCATTAGTGACAGTATTGCTTCTTCTTCTTCTTTTTTAATGTTTTGGTTGGTGAGGTATGTGGGATCTTCGCTCTTTGACCATTGGAAGCTGATGTCTTTAACCACTGGACCACCAGGGAAGTCCTTTCTGTTAGACATTTAACTGGAGGCATCCTGATGGCTTCACCCCGGTCCCTCTGTTTTCTCTTTGCCTGCTTTTATTTATTGATTTTTGCCACTTTGGTGACTTCAGTTCCATCTTGATAGTGATTATTTTTGACTTTATTTCTCTCGGTCAAATTTATCTTCGGAGCTCCAGAAGAAAATACCAAACATTTTATACTAAATCTCCAACCATATGTTTCATGGGTCCTTCAAAACTACCATGCCTCCAAAAGCAGTTATGATTCCCTCTGCCTCCCACACTCCCTGGAGCCCCCAAATGGCACCCACAGCCAATGAGCCAGGAAGCAATGAATCATTCTTGATTATTTTCTCCGTATCAGCTCCCATAATCACACATTATATAACATGAATTCTACCTCCTCAAATGTTGGTTGCAAATACTACTGCTTCACTACTTTCTTCCATTTAAGTCTAAGCCCCTGTCATCTCTTGCCTGGACCAATGCACTCTCTTCCCATGACAGTCCTATTTTCACTCTCATCAGCGTGGATCCATTCTGGAGCAGCACATAGGATCTTGAGCAGAACCCTTTGTGAATGGTGAATGGTGACTGTGACTGACACCTCCCTCCGTTGTCTGCAACACGGTTCTTATCTGAAGCCATCTTCTAAAAGTCAAAAGCAACCATGATACTGCTCCAGTTAAAGGTTTTAGTGACATCACATTTTAAATACTTTACTTGGCCTGAATTCCTTCATGATCTGGCCCTACCTCCCTCGCCGTGATGCTTCTTCCAGAGTTTTTCATCCCTTGAATTCTCTAAATCCCCTTTATCCCCAATCAGAGCCTTGGAATATGCTATTTCTTCTTCCTGGGAACACCTTTCTCTGACTAGTCACCTGGACAAATTCTACTTAACTTTCATGTCTTTGTTTAAAGGTGTTTTCTCTGTAGAAGCCTTCCAGGACACCCTGTCTTAGTTAAGGTTTACTCATTAGGAATTCTGGTGGACAACTGTATTTCTTCTTCTAACCTTCCCTGGTGGCTCAGAGGTTAAAGCATCTGCCTCCAATGCGGGAGACCTGGGTTTGATACCTGGGTCGGGAAGATCCCCTGGAGAAGGAAATGGCAACCCACTCCAGTGTTCTTGCCTGGAGAATCCCATGGATGGAGGAGCCTGGTGGGCTACAGTCCACGGGGTCGCAAAGAGTCGGACATGACTGAGCGACTTCACCTTCAACCTTTGTATAATAGTAAGCTCCAAGGGGGCAGAGGCTGTGTCTCTCTCATTCATCTGTATATCCTCAGTGGAAAAACAATATATATTCACTAAATATTTATCCAAATCAATGAAGTTTTTGCACTCTCCATGAAAATAGCAACTAAATTATTTATATGAAGAATTTACTTTCTGTCACGAATTTCTATTACTGGCTTTTTACATAGTCAAATGTAATCATTTAATTGCCGACTGTATTTTTATTCTCTGCCTTCTTTGCAAGTAGACTTATCTACAGTTGATTCTAAGTGACATTTCAGATAGATTCATATTAGTTTCAGAAATGTGCTTGGAGTAACTTGTTTTATCTCTTAGGTCTTGGTTAAGTGATACTGTGGTATAAAATAATATATATTATGGATATCACCACAAAAGATCTGCAGTTAATCCAGTAGACACTTTTGAAATTATATCTTCATTTTTAGAAAATTGTGTGGCAAAAATAAATAAATAACTTCATCTAAACTGTACACATGTGCAGTTTGATATCCTCATAGTTAGAATTACTGAGTCTTTACCAACCGTGAAAGCAAGAAAGACAGTGAGTAATAAGCAAGCAAGAAATATATCAGAGAATCTTACTGAACACAGCCTTGGGATTCTGTTTTGCTAGAAGAACAGGAGTTTCAGAAGCAATAAAATATTTTTGATTTAAGTCACTGTTCTCTCAGATTTATCTCATTTATCTCAAAAGTAAAAATGCCAATTTATAACTTGTCCCTAGAAGTTGCTTCAAGTTAAAAACAAAACAAGATAATTTGATGAATTATAAATTAGGAAAACTGGATTCTTATCCCAGCTCTAATAATTGTAATGATAATATAGGAGCATAGCTTAATGGCTCAAGCCTCCATTTTCTAACACATGAAATGAATATGCAAATAATTAACACCACTTAATACACAGGGTAGTTATTTTGGCTAAATGAAGAGCAAAAATTACTTAGCCTGGCAAATGATGCTCTTTTCAACCTCATTGAAGCTGGCTTCTTGCACCTTGCTTGTTAGCCTTCTTACCCACCTTCTGACTTCTACCCCACTTTCCCCAACACACACACACACATCAGTTCTACACTTACAGCACCAAATTAGTTACCACTTCCTGCTTTTTGAAAACTAAACCTTTTAATACTTATGAATAAAGTATGAATAATAATTTTGAAATATGTGCATGTGTTTTTCCTTGTTTACATTTCATCTTGTGCTATTTTCTTACTATGTTTTCAAGAGGAATTATTTATCTTAGAGGAGAACAGAATTTTTATATCAAGATGATAAAGAGAAGGGATTTGTATGTGAGCCTTTGACACTCAAAATCAAATCTGGGGTGTCTATGGTAAAACAGTGGTTCTGAAAGGCAGGCTTTGGAATGAAAACACTCTTTAGAAAATATCTTAGCTCATATTCACATCAGGAGCCAGTTCTGGAAATCTTAGACATAAAGGGAAATTCTTCTCCAAGATGGAAGGAATAGTCTATGTCTTCTGGCCCAGGATCTGGGAAGAAAAAACAAGGGTTCGAAGATCTGCAGTGTGTCCTTTCTTCACTTCTCAGAGGCAAAATCTCAAGAAGAAAGAGTGATTTCTTGAAGTTGAAGAAAAAGTCAAAAGCATTAGAAGATTGCCATGCGGGATGAAGGCATGCTAGCATCAAAGCCTTAGTAGCTGGAGCAAAAATACAGTTGCATAATGACCTGAAGCAGTCCTCCTGGCTCCAGGGGTGATGCACACAATAGAGAAAGGATGGATAACTTCCTGCACATCTCAAGGGGGAATGAAAAACTAATAATAGCAAGCACACATTGCCTGTAAACTTGCCAGGCATCCTTCTTAGCATTTTGTATCTATTAACTCAATCTACGCAACCACACACTGAAGAAGAACCCCATTTGACAAAGAAGAAAATGTAGATGTGTGACATTTAAGTAATTTCCCCGCTAAGATGTAGTTATTGAGTATTAGAACTTCTTTGCAGAAGGGTTGAATGGCAAAGCCCTGAGGGCTTAGGGTAAGCTGCTTCATTCAGTGATAAAGAAGAGTGAAAGCCAAAATTTAAGGGATATCCATACTGCCAGTGAGAAATAAATTAGCGAGGAGGACCACTGGGTCTGATAAGGCGAAGAGATCATGCCTCAGAGGAGGCCAGGCTGTGGTCCTACCTGGCCAATACCACACTTGGTAGCATCAGTGAATGAGAATCTGCCCTGAGGCAGAAATTAGCAGAGAGACCACCTAAGTACTCTTCCCCCACTGCCATTCAGTCCGTAAATTTCTCCTACATTCAGTCATTGACTTGAGAAGGCAATAGAGAAGGAAAAATGGCTCTGATCTGGAACTGAAAATATTTATTTATCCATGAGAGGCTACTTTGAATTAAAAAAAAAAATCTTTAGGTTAGAGGACACTGGTTATATTGATTGTCAGGATTTTTTGGCAGCTCCTCCACTTTCCAGTGAGAATGGAACATCAGCTTGTTATGAAAAATAAAGAAGCTAGGCATAGCTTTATTATAATGTGGATAAAATTTGACTCTTTTTCTTTTGTGCATCCGTATTTGCTGTTATATCTGCTGTAACACCCTTTCTCTTTCCCTCATCTGGCAAAGTCTAACTCACCTTTAGTCCTAATCCAAGTGTCACATCCTTTATGAGAAATATTGCCAGAAGTCCAAACGGAGTTAGTGACATCATATGCTTCTAAAGCACATAGTCCATGTACCTCTATTATATTGCATGGCATCCATCTATTCGTCTGTCTCTTTCCCTAGACTCTGAACACCTGCATATTGTGAGCCTCAACAACTGCTTATCAAATGAATCAACAATCAAATGGGAAGGTTTACGTGAATGTCATGGGATCCAAGGATCCATCTCCTTTGTGGTTCAGTTGCTCAATTGTGTGATCTTTGTGATCCCATGGAGTGTGATCTTTGTGATCCCATGGACCTCAGCATACCAGGTTTCCCTGGCCTTACTGTCTCCTAGAGTTTGCTCAAACTCATATCCATTGAATCAGTGATTCCATCCAACCATCTTATCCTCTGTCACCTCTTTTCCTCCTGGCCTCAGTCTTTCCCAGCATCAGGGTCTTTTCCAGTGAGTTGACTCTTCCATCAGGTGGCCAAAGTATTGGAGCTTCAGCTTCAGCATTAGTCTTTCCAATGAATATTCAGAGTTGTTTTCCTTTAGGATTAACTCTTAGACCCCAAAGTTACACAGTTGAGGACACAGAAAATATTTGCTAAATAATTGCTGAATTTTTACTTGAGTCTTGATGCTTTTGCATTAGGCAGTCTGAGGACTCAAATGTTAAGAGTCCCCCAAAATCATTTAAAAAGCTTGATGAATGACGTATCTATTTTCCTCTCATAGAGTACCAATACCATAAGGAGAAAAATTTTGTCTGTTTTCTTCATTCGTGTATCCCTAGTGCCTTGAACCATGCCAATTATTTATGAAGTGGGTGCAATAATTGTTGACTTAAAAAAAATGAATGGCCAGTTATTGGAAACTCTACCTGCAGACATAGACATCACAGGGGGTATATCTGGTTCATGCTCCATTGAAGGTTCCCTTTCAGCTATGTACCAGTTGCTTAATAGAAACAGGAAGTTACTTTTTACTGCCATTTCCTTGAAAATCACTAGTAATACAATTTCTTCGAAAATTGCCTGCAATGACTACAATAGCCTGAGCGAATTCTGTCTCTTCCCAGACGTAATTTCATGAGCAACAGTGCTTCTAGGGAGTTATCTTTCCATATAACTTTTATTGAAATCTGTTCAGTCTGACTCCGTCCTTCTCTATCAAATTATAACTTCCCCATCTGTGGTACCTCTCTTCAAACAGCCGTTTTGCTTATAATGAAGGTCAATGGCTTGCTGTTGACTCAAGGGTGAGGTGGTGCTGTGTCACATTCTCCCAGCAAGTTGCACAGGACAGAAGGTCTATAACCATTATGTAGCCTGGATTCTTATAGAATTTGAGGATGATTTCTTTTTCCAAATTCCATTTTCAAGTGAATAGTAGTTGAAATGGCATGCTTTTTACTGATTCATTGATGTTACAAACTGAAAAACTGAGTGTAAAACTGAAAAACATTGAGAAAAGGTATTACAAGAAGAAAATGACATTTATAACTGCATCTGCTTGGACACTTTAAAATTTATAATTGGAGTTGGTGATGGACAGGGAGGCCTGGCATGCTGTGATTCATAGGCTCGCAGAGTCGGACACAACTGAGCGACTGAACTGAATTGATAGTTCAGGTTTCAAGAACAATGTGCCTTCACCTATACATGATCACTTATTATGAAAAGTATCTTTGATTTTTCTGACTTCCCCCACTTCACACGAGTTTGGCTTAGATTCTTGCATTGATGTCATCTAGGTTTACAGGCATTAAGATACACTGAGCCATAATCCCCCTAGTTCTAAGTGCTTTTGAATCTAACAGAAGTGCAGTACTGGAAAAATGTAAGATCAGGGTGACAAAAGCAAAATTGGGATTTTTTGGGTCAGGCACAAACATAAAACACAAAATATAATAGAGAAACAATATTGTAACAAATTCAATAAAGACTTTAAAAAATGGTCCACATCAAAAACTCTTTAAAAACAAAAAAGCAAAACAAACAAACAAACAAAAAAACACCACCAGATGGGTCAGTCGGGAAGAAAACTGTATTTCTAAAAACCTATTTTTTCCTGTGCAATAACATTTGTTGTATAATTAAATCTTCACAAAACCCCCTAGTTAACATAAAGTGTGAGTCTTCCCATCTTATAATGAGGAAAGTAAAGTTCAGGGAGTTTAAATAACTTGCTCTGATAGGTACAGTTAGTAAGTAACCCAACAAAGATTAAAACCTAAATCTATCCAATTGCAAAGCCCATAGTACACTGCAGAGATTTAAAACTGTAGGCTTAAGTGCACGCATGGGGACGACAGAGGATGAGGTGGCTGGATGGCATCACTGACTCGCTTGACATGAATCTGAGTGAACTCCGGGAGTTGGTGATGGACAGGGAGGCCTGGCGTGCTGCGATTCATGGGGTCGCAAAGAGTCGGACACGACTGAGCGACTGAACTGATGTATGCAAAGAACAGCCTTTGCAGTGCAATCCTCGAGAACCATGAAATGGTAAAGAACCTAGATCTCTTCACTCACCCCCTCACCACTTCACCCTTAGTCTTTCATCCATTCCTAAAGGATAGTCTTGTGTTTTCGTCCTCTTGCCACCAAAGGGCACTTGGGTAATTTTTTAAATTGATTTTTACGGGACTATAGTTGCTCTAGTGTTGTGTTAGTTTCCACTAGAGAGCAAAATGAATCACTCATACATATACATATATCCCCTCTCGTTTGGACTCCTTCCCATTCAGGTCACCACAGAGCACTGAGTGGGCTTCCCTGTGCTGTGTACTGTGTGCTCATTAGTTACCTATTTATCCTTAGTATCAATAGTGCATATGTGTCCATCTCCACCTTCCAATGCCTCCCACCCCCAAGTAATTATTTTGATATGAGGCGGAGAAGGCAATGGCACTCCACTCCAGTACTCTTGCCTGGAAAATCGCATGGGCGGAGGAGCCTGGTGGGCTGCAGTCCATGGGGTCGCTAAGAGTCGGACACAACTGAGCGACTTCACTTTCACTTTTCACTTTCATGCATTGGAGAAGGAAATGGCAACCCACTCCAGTGTTCTTGCCTGGAGAATCCCAGGGATGGAGGAGCCTGGAGGGCTGCCGTCTATGGGGTCACACAGAGTCGGACACGACTGACGCGACTTAGCAGCAGCAGCAAACAGCTATTGAATATTATTTTGTTTGCTTAATTTGTTTTTCTAAGTGCTGTTTTCATTTATTATGTATTTGGTTATATTTTTATTTGTTTGCATTATGATATTGTGATAGAGGAGGTGATTTGTTTACAATGCTGTGCTTAATCACTGCATATTGAACAATATACCTATCAATCAATTCTTTAGTATCAAGTAATTAAATAATTGGTTTGTATGCTTTTTCTGGAGAAGAAAATGCAGAGATACTGGTAATGTTGTTATATAGATGTACTTGTGCATTTTAGAAATATTTGGGGGAATTCGATCAGCTTTGTCAAGGAGCTGGGAGTGCGTCATAATTTTTTTAACTTAGAAAAAAAGATAGAAGTGCAAATTTGTCAGCAAGTGCTGCTGCCGCTGCTGCTAAGTCGCTTCAGTCGTGTCTGACTCTGTGCAACCCCATAGACGGCAGCCCACCAGGGGGACCGTCCCTGGGATTCTCCAGGCAAGAACACTGGAGTGGGTTGCCATTTCCTTCTCCAATGCACGCAAGTGAAAAGTTCAAGTGAAGTCGCGCAGTCGTGTCCGACTCTTAGCGACCCCATGGACTGCACTAGGACCTTATTAGTACCCTGTGCATCCTGTGCATAGGAAGCATCCTTATTAGGACCTTATCAGCATTTGTGCATTGTAGGACACACTAGCACCTCTTATTAGCATACGAGGTAAGAAAAATGTTTGCATTTATGCTTATTGTCATTCCTTGTTTATGTTCCAAGAATGATTATAAGTAAATTCCTTAAAGTGGAAATGGTCTATGCCTCCCTGAGGGGAGTGGTGGGAGAAAGACTTAGGGTGAAAAGGTAGTGTCCCATTGGGTTGTTCTGAGGAAGTAATGATGTGATTTCTTGTGAGATTATTAGGTAAATACAAGTTACAATAAAATGTTAGTCATTGTTTGAAATACTTTGTTGGAAGAATCTCAGTGTACTTGACACGATATTTTTCTACTTAATTTTGACAATTTCCAATTAATGGTAGAACATTTAAGATGAAGGAAAAGTAAATTGACATACTTTAAGTTAAAATTGTTTATGATTAAATCACTGTCAGTGAGTTTTGAGAGTCCTTGTGTGATACATACTGAGTGTTCACCAAGTTAAGCTGGCAAAGTACATACAGCACATGGGCCAAATCTATTCTACCACCTGTTTTTGTAAAGTTTTATTGGAACACAGCCACACTCATTCATTCATGCATTATCTACAGCTTCTTTTTTCACTCCAGCAGATAAGTTGGTAGTTGCAACCTAATCCTTATGGCTCACAAACCTACTGTATTTACTCTCTGGTCCTTTGTAGAAAATGTTTACCTAGACCTCAGTTAGAAAATGAAGATGTTGTAATACACTGAATATTTCATCATACTCTGAACTCATCCTGAAAGAGAGTAAATTATAAAATCATCATTAAACATACAAACTAGTATGTTTCAGATACAAGTTGAATAGCATATAAAAATTTTAACATGAAACAGCTTTGCCGTGCACTAAGTTCAAGAGTACCTAATTTATAAGGCTCTGTTATAATACTGATTTCTCAATAATGATGTTTTATGGCTTAGAAACTGATGATAAAGTGAGGAAAATCTTAGAACAGGGCTGTTTTTTTTTTCTTTGCCTATGCACAATGTCTATAATTAATCTAAGTTATTGATTATATGCAAACATAAAACTGAAGGATGTAAAAATTTCAGTGATTGAATAGACTTCTATTTCTTTTTGGCTGTCTAAAAGACTTTTGGGAAGTACCTCTGTTCTACTCCCTCTGGTACTCTTGGGACAGTTAATCATACAGCGTCAACTCGCTACTGATGAGTGAATATGTAGTCTAAACAAGGGCCCATCAAAGTTCTCAGGAATTAATGTGGATGTCCATGTAGACCCAATTGCCTTTTTTCTGCGAGATTACCAGTTGTAAGGACTGGGGCTTCCTATGTGTATTTTTGACTGATATTGAAACTAACCAAATAGCCGCAGAGTAGAGAGATGAAAGAGCATCTTAATACTATCACGTAAATCTCTGAATTCAACCATGTTCAAAGTAATCTTGACTTTTTATTATACTTACATCACTCACTAAAGTCCCTTATTTTAATTAATCTAGTTTGACTTAAGTTTCTGTCTTTTGCAATTAAAGATATCTTATTAATTTAGATACAATTATTAGAGGCTTCCCTAGTGGCTCATCGGGTAAAGAATACATCTATAATGCAGGAGACACAGGAGACAGGTTCAGTCTCTGGTTTGGGAAGATCCTTGGGAGGAGGAAATGGCAACTCACTCCAGTGTTCTTGCCTGAAAGCGCACATACATTAGAATTTAAGGCAAATTTTCTCATTGTGCTTTCTGTGTTATTACTTATATTTATTGCTTGGAAAAATATATTGAGACCAAGACTTTTTATCTTTCCTTGCCAGTGATAGGCAAAATCCTCACGTCAGAGCAAAAGAGAATAGCTTGATGACATGATGTGCTATGAAAAGTGTGTCTTGTATGTTGTAACAGACCCCCAAATACAAATTAGGCAGACATAAACTACAAATTTAGACAGATAATTTAGAATGTACTCATGAAGATGGTTTTTAATGACTTGGCTCAGAACTGGAAACATGCCCAGAGATTCAAATTACATTAATAACAAGCATATAACTTGGGTTTCCTGGTACCTACAATGTAGCTTGATCTTTTCATAGACAGAATGCAGAGTGAGAGACCTGAATTTAAAGTTGTATTAATTCTCTCGTATGGATGATTATTCTAAATACCAGCTTCAGTAAATATGTCATGTGCCGGGGTCCAGCCCCAGTGGATCCAGGGAATTCGAAGTGGGACGGCATTGGCGAGGAAAACTTATTTATTTATTAACATAGAAAGATTAGATTAGGAAGAAATAGTGTAGTAGGAAAATTTAGTGGAGAAAGAAGGCTGAATAACTTGGCTTACGTGGAAAACCAATAAAGTTCCGGACAAGGAACTTGCACCATCTACGTTAGGCCACCGGCGTCCGTTTGAATATGGGAGAGTGCCCCGCCTTGGGCTTGCTCTCTTACAGATCTTAGAAGCTGGCACAAGTAAGTAGACATGGCGAAGCCTCCACGCCCCAGATGGGAATTCAGCCGGAAAAAGAAAAGAACGACATGGGGAAGCCCATCATTGGTGCAAGACTCCAAAAACTATTTTTCAAAATCAGCTTATATACCCCAAGTTGTACATAAAGAAATAATGGAATATGCAGAGTTATGCAGGGGCAGCAGTCCTGACCCTCATTGAGACAAACAAGGCTTTCTTTTTGCATACCCTCTCATATACAAAAGGTCTCAGGCGGTTTATATTATCTTCTGGCCAAGAGGCCTGTTAATATTTTTATGGCTCTCTTCCTGGATAATTGTCTATCAAACCAGAAAACTCCTTATCCCTAGAAGTGTTTTTTTCTTTACTCTGCATCACCCTCAAAGTACTAAATAAAGGTACATTTCTGTAGAACAAAGGTGTGGTGGGTTATAACAAAGAAAGTGCTCAACTCAAAGATCTAATGTTGCTAATACTAGGTCCACTAATTGTTTTTCTATATACCAACTATATCTAAAAATAAAGGATATGAAAATTTGGCAGCAAGTATTGGCTCAACAAATGAAACCTTTAATCAGTCCTTGGAAGTCCTTGGATTTTGACTCCTTGGAAGCCCCTACACTCCTAGGATGTTTTAAGCTTCCTGTGCCTCCCGAGGTTGGGAGGCCTCAAACAATCACATGCGCAGCTGTGTGAGTCCTGCAGGCAGGCTAGAAAGCCATCAGAGGGGTTTTTGGATTGAAACACCCCTTCAATTGCAGAAGACTAAAGCCTTGAGATGACTTTTTCCAGAGTGTGTCAGGAGAGTGGAAAGGTACAATACATTAAGGCAGGCATATTCTTATTTTGGGGGGTACATGCTCAGGAAATACCAGGGGGTAAACCTGAGATCTGACTCGACCTTGCACATCAGATCTATGCCGCATGACCTTGTCACGGGTGGGATTCCTCACGCTGGCTCCCAGCAGTTATGAATAAGTATATAAAGGTATTCTTAATTTTAAGCCTTGTTAAAGTTTCCAAAGAAGTACCTTCAAATATCCCCTGAGATAAAGGAGCTTATAATTTAGTTTTGGAAAGGTGTTTATATGCAATAACCAAGTGAAGAAGGCCAAGTGGGAAGTTGTCCATCCATATAATGTGATTTTAACCGCATTTAAGAAAATTCCTGTTCTGTACAGTATGCTCATAAACCCAGAGAAACTTAGCCTTAATAACTTTATTTCTACAGAGCTGAGGCTTTATATTCCAAATGACTTTGGAGATGGCATGTGTTGACTCACCTGCTCATTGAGATGTAAGAGATTGATGAGCAGTTCTTCCCTTAATAAAATTTCAAAGGCCCAAGAGTAAAACAGGAATGATGCTGAAAACAATTAGCTTAGATCACATTTTTAAGGAAGGTCCAATAACTAACAATAACACAAGGCCAAATACCAATCAGATTGAAACCAGGACTCTAAGAGCCATTTGTTTTTAAAAAAGAGACCCCCAAAATCTAATATGTAGTGGTAATTAAGGAAAATTTGATGAAATAAAGTAAATAAAACTACAGCATTGCCAATTCAAAGGACAAGAAAAAGCCAGACAGTGATTATAATTTCTTCAGCCCAAATATAATCTATTGCCAAAAAGACCAGTCAGATTTCTCTGAAAAGTAACTAGAGGTCATAGAAAAATAACTCGAAGGTCTCAGGCTCATTGGAGGAAGTACAAAACAGGGTTTTTGTTGAAAACTGAGACTTCGTGGGTCCCACAGGGCACGCTCAAGCCTACAGCCCCACTATGTCCTCTGACCTCATGCTTCCAGACCTGCTAACTCAAGGTCTGGGGCTTTTGACCTCTTTGAAATTCTATAGGAAGCAAATCTGTGACACAAACTATTACTACTTGTCTTATTTGGAGTATATGGGGAAATCAAGACTTGCCCAAAATCACATGGTGAAAACTAATAACAGAAACAACTACCATTATAAATCTCTCCTGGGTTCCTAAAAGAAAGTGCTCTTCAGATAGACCATACTAAAACCTGCTTGTGTTTTGGTCTCAGAAGAACTTCACAGCAATTCCCTTTTCTGCTTCTTCTTCTTGCCATCGTATGGAGAGAGCTGTGTGTGTGCCATGTGAACAATTTAATGGCATATTCAGGGCTTCCCTGGTGGTTCAGTTGGTGGAAAAGAATCCGCCTGCAATGCAGGAGACCCTGGTTCAATTCCTGGGTTGGGAAGCTCCACTGGAGAAGGGACAGGCTACCCACTCCAGTATTCTTGGGCTTCCCTTGTGGCTCAGCTGGTAAAGAATCCGCCTGCAATGTGGGAGACCTGAGTTCGATCCCTGGGTTGGGAAGATCCCCTGGAGAAGGAAAAGGCTACCCATTCCAGTATTCCGTCCTGGAGAATTCCATGGACGATGTCACAAAGAGTCAGACACAACTGAGCGACTTTCACTCACTCCCTCACTCTAGTGATTTCACAAGAGAAAGAAAAATCCCCAAACATGAATGGATAGATATTTAGGCTTCTTTCTTGTGAAATGACTGGTGTGTGAGTGAGTGAGTGAAAATCACTCAGTCGAGTCTGACTCTGCAACCCCATGGCCTATACAGTCCATGGAATTCTCCAGGCCAGAATACTGGAGTGGGTTGCCTGTCCCTTCTCCAGCGGATTTTCCCAACCCAGGGATCGAACCCAGGTCTCCTGCATTGCAGGTGGATTCTTTACCAGCTGAGCCACAAGGGAAGCCCAAGAATACTGGAGTGGGTAGCCTGTCCCTTCTCCAGTGGAGCTTCCCAACCCAGGAATTGAACCAGGGTCTCCTGCATTGCAGGCGGATTCTTTTCCACCAACTGAACCACCAGGGAAGCCCTGAATATGCCATTAAATTGTTCACATGGCACACACACAGCTCTCTCCATACGATGGCAAGAAGAAGAAGCAGAAAAGGGAATTGCTGTGAAGTTCTTCTGAGACCAAAACACAAGCAGGTTTTAGTCTGGTCTATCTGAAGAGCACTTTCTTTTAGGAACCCAGGAGAGATTTATAATGGTAGTTGTTTCTGTTATTAGTTTTCACCATGTGATTTTGGGCAAGTCTTGATTTCCCCATATACTCCAAATAAGACAAGTAGTAATAGTTTGTGTCACAGATTTGCTTCCTATAGAATTTCAAAAGAGGTCAAAAGCCCCAGACCTTGAGTTAGCAGGTCTGGAAGCATGAGGTCAGAGGACATAGTGGGACTGTAGGCTTGAGCATGCCCTGTGGGACCCACGAAGTCTCAGTCTTCAACAAAAACCCTGTTTTGTACTTCCTCCAATGAGCCTGAGACCTTCGAGTTATTTTTCTATGACCTCTAGTTACTTTTCAGAGAAATCTGACTGGTCTTTTTGGCAATAGATTATATTTGGGCTGAAGAAATTATAATCACTGTCTGGCTTTTTCTTGTCCTTTGAATTGGCAATACTGTAGTTTTATTTACTTTATTTCATCAAATTTTCCTTAATTACCACTACATATTAGATTTTGGGGGTCTCTTTTTTAAAAACAAATGGCTCTTAGAGTCCTGGTTTCAATCTGATTGGTATTTGGCCTTGTGTTATTGTTAGTTATTGGACCTTCCTTAAAAATGTGATCTAAGCTAATTGTTTTCAGCATCATTCCTGTTTTACTCTTGGGCCTTTGAAATTTTATTAAGGGAAGAACTGCTCATCAATCTCTTACATCTCAATGAGCAGGTGAGTCAACACATGCCATCTCCAAAGTCATTTGGAATATAAAGCCTCAGCTCTGTAGAAATAAAGTTATTAAGGCTAAGTTTCTCTGGGTTTATGAGCATACTGTACAGAACAGGAATTTTCTTAAATGCGGTTAAAATCACATTATATGGATGGACAACTTCCCACTTGGCCTTCTTCACTTGGTTATTGCATATAAACACCTTTCCAAAACTAAATTATAAGCTCCTTTATCTCAGGGGATATTTGAAGGTACTTCTTTGGAAACTTTAACAAGGCTTAAAATTAAGAATACCTTTATATACTTATTCATAACTGCTGGGAGCCAGCGTGAGGAATCCCACCCGTGACAAGGTCATGCGGCATAGATCTGATGTGCAAGGTCGAGTCAGATCTCAGGTTTACCCCCTGGTATTTCCTGAGCATGTACCCCCCAAAATAAGAATATGCCTGCCTTAATGTATTGTACCTTTCCACTCTCCTGACACACTCTGGAAAAAGTCATCTCAAGGCTTTAGTCTTCTGCAATTGAAGGGGTGTTTCAATCCAAAAACCCCTCTGATGGCTTTCTAGCCTGCCTGCAGGACTCACACAGCTGCGCATGTGATTGTTTGAGGCCTCCCAACCTCGGGAGGCACAGGAAGCTTAAAACATCCTAGGAGTGTAGGGGCTTCCAAGGAGTCAAAATCCAAGGACTTCCAAGGACTGATTAAAGGTTTCATTTGTTGAGCCAATACTTGCTGCCAAATTTTCATATCCTTTATTTTTAGATATAGTTGGTATATAGAAAAACAATTAGTGGACCTAGTATTAGCAACATTAGATCTTTGAGTTGAGCACTTTCTTTGTTATAACCCACCACACCTTTGTTCTACAGAAATGTACCTTTATTTAGTACTTTGAGGGTGATGCAGAGTAAAGAAAAAAACACTTCTAGGGATAAGGAGTTTTCTGGTTTACCCCATGGCCTATACAGTCCATGGAATTCTCCAGGCCAGAATACTGGAGTGGGTTGCCTGTCCCTTCTCCAGCGGATTTTCCCAACCCAGGGATCGAACCCAGGTCTCCTGCATTGCAGGTGGATTCTTTACCAGCTGAGCCACAAGGGAAGCCCAAGAATACTGGAGTGGGTAGCCTATCCCTTCTCCAGTGTATCGTCCTGACCCAGGAATTGAACCGGGGTCTCCTGCATTGCAGGTGGATTCTTTACCAACTGAGCTATCAGGGAAGCGACTGGTGTGTAGTAGATGCTAAAACATAAACATAATGTATTCATATATTCTCATGACTTGACATACAGATGTATTTCTATAGAAATAGAATGTTGATAGCAGTATTAAAGCTTCAAATAAGCATAGTTAGGGAATAAGGAATAATTTCTATTCAGTGTTGTGAAAATCATTCGGAGTGGAGAACTGAGGAGTAAAACAAAGTAAGCATCAGACTAGTGTGCTAGAAAGTCTTTTTTATATAAATGTACATGTCTAGTTTGTGCTTCCCTGGTGGCTCAGTGGTAAAGAATCCGGCTGCAATGCAGGAGCTACAGGTTCGATCCAGGGCACAGACACTCCACTCCAGTATTCTTGCCTGGAGAATCCATGGACAGGGGAGCCTGGCAGGCTACAGTCCATAGAGTCACAGAGTCGGGCATGACTGACGTGACTTTTGTGAAAATCATTCGGAGTGGAGAACTGAGGAGTAAAACAAAGTAAGCATCAGACTAGTGTGCTAGAAAATCTTTTTTATATAAATGTACATGTCTAGTTTGCGCTTCCCTGGTGGCTCAGTGGTAAAGAATCCGGCTGCAATGCAGGAGCTACAGGTTTGATCCAGGGCACAGGCACTCCACTCCAGTATTCTTGCCTGGAGACTCCCATGGACAGGGGAGCCTGGCAGGCTACAGTCCATAGAGTCACAGAGTCGGGCATGACTGACGTGACTTAGCACGCACGCGTGCATGATCACTAAGAGAACTTCCACCTACAGGTTTCTGTTTCCCTGGCTTCTCAGCTTCTCTTTCATCGTTAGGAATTTTCCAATCATTGTTTGAAATTTCCTACAAGAATATCAGAGTCCTATGACTCGTCTTTTGCTTATTCATGCTAACTTGCCATCCTGACATATTTTTAAATGTTTGTTTTCTTTAATTCCTACCAAATTTTATATCGTGTGTCTCTGGTACTAATAGAGAATTCCTTGAGCAATTGCAATTCCTTTCTTTTCCGAGGCTGCAAAGACCAGCTGCTGCTGCTGCTGCTGCTGCTGCTAAGTCACTTCAGTTGTGTCCGACTCTGTGTGACCCCATAGACGGCAGCCCACCAGGCTCCCCCATCCCTGGGATTCTCCAGGCAAGAACACTGGAGTGGGTTGCCATTTCCTTCTCCAATGCGTGAAAGAGAAAAGTGAAAGTGAAGTCGCTCAGTCTGTCCGACTGTTAGCGACCCCATGGACTGCAGCCCACCAGGCTCCTCCGTCCATTGGATTTTCCAGGCAAGAGTACTGGGGTGGGGTGCCGTTGCCTTCCCCGGCAAAGACCAGCTACCTATACAAAAAGCATCGCTTTACAACTGAAATTAATGTAATCAAAGAGTAATGCAGAACAGCCTTCTAAATGAAACAAGAAAGCGCCGAGGGATTCCCTGTGATCTGTCCTCATTTCATTTAAAATATGCTGTCTTACATTTATAAAGATGTGTTTATAGATAAAAGAGATAATTTACTGTTAAATTAACTCAACAAGGTTAAGAACAAAACTGTTGGAACTATTTTTTTTCCCCTTAAATAATAAGTCAAAATAAACTAGCTAAAAACATGCATGCTTTTATTTGCATGAATACCAAGTGGCTTCAGCTGTGTCCAGATCTTTGCAACCTGATGGACTGTAGCCTGCCAGGCTTCTCTGTCCAGCGGATTTTTTTTTAGGCAAGATACTGAAGTGGGTTGCCATGGGCTACTCCAGGGGATCCTCCTGTCCCAGGGATTGAACCCATATCTCTTATGTCTCCTGCACTGGCAGGCAGGTTCTTCACCACTAGCGTCACCTGGGAAGCCCCTCCCAGGGATGGCACCCTAGTCTCCGGCATTGCAGGCAAATTCTTAACCATCTGATGAGCCCCAGGGAAGCCCATGCTTTTGTTTATTCACTTTCAGAGCCACTGGCACGTTTCTGAACTGTAGTTAACAGGCTCTTTTTTTTTTTTTTTTGGTAGATGTATGTTAACTAACCTTTCTTTCTTTTTTAAATTTTGATGTGGATCTCTTTTTTTAAACAACTTTTTCTCTAGGAACTTTGTTCTTCTCTTTTATTTATTTATTTTTGGTTGCAATGGGGCTTCGTCGGTGCGCAGGCGTTCCCCTAGGTGTCGAGTGTGGGCCACTCTCTAGCTGTCGCGTGCCGCCTTCTCCCTGGGGCGACTTCCCTTGTTGCGGGGCTTGGGCTCTAGGGCATGCGGGCTTCAGTAGTTATAGCACGTGAGCTCAGTAGCTGAAGCTCTCAGGCTCTAGGTCACAGTCTCAACAGTTGTGATGCCCAAGCTTAGTTGCTCTGCAGCATGTGGGTTCTTCCTGGATCAGGGATCAAACCTGTGCCTCCTGCACTGTCAGGCGGATTCTTTACCACTGAGCCGCCAGGGAAGCCCAGTTTGGTTATCCATCAGTATCTAATGAGCAAATATTGGATGTATGGAATTTGAAAGTGATTCTAAGGAGACTTTTTCTTTTTAATACTTAGATTACTCAAGTATCAAAGTATTAATAAGAGGATTTTAAAGTTAAACAGGAATTTTAAAAGCTGTCCATAGGAGTTACTCCATATTGTTTTTGATAAAAATGAAAAAAATTATAGTTGAACAAATTTGATAATCTTTCTAAAGTGAGCAGAGTTCTGCTGTTTTGGATTTCTAAAATTCAGTTACCATACCAAATGATTTCAAGAGGATTTTCTTAGATACGTGCTGCAAAAGAACATCTGAAATACAGCTATTTGCAGATAATGTTACAACCCCAAGAAGTTCTTTAGGAGTGAAGTAGATATGACAGGTAAGAGATGGTGGGTGATGGGAGTGATGGGTTTGTAGCGGGTACAAACAACACTCTTTCTCCTGTAGCATATTTGTTCTTTGTGCCAGTGTTGTGATTGCATAAGAATTAAGGTGCAACCATTATTGTGACCTTAAAATGCAGATTTGAACAAGATTTCTTCTCAGGATCTGCTTGTGTCTTGGAGAGAGAAATGGGAAGGGAAGATCCATTGCAGTAAGTCACCATGGATCATTTCATAGTGATTTAAGCTAATTATTCAGTGACTCCCAAGCCCGGCTTCAAAGCTGGATGACTTGAAAAGCTTTTTAAATGTAGATTCCTTGGCCTCGCTGCAGACTCTCTGGACCTTGCAAGATAGGATCACATTCAGAGGAAGTTGGAAATGGGGACACTCACTTCTCCTCACACTCAATCTGGAGGTTGGAAAAATGGGGACTATAGGCTTTATTAAAATATATTTCTGCTTTTATTGGGATTCAGAAGGTTAAAAGACAAATCTTTGAATAAGATATTTTATATTTGGCTGTACTTTTAGTAATTATTTCCTTTTTGGTTCTACTAAGTTTTGAGCAAATTTTGTTTTGTTTTCAGTTTATTTTTATAGTGACAACCTCTCAGCTTTGCTGAGGGGAACAGGGAAAAGGATTTTGGCTCATGATTTTAAATATCAATCATATTCCTAGAGGACTAAGCTTTGACGTATCAGGTGATGTTTACTATTTTTTAGGATGAAAGTAAGATGATTTCATATGCATGTTAATTTCCAGGTAATGTGCTAAGCGTTTTGTAAATGTAAGTCAACATAAGCATCTTGTAGCCTTTTACAGATGAGAAAGCTGAGAATCAGCAAGGCTAACTAATTTACGAAAGACCATACAACATCCAAGGATGAATCTAAATTTAGGTTGGCTTTATAGCTCACAGACGCTCTTAATAACAGGTTGTATTACTTCAAAATGAAAAGCACTCCATAGAGACCTGACAAAACAAAAATATTGGGGATTCTTTCCAGATTTCATATGTGGTCAAATTATAACAGGATTTTTCATCTTACAAAGAGAAAGATCAGTATATGCTTTCTCTGATTGTAAACCTGCAGAACTGATTCCTATAACTTTATCATTTTAAAAATAATATATGTTTACATAATACAAAAACAGTATTTTAAATTGATTGAAATATATCATGTTTATGCACACAATCAAAAAACCCTTATGTTTTACTTATAAAATAGTGCTGTTTAGAATTGTATTGCCATAATTCATTTTATTCTTGGAGGGATATGCCTTTCTAAATCTTTCATTAGAATATTTACCATCCTCTATCACAGATTATTTGGTGCATGCTGCATGTGGTATTCTGTTTCACAGTGATTGTTTTGGGTGAATATCTAAGCTATTTGTTAATTTTATATTACTCTTGAGGAAATAAATGAAAAGCTTACTCCCTTACACATCTGGTGCCATTTCAGAATTAGATGATAAATGAATATATTAAAACATTCAAATTCATTCTCTGCCATAACAGATTGCATTTGAAAGACATTTTGAAATATTGGAGAGAATATTTCCATAAAATGTCAGCAAAAAGAAGAATTATCTACATTTTGCATCAAATTTAGGGAATATTCTAAGGAAGTCAAGAAAATTTCCAAATCAGACACTAATATCCCTGTCAAGTTTCCTACATAGTAAAGATTTTTTAAAAGCTTAACTTGAAATGACGCTTTCATTTCAGTGACTTTATTTAGGAAATTTCCGGTTACTGTTTTGAAGTGACATTGATTTCCCAGTAATGCACATATGATTATAATTTTATGAGATATGCCTTGCCATATGGTCTACATTTCTGAAGCAGTTTTATCAGTTTCACTACTATAAGCAAACTATGAGAGTTTCAACTCTTTCTCATCCTGTCTGTATAACCATGACACTTTGAATTTATCTCACTTTACCTACTTATTGCAGGAGGATCATTAGCCTGCTGTAACCTAATTCATCCTGCTCAGAAGTGTTGTATTCTTAATATTTTAATATTTCAAATCTTAGTATTTTAAAGCTTCAGTCATTTCATTTCAGTTTAATTGCTCGGTTATGTACGACTTTTTGTGACCCCATGGACTGCAGCGCGCCAGGCTTCCCTGTCTATCACCAACTCCCAGAGCTTGCTCAAACTCATGTCCATTGAGTCATTGATAGCATCCAACCATTTCATCCTCTCTTATCCCCTTTTCCTCCTGCCTTAAATCACTTCATTTAATCATTATCTATTTTAAGTTCCTTCTGGGTAAAATTTTATTTCTTTACTGTTCAAAGTAGGGTTTGCTCTTCTGTTGGGGAATTTTAAGGCAAATACTTTTGTAACACTTTTTGCTTCCTCTTAAAGAATCTTTTATTATGTGATTTTGTGTTTTCTTGTTGAATACCTAGGGTAAATACAGAATACTAGGTTTCAATCTTTTTCTTCTGCTTTTACATACATGATGGATGGCATTCATTTGTATATTACATTCAATCAGCATACCTATAATATAATATAATTATCATGCCAGAAGTATTAGTCTGGTTCTGTGCTTTAATTTTACATTTCTTATTTCTCTCACATTGACATTTCAGTTAGTTGAAAGAATCTGCGTATGGTGAACCTGTTATTCTTATTTCTAATATTTCTCTGAATTCTCATTTTTGTCAGTAAAAACTGTATTTTAATAGAAAGATGAGCTTAAGACATATCTGGAGCTCCAAACTCCACTCCAAGCACTTGAGATATCAAATGGGTCTGAATCAAAGTTTTTCTTGGGTGATAGAAATGAAAACTCTGAAATATGTTTATGTCAGATGGCGTGTCATTATACTCCCAGATAGAAATGGCTTATAGGATCGTCTGCTGCAGATACCTTCTTACTTAATAGAATCAAGGTGAACAAACTGGAAAGAATGATTTGTCCATCAAATATACTTATGATAAAATAAATAAAAACTTTATGCTAAATAAGTGCTGCTGCTGCTGCTAAGTTGCTTCAGTCATGTCCGACGCTTGTGTGACCCCTAGACGGCAGCCCACCAGGCACCCCTGACCCTGGGATTCTCCAGGCAAGATCACTGGAGTGGGTTGCCATTTCCTTCTCCAATGCATGAAAGTGAAANTAAGTTGCTTCAGTCATGTCCGACGCTTGTGTGACCCCTAGACGGCAGCCCACCAGGCACCCCTGACCCTGGGATTCTCCAGGCAAGATCACTGGAGTGGGTTGCCATTTCCTTCTCCAATGCATGAAAGTGAAAAGTTCAAGTGAAGTCGCTCACTCGTGTCCAACTCTTAGCAACCCCATGGACCACAGCCTACCAGGCTCCTCCGTCCATGGGATTGTCCAGGCAAGAGTACTGGACTGGATTGCCATTGTCTTCTCTGTAAATAAGTGCATGCTGTGTTAAAATGATCTTCAGTTCAGTTCAGTCGCTCAGTCGTGTCCCATTCTGCAACCCCATGAACTTCAGCACGCTATGCCTCCCTGTCCATCACCAACTCCCGGAGTTCACTTAAACTCATGTCCATCCAGTTGGTGATGCCATCCAGCCATCTCATCCTTTTTTCTCCACTTCTCCTCCTGCCCCCAGTCCCTCCCAGCATCAGAGTCTTTTCCAATGAGTCAACTCTTCGCATGAGATGGCCAAAATACTGGACTTTCAGCTTTAGCATTATTACTTCCAAAGGACACCTAGGACTGATCTCCTTTAGAATGGACTGGTTGGATCTCCTTGCAGTCCAAGGACTCTCAAGTGTCTTCTCCAGCACCACAGTTCAAAAGCATCAATTCTTCAGTGCTCAGCTTTCTTCACAGTCCAACTTTCACATCCATACATGACCACAGGAAAAACCATAGCCTTGACTAGATGGACCTTAGTCGGCAAAGTAATGTCTTTGCTTTTGAATATACTGTCTAGGTTGGTCATAACTTTCCTTCCAAGGAGTAAGCGTCTTTTAATTTCATAGCTGCAGTCACCATCTGCAGTGATTTTGGAGCCCCCCCCCAAAATAAAGTCTGACACGGTTTCCACTGTTTCCCCATCTATTTCCCATGAAGTGATGGGACCAGATGCTATGATCTTTGTTTTCTGAATGTTGAGCTTTAAGCCAACTTTTTCATTCTCCTCTTTCACTTTCATCAAGAGGCTTTTTAATTCCTCTTCACTTTCTGCCATAAGGGTGGTGTCATCTGCATATCTGAGGTTATTGATATTTCTCCCAGCAATCTTGATTCCAGCTTGTGTTTCTTCCAGTCCAGCATTTCTCATGATGTACTCTGCATATAAGTTAAATAAGCAGGGTGACAATATACAGCCTTGACGTACTACTGATGTCTAAAACTCTAGAATATTCCTTAGGGTTTAGACTATTTCTGTAAAAGTTACTGAAAATGTTAAATGTCAGAACTCAATTTTTCCATAAGAGTGTTTGTCCATAAGATTATTTAAAAACAAGAGTATGCTTGATAAAATGAAACTGATTTGACAAAATTAGGCACGTCTGAACATGATATTTTCTTGATTAGTTTTTATTTTTTTACTGAAGTATAGTTGATTTACACTGTTGTGCCAATCTCTGCTGCACAACAAAGTGACTAAATTATAAAAATATAGACATTCTTTTTTATTAATTTTTTAAACAATAATATCTCCTATATATCTAGCAGGATAATGTCAGTTTCCTTTAAAACTATATTCTCATCTGTACCAGTGCAGATTTCCTGCACTTTGACAATGAAGTTTTTCTTGTTTATTTTTCTCTTTTTCTTGTTAGACCATAATAATATCAGATCATATACACCATTCTTCTTCTAGAATATTTATAAAATATTTATTGAAGCCCTCCTGTGTGCTGTGTTACATCCTATGAAAATCATATTCCAAGTGTAATGGTTGACCTCTGAATTCAAGTAAGTTACAATTTATTTATTTTTTATTTATTTTATTTATTATTATTTTTTTTTTACTTTACAATATTGTATTGGTTTTGCCACACATCAACATGAATCCACCACAAGTGTACATGTGTTCCCAATCCCGAACCCCCCTCCCACCTCTCTCTCCCACACCATCCCTCTGGGTCATCCCAGTACACCAGCCCCAAGCATCCTGTATCCTGCATCAAACCTAGACTGGCGATTCGTTTCTTATATGATGTTATACATGTTTCAATGCCATTCTTCCAAATCATCCCACCCTCTCCCTCTCCCACAGAGTCCAAAGGACTGTTCTATACATCTGTGTCTCTTTTGCTGTCTCGCATACAGGGTTATCGTTTCCATCTTTCTAAATTCCATATATATGCATTAGTATACTGTATTGGTGTTTTTCTTTCTGGCTTGCTTCGCTCTGTATAATAGGCTCCAGTTTCATCCACCTCATTATAACTGATTCAAATGTATTCTTTTTAATGGCTGAGTAATACTCCATTGTGTATATGTACCACAGCTTTCTTATCCATTCGTCTGCTGACGGACATCTAGGTTGCTTCCATGTCCTGGCTATTATAAACAGTGCTGCAATGAACATTGGGATACACGTGTCTCTTTCAATTCTGGTTTCCTCGGTGTGTATGCCCAGCAGTGGGATTGCTGAGTCATAAAGCAGTTTTCTTTCCAGTTTTTTAGGGAATCTCCACACTGTTCTCCATAGTGGCTGTACTAGTTTGCATTCCCACCAACAGGGTAAGAGGGTTCCCTTTTCTCCACACCCTCTCCAGCATTTATTGTTTGTAGACTTTTGGATCACAGCCATTCTGACTGGCGTGAAATGTACTTCATTGTGTTTTTGATTTGCATTTCTCTGATAATGAGTGATGTTGAGCATCTTTTCATGTGTTTGTTAGCCATCTGTATGTCTTCTTTGGAGAAATGTCTATTTAGTTCTTTGGCCCATTTTATGATTGGGTTGTTTATTTTTCTGGAATTGAGCTGCAGGAGTTGCTTGTATATTTTTGAGATTAGTTGTCAGTTGCTTCATTTGCTGTTATTTTTTCCCATTCTGAAGGCTATCTTTTCACCTCGTTTATAGTTTCCTTTGTTGTGCAGAAGCTTTTAAGTTTAATTAGGTCCCATTTAAACCTTGTGTACTTACATAAGGTGAAAAATAGATAGGCAATCTGATATAGGGCATTATTTCTCAAGATATTGTCTTGGAATATATACATCAGGCTATTGGGATTGCTTGCCAAAGTTGTTGATTCTGAAGCCCTTTACAGACAAAATTAATCAGAATATTTGTGAGTAAGGATGGGGCATGTGTTCTTTATATAATTTTCCATTTATTTTGCTGTACATATAAAACTTAAGGATCAGTGGTAAGGCAGTAAATCTTGGAAGCAAATTACCATTAAATTAAATAATACCATTATTAATTAAATGTATGATCTTCAGAAAAATTTTTTAGCCTCTCTTTAGCTCATTTTCTTATATTTAAATAGGGATAATATTTGTAGGTGGGAAAATCTGACATAATATATACATGCTGACCAGTATCGAGCATGTCAAATCATGATTGCTCAGTAATGCTTTTGTTAACATGCTTTAAAAAATGGCCAGAAAGTATGTTAGAAAGTAAAAAGTGGCTCACAAAAGATTTCCACTGACATTTAGAATAAGTTATTTTGGAGGAAACGTGTTCCCACAAAACACCTTACAAAACTGTTAAATGTTTTTAAAAAACAGCAAAGGCGTTATAAATCGACCAAAACCGTTCAGACTTGAGGGAGGGAGGTTTTGGAAATAAGGGAACAGAGATGAGATGATTGTTACAAGTAGAATTTCCAAAGGGATATTTACCAGTTCTGAATGAGGGAACTGGGATATTCATCCCCCAACTTTTGTTTGTTGGGGTTTGGGAGGTAGGGGAGTTAACTCCAGACTACCATACGCACAGGCAAGAGTGGCTTTGGAAAAAGCCCAGTCTTCCCAGGTGGCACAGTGGTAAAGAATCCACCTGTCAGTGCAGGAGGAGCAAGAGATGCAGGTTCAATCTCTGGGTTGGGAAGATCCCCTGGAGTAGGAAATGATAACCCACTTCACTATTCTTGCCTGGAAAATTCTATGGACAAGAGGAGCCCAGTGGACTATGGTCCATAAAGTGGCAAAGAGTCAACATGACTGAGCACGCATATCGCCATCATCTGGGACAAAGAGATGCAGATACCAGTTACTGAAAGAACTAGAATCTGCTGAAGTGGTAAAGCTGGAGTGAGATGAAAAATACTCTTGAAGGTCCACACTTTAATATTATGTGGTATTCATGTCCTATATTAAAATGATTCTGTCCTTTCATAATTTCTCTAAAGCAGTAGTTATTGACACTTTATAAAACAGGGAAGCTAGTGAAATTAGCTGTTTTTGAACTCACAGCTGATATTCATCACCTCCCTCCTCAATTATTCTTGGATTCCCCTCAACCTCAGCAAGTTCCCTAGCCTGGTGGAGACCCAGACCTTCATCACTTTTTTTTTAATGCCCTTTTTTTATTATCCCCTTTTCAAGCTATGTTTGCCATAAATGCCCATTTCTGGCAGTTACTGAACATGGAAGCAAAACAGGCACCCCAGTGAATTCCTCAGGTTTCACACATCTGCCTCCATTCAGACATATCTGTAGCATTTCTATTTCCTCGTGATAATCAGAGTCAGTCAGAGTGGATGGTATAGAAACTCCTGTGTTTGAGGCTTTGAAGGGCGTTGTGTGGCCAAGTCACAATTCACAGGCTATTGGATTCTCTGGTCAAAGAATCTTTCCTCACCTCAGCCTGCACTCCCATCAAAGGAAAGGACCTCAGGTTAAACAGAGCCTCAGCTTAAATGTTGTTGTTGTTTAGTTGCTAAGTCATGTCCGACTCTTTGCGACCCCATGGACTGTAACCTGCAAGACTCCTCCATCCATGGGATTTTCCAGGCAAGAATACTGGAGTGGGTTGCCATTTCCTTCTCCAGGGAATCNCTCAGCCTGCACTCCCATCAAAGGAAAGGACCTCAGGTTAAACAGAGCCTCAGCTTAAATGTTGTTGTTGTTTAGTTGCTAAGTCATGTCCGACTCTTTGCGACCCCATGGACTGTAACCTGCAAGACTCCTCCATCCATGGGATTTTCCAGGCAAGAATACTGGAGTGGGTTGCCATTTCCTTCTCCAGGGAATCTTCCCAACCCAGGGATCGAACCCACATCTCCTGCTTGGAAGGCAGATTTTTTTTACCACTGAGCCAACTGGGAATGTATGGAAAACAAGAACTTCTGAAGTTGATCACTTGGAACGATGGTGAGAGCAGTCTCTTGTGCATACATCCTTTGGGTTCCAGGACTCAGTTTTCTGCCTCCATTAGCACTGTAAACGTGCCCTGATCCTGCATGTTATGCCCACGCTAGCGATTTAGCTGCCCCTGTAAGAGTCCATGCCAAGAGTCCATCAGTCCAGCAGCTGACAGGTGATGCAGGGTATGAAAGATCTACTGATCTGATATGAAGCAATTTTATGCAGTATCATGCTATACCTAATCATACATCCTGTGAGTCTTTGGACTTTGCTAGCTAAGGCTCTGTGGGTAGAAAAAGTAAACCCATAATTGAAATATGTACCAGTCCCAAAAAGGACATGTTTTTGTATCCTCTGGGGGAAGAAGAAATCAGATTATTCAACTTGCTATCAAGGAGATGGGTGGATTCATCAAGGGATGGTACCATACAGAGTCAAGTTTTTGCTGCCATTGAACATTCAGGAGCAAGAATGGATAACCAGGCTTAGTGAGATAGAATACGTACCATTAGGTGTATGCATTGCCTCCATCCTGCCACTATGGTTACTACTTTCATTTGCTTTTTGTCAAAGTACTGGGATGACTGAGTAGGGAGGCTGGCTAATCTCCACCAAATGTCAAATTAGCCATTTGAGTCCTCTTGTGCAGTGGGTGGGCATTGATACGAAATCAAAGAAGCACACACTATTCTTCTAGTTCCTGCTAGCTATTATTTGAGAGAAGAATTCTCTATAGAAAGTGGCAGTGCTTGAGAACTTGAGAAATGAAGTGATGTATAACTTTGAGAGTGCAGGACATTGTCAAAGGAAGACAGCGGTAGGGAGACCCAAGAAATGTAATAAAGCCTGGAAAAAGCCCTGAAGAGATTTCATAAACAACTGGGCTCTCATCCCAGTACTTTCACAGTGAGCACACGAATGGACTAACCATAATGCCAAGAGTGGGGGCAACGGTAAGTATTCTATCTCACTGATCAACCAGAGGAGGAGAGAAGACCTCAAGTTAGAGGGCTTTTGTGCCAAGGGGTGGCAAAAAATTGCACACACACAAAAAAGATATAACACCGTCAACTCTCTGACAACTTAGTCTGAAGCTGGGCATAAATATGAGAAAACTACAGTGTTCTTATTTCATACTCATCATCCTAACATCATGAAACCATTTAAGTAACATGAAGGGGACTGCGCTTTCTTGCATTAAATCAACACCTAAATCACTTGGTCCTTTGTTGTGAAACATTCTTGCAAATGTATTTCCACCTGTATTTATTTCAGTGGCACCAAGGAAAATTGCAAGTTTTGGAGCCAGACAAGCCAGGTTTAGACTGTATCTCTTAATTTGATAAGGTTATTTAAATTATCCGAGCTACTTAATTCAGAGTCAGTCACATAACAGGAACTTATTCAACACCTAAATCACTTGGTCCTTTGTTGTGAAACATTCTTGCAAATGTATTTCCACCTGTATTTATTTCAGTGGCACCAAGGAAAATTGCAAGTTTTGGAGCCAGACAAGCCAGGTTTAGACTGTATCTCTTAATTTGATAAGGTTATTTAAATTATCCGAGCTACTTAATTCAGAGTCAGTCACATAACAGGAACTTATTATGCACTAATGGATATTATCATCAGTATTATTTATTATAGCCCTAAAGAAATTTAATAAGCAATTTAATGGCAGTTCCAGAATTGCCACCATATCCATATTTTCTAGGGAAAATCCTTCAATCTTTGTAAGATAAATTTTATGATTTTTTTTTTGTAAAGAAATAGATTAAACGTCACTATTTACATGTTTTGTATTGACATTTCCAAAGGAAGCAAATTTGGCCTAAAGCTTCCAAGAAAACAAGACCTTTACATGATTTATTTTGTAGTTTTCACTTCTTTGGTCAAATCAGGTGTATATCAGTTGCTACTTCCTCAAGGATGGTTTATTTATCAGACCAACTAGATAGAGCTCAAGATGACTTTTCAAATTAAGAAGTAAAGTGAATGTTCTTTCCAGGGAAATATCTACATCAGTATTTCAGTCATTCACCCAGGTCATGTAAAGTTGCAGTTTAAATTCCCAACACACTATGGCTTAGACATTTTATGGCACCAGGCATTTAGGAGAGCTGACTTATTAACCGAAAGATGGTATTGAACCTCTCATTGTTCTCACCAGGTGAATGTATTTTGACTTGTCAAATTCACCTCCCTATACATTTTTAGGGTATGAGAAATTATTACTTTAAAAAACAAAAGTTTCCTAAGCTATATTAGAATAGCTCCACCACTCTGTCAAGAAGAAAAATTGCTTTAGCTTGACCATATTTATATGAACAGTTTCTGCTAAATGCAAATAAAAGCAACAGTTGTACTTTATATGTGTCATTGTACTATAATGCTTTTAAGATCATAAAACATGATATATACTCGTCATAAAATATTAGTTAAATGTCTTTGGCTGGGGTTCACTTGCCGAGACTACAGTGCTCTTGAGCAGGTTGGAACAGAGATACATTTATTACTGGATATTGAAAGGCTTACAGAAATCTTTAGAATTGCTGAAAACTATGATGAATCAATACTTCGGGTCGACTCTCCCACCGTGGACAATAGATAAGAAGACCAGCTGGAAAGATTCTCCCATTGCTGCCATTCAGGGTCAGCCTTGAGGAGCTCTGTAATGTAGTGGCTATCAACCTTTTGCTGGGGCCAGAATGTCATGAAGGAAGAACTCTTTCCTCTACTAACTATAAAACAGTCAACAACTTTTATTTCCCCTCCATAGGTATCGGGCCAAAGGGAGCTTCTTTAAGACCATAGGTATAGTTAAAGCTAAGGCAACAAAGCAGTGGGAACAGGGACCTTGAGGGCCCTGTTCAGGCAAGTTATTCATTCTTTCTGATGTGCTAGGGCCCATCCCATATTGACCATCTGTTGAACAATGTCATGCTCCATGCACACAGTTCAACAAATCAAATGATACTGCACTCATGATGGACAGTTTGAGGGTCATATTGCCTTTGTATTCTTGGGTTCAATGTTCAGTCTAAGCTAGTGTACTGTTAGACCACTCTGTGATTTTCAAGGCAGTATATTCAATCTAAGGTGGAAGTTCTCATGTCAACAAATTTGGTCTAGTCATTATAATCTGGTTTAACAGTCCAAGAATCTACTCTCAGACGTTTCCCCACATATTTACATATATTAAATTGAGAAAAACACGACTTTCTCTGTGTAAGCTATTACCAGATTAAACATTCCTTGTACTCTTTCGTCTGGGCTCTAATGAGAACCTGATTTTATTATGGGCCAAAAGACAATAAAAATATTTAGGGTGAGTCCTGTAGAAATTTAGCATTCCTTTATGAGACAGCTTTCCTAGCTCAAGTCACTGAATGTTATTTATGCAATTTGAATCATCCTTTAGTTGGGGTGGTGAGGAGGCTGCTTCCTTTCCCAAAGTTCAGGGGGACTTAAAAGTCTGAAATTGTCAGCCTCATCTGTTCACGCCAACTTTTCCCAGTCCATGTCTTAGGGTTCCGATCTATTGTAGCCAATGCTTTACCTTAGTATAAGAACTTAGAAGTGTTTAACATTAATTCTTGAATCACCATTGGCTTAGATGGTAAATAATCTGCCTGCAATTCAGGGGACTGGGTTCAATTCCTGGGTCAAGAAGATTCCCCTGGAGAAGGGAATGGCAACCCATTCCAGTATTCTTGCCTGGAGAATTTCATGAACAGAGGAGCCTGGCAGGCTACAGTCCATGGTGTTGCAAAGAGTCAACAACTTTTACAATAAATTCCTGTGCTTAATCCTCAGCCATAAATTCCCTGGATTCAGGAAAGTTTAACTGAAATAATATTTCAGTAAAACTCCCTTAGAGTTTCTCTATACACACTTCCCCACCCCCTGTTAAGCCTTGAGTTGAGGGTTTAGTTTAGGCTTTCCATTTTTTTTCCTTTTCTTTTTGAATTATCTCCAGACTAGGAGGAAGTAGCCAATATCATCCTTCAGTCTTTTTAAACATTATTGTCAAAATCATCCTTCGTTCCAAAGCTAATTGATTTTCCAATAACTTGTTCTTTACTTTACTCCATCAGTGGTGATGATATGATTGGTCAATATGTTTTTATAGTACATATTGCCAGTGTCCCATGTCTCCTTGATGACATTATGACATATTTGCTCACCTAATATACAAGCAACTCCATCCCTACACTATAGTTGACGTTTGTTTCCTGAGAATACTCCTATTACCAAGTATTTATCCATCAAGGCCATAGCAGAAAACAGATGGAACACTGAGAGAAAATTAGAGGAAGGGAATATTTACAATTATGCTGGAAAAATTAAAGAACAAGCAAGGATGGTGAAACAAATAAGATGTGATGAGACAATGTGTAAGAGCTTTCAACAGAGACTAGGGAGACTCTAGTTGTAGAAAGAGGCTGCTTGTTTGTGGCTAGGACCTAAGTTAGAGGTATTTGTATATTACCANGTCTCCCACCGTGGACAATAGATAAGAAGACCAGCTGGAAAGATTCTCCCATTGCTGCCATTCAGGGTCAGCCTTGAGGAGCTCTGTAATGTAGTGGCTATCAACCTTTTGCTGGGGCCAGAATGTCATGAAGGAAGAACTCTTTCCTCTACTAACTATAAAACAGTCAACAACTTTTATTTCCCCTCCATAGGTATCGGGCCAAAGGGAGCTTCTTTAAGACCATAGGTATAGTTAAAGCTAAGGCAACGAAGCAGTGGGAACAGGGACCTTGAGGGCCCTGTTCAGGCAAGTTATTCATTCTTTCTGATGTGCTAGGGCCCATCCCATATTGACCATCTGTTGAACAATGACATGCTCCATGCACACAGTTCAACAAATCAAATGATACTGCACTCATGATGGACAGTTTGAGGGTCATATTGCCTTTGTATTCTTGGGTTCAATGTTCAGTCTAAGATAGTGTACTCTTAGACCACTCTGTGATTTTCAAGGCAGTATATTCAATCTAAGGTGGAGGTTCTCATATCAACAAATTTGGTCTAGTCATTATAATCTGGTTTAACAGTCCAAGAATCTACTCTCAGACGTTTCCCCACATATTTACATATATTAAATTGAGAAAAACACGACTTTCTCTGTGTAAGCTATTACCAGATTAAACATTCCTTGTACTCTTTCGTCTGGGCTCTAATGAGAACCTGATTTTATTATGGGCCAAAAGACAATAAAAATATTTAGGGTGAGTCCTGTAGAAATTTAGCATTCCTTTATGAGACAGCTTTCCTAGCTCAAGTCACTGAATGTTATTTATGCAATTTGAATCATCCTTTAGTTGGGGTGGTGAGGAGGCTGCTTCCTTTCCCAAAGTTCAGGGGGACTTAAAAGTCTGAAATTGTCAGCCTCATCTGTTCACGCCAACTTTTCCCAGTCCATGTCTTAGGGTTCCGATCTATTGTAGCCAATGCTTTACCTTAGTATAAGAACTTAGAAGTGTTTAACATTAATTCTTGAATCACCATTGGCTTAGATGGTAAATAATCTGCCTGCAATTCAGGGGACTGGGTTCAATTCCTGGGTCAAGAAGATTCCCCTGGAGAAGGGAATGACAACCCATTCCAGTATTCTTGCCTGGAGAATTTCATGAACAGAGGAGCCTGGCAGGCTACAGTCCATGGTGTTGCAAAGAGTCAACAGCTTTTACAATAAATTCCTGTGCTTAATCCTCAGCCATAAATTCCCTGGATTCAGGAAAGTTTAACTGAAATAATATTTCAGTAAAACTCCCTTAGAGTTTCTCTATACACACTTCCCCACCCCCTGTTAAGCCTTGAGTTGAGGGTTTAGTTTAGGCTTTCCATTTTTTTTCCTTTTCTTTTTGAATTATCTCCAGACTAGGAGGAAGTAGCCAATATCATCCTTCAGTCTTTTTAAACATTATTGTCAAAATCATCCTTCGTTCCAAAGCTAATTGATTTTCCAATAACTTGTTCTTTACTTTACTCCATCAGTGGTGATGATATGATTGGTCAATATGTTTTTATAGTACATATTGCCAGTGTCCCATGTCTCCTTGATGACATTATGACATATTTGCTCACCTAATATACAAGCAACTCCATCCCTACACTATAGTTGACGTTTGTTTCCTGAGAATACTCCTATTACCAAGTATTTATCCATCAAGGCCATAGCAGAAAACAGATGGAACACTGAGAGAAAATTAGAGGAAGGGAATATTTACAATTATGCTGGAAAAATTAAAGAACAAGCAAGGATGGTGAAACAAATAAGATGTGATGAGACAATGTGTAAGAGCTTTCAACAGAGACTAGGGAGACTCTAGTTGTAGAAAGAGGCTGCTTGTTTGTGGCTAGGACCTAAATTAGAGGTATTTGTATATTACCAGTTCCAGGGTAAGTAGGGAAGGAGCTAGGAGAAACAAACACCTCAATCTCTCTTCCTTTCCTCCCTCCAATATCCTTCTGGTAAGATCATTTGGAAGCCAGTTGCATGGTGATGGCTTTCATAAAAGACAGCATCTCAGAACATAGAGCTGAGTATGGATGTATAAACAGTAGAGCAGATAAGACAAACTAAGATGTTTAAGACAGATTTTTGTTGGTCGGCCACTGCCAATGATCTTTTAGGGTCAAATCAGTCTGATTATTGCTCAAGCTCTGTGCCTTTGCTGTAACTGTGCCACTATATTCCTGATGTTTAATGATTGCTCAGTCTCAGTTAATTCAGAATCTCATCATTCCCATTTATATCATAATTTATTTAATGGCAACCTTCCCAACTTTTTTTCTGTGTGTGCAGTCAATGTTCACTTACTGATTTTTTTTTAAATCAGCAAAGATTTCTTATACACACTACCAGTCTTTAGAATTCCAAAAGAAATTGCCCATTTTGCAATAACTTGTTATATCATAATTCAAGAGACAACAAAAATAAAATTTCCCACCTTTATGAACTCTTCGGAGAATAATCTCTCCAGAACTTTCCAAACATTTATTTCTCAACATATTAATTAAGGAAATTTTTCTTGGGCTCCCAGGGTGCAGAGTTAAGAAAGAGTAAGTAAGCAATCCATTCCATTCCCAAATTTCTGTCTTCCTAAGTTTTTCCATTTTAATCTTCTGTATTTAGAAAGAATTTCTGTCATATGAACTTTATTTAGTATACACAGTCACTGAAGTATTAGGTGATCAACTGAGCAAATCATCTATNTGTCTGGGCTCTAATGAGAACCTGATTTTATTATGGGCCAAAAGACAATAAAAATATTTAGGGTGAGTCCTGTAGAAATTTAGCATTCCTTTATGAGACAGCTTTCCTAGCTCAAGTCACTGAATGTTATTTATGCAATTTGAATCATCCTTTAGTTGGGGTGGTGAGGAGGCTGCTTCCTTTCTCAAAGTTCAGGGGGACTTAAAAGTCTGAAATTGTCAGCCTCATCTGTTCACGCCAACTTTTCCCAGTCCATGTCTTAGGGTTCCGATCTATTGTAGCCAATGCTTTACCTTAGTATAAGAACTTAGAAGTGTTTAACATTAATTCTTGAATCACCATTGGCTCAGATGGTAAATAATCTGCCTGCAATTCAGGGGACTGGGTTCAATTCCTGGGTCAAGAAGATTCCCCTGGAGAAGGGAATGACAACCCATTCCAGTATTCTTGCCTGGAGAATTTCATGAACAGAGGAGCCTGGCAGGCTACAGTCCATGGTGTTGCAAAGAGTCAACAGCTTTTACAATAAATTCCTGTGCTTAATCCTCAGCCATAAATTCCCTGGATTCAGGAAAGTTTAACTGAAATAATATTTCAGTAAAACTCCCTTAGAGTTTCTCTATACACACTTCCCCACCCCCTGTTAAGCCTTGAGTTGAGGGTTTAGTTTAGGCTTTCCATTTTTTTTCCTTTTCTTTTTGAATTATCTCCAGACTAGGAGGAAGTAGCCAATATCATCCTTCAGTCTTTTTAAACATTATTGTCAAAATCATCCTTCGTTCCAAAGCTAATTGATTTTCCAATAACTTGTTCTTTACTTTACTCCATCAGTGGTGATGATATGATTGGTCAATATGTTTTTATAGTACATATTGCCAGTGTCCCATGTCTCCTTGATGACATTATGACATATTTGCTCACCTAATATACAAGCAACTCCATCCCTACACTATAGTTGACGTTTGTTTCCTGAGAATACTCCTATTACCAAGTATTTATCCATCAAGGCCATAGCAGAAAACAGATGGAACACTGAGAGAAAATTAGAGGAAGGGAATATTTACAATTATGCTGGAAAAATTAAAGAACAAGCAAGGATGGTGAAACAAATAAGATGTGATGAGACAATGTGTAAGAGCTTTCAACAGAGACTAGGGAGACTCTAGTTGTAGAAAGAGGCTGCTTGTTTGTGGCTAGGACCTAAGTTAGAGGTATTTGTATATTACCAGTTCCAGGGTAAGTAGGGAAGGAGCTAGGAGAAACAAACACCTCAATCTCTCTTCCTTTCCTCCCTCCAATATCCTTCTGGTAAGATCATTTGGAAGCCAGTTGCATGGTGATGGCTTTCATAAAAGACAGCATCTCAGAACATAGAGCTGAGTATGGATGTATAAACAGTAGAGCAGATAAGACAAACTAAGATGTTTAAGACAGATTTTTGTTGGTCGGCCACTGCCAATGATCTTTTAGGGTCAAATCAGTCTGATTATTGCTCAAGCTCTGTGCCTTTGCTGTAACTGTGCCACTATATTCCTGATGTTTAATGATTGCTCAGTCTCAGTTAATTCAGAATCTCATCATTCCCATTTATATCATAATTTATTTAATGGCAACCTTCCCAACTTTTTTTCTGTGTGTGCAATCAATGTTCACTTACTGATTTTTTTTAAAATCAGCAAAGATTTCTTATACACACTACCAGTCTTTAGAATTCCAAAAGAAATTGCCCATTTTGCAATAACTTGTTATATCATAATTCAAGAGACAACAAAAATAAAATTTCCCACCTTTATGAACTCTTCGGAGAATAATCTCTCCAGAACTTTCCAAACATTTATTTCTCAACATATTAATTAAGGAAAATTTTCTTGGGCTCCCAGGGTGCAGAGTTAAGAAAGAGTAAGTAAGCAATCCATTCCATTCCCAAATTTCTGTCTTCCTAAGTTTTTCCATTTTAATCTTCTGTATTTAGAAAGAATTTCTGTCATATGAACTTTATTTAGTATACACAGTCACTGAAGTATTAGGTGATCAACTGAGCAAATCATCTATTTGAGAAGATTTGTTGAATCCAAGATCTCAGGTTAATAAATTTGGCTGAAATTAAAAATTATCTTCCTCACTGTCAATGTCAATCATGTTCCCAAGTATGAGTCCACATAATAGAAGAGGACCCTGTAAAGATTTCACCTGACATAGTTATTAAATAGGACTTCCCTAGTGGCTCAGATGGTAAAGAATCCACCTGCAATGCAATAGATCTGGGTTTAATCCCTGAGTTGGGAAGATTCCCTGGAGAGGGGAATGGCTACCCACTCCAGTATTCTTGCCTAGAGAATTCCAAGTGTGCTGCTGCTGCTGCTGCTAAGTTGCTTCAGTCATGTCTGACTAAACTCATCATGACCCATCCATAACCTCATTGCTTACAGATTAAAATTAGAGTCAGGTCTTATTCTGTTACTTAGGACATAAAGTTTGGATGGCTCTTTTCAAAAAAAGAAAAAAAAGCTTTTAAGCACTAGTTGCTAATGCTCAGCTTGTCTCCATAAAATTTTTTTTCCATAAAATTTTAGACTTATGCTTTAAAACCACAAAGGTTATTGGATTCTCTGCAGCATTATTGCACCATCTTTGAAGGAAAACAAAGCACTAGCTGAGTCCTCCACAAGAAGAAAATCAATTAGCAGCAGAAACAACAAACTGCTAATATTTCAAAGAATACTTAGAAAGCAATTGTTTTGCTTATATTGGGGTCCGTTAAAGCTTTTTCTGGGATTTTCTTTCCATTAAGTTAGTTATGAATCTTCCCACTTCTCTTGGAAATCATACAGAACAGTAAAGGGGAAAATGACATATAGCAGACTGACCATGCGTAAATATATGCTCCCTTTCCATTGTTGATAGTTGTTTCTGGCAACCAGCTCCCCATCCTGACAGTCTGCAGAGCCCTCAGCTTGACTTTTAGGTGGAACCCTATGAATAGTTCTCACCTAAAATATGTGAACAGAAGGGAATGTATGTCAGTTCTGGGCCTAGGTGGTTAAGAAGTGAGTGTGTCTCCTTTAATCTTTCCTTACTCTATCTCTCAACTGAAGGTGGAGAACTTTGAGATGGAGCCTAGTGGAAAACAATATAAATGAAGTGTGGATTCCTAAACCACTCAGTAGAGTGGAGAAAAGATGCCAATTCACCAAGCACTCTCCTGGAACTTTTCATTAGCAAGAAACAAGTTTTACTTACCTTAGATCCTTTGTTAGAACAGCTAGGATTGCCATAAATAAGCTAATCAGTTCAGTTCAGTCGCTCACTCATGTCCCACTCTTTGACACCCCATGAACTGCAGCACGCCAGGCACCGTATCCATCAGCAACTGCCGGAGTTCACTCAAACTCACGTCTATCGAGTCGGTGATGCCATCCAGCCAATTCATCCTCTGTCGTCCCCTTATCCTCCTGCCCCTAATCCCTCCCAGCATCAGAGTCTCTTCTAATGAGTCAACTCTTTGCATGAGGTGGCCAAAGTACTGGAGTTTCAGCTTTAGCATCATCCCTTCCAAAGAGCACCTAGGACCGATCTCCTTTAGGATGGACTGATTAGATCTCCTTGCAGTCCAAGGGACTCTCAAGAGTCTTCTCCAACACCACAGTTCAAAAGCATCAATTCTTCGGTGCTCAGCTTTCTTGACAGTCCAACTCTCACATCCATACATGTCCACTGGAAAACCATAGCCTTGACTAGACGGACCTTTGTTGGCAAAGTAATGTCTCTGCTTTTGAATATGCTATCTAGGTTGGTCATAACTTTCCTTCCAAGGAGTAAGCATCTTTTAATTTCATGGCTGCAATCACCATTTGCAGTTATTTTGGAGCCCCCCAAAATAAAGTCTGACACTTTTTCCACTGTTTCCCCATCTATTTGCCATGAAGTGATGGGACCAGATGCGATGTTTTAGATGTTTTTCTAAACATCTAAATACATAAAACATGAAATAGATGTTTTTTTGGAACTCTCTTGCTTTTCCGATGATCCAGCAGATGTTGGCAATTTGATCCCTGGTTCCTCTGCCTTTTCTAAAACCAGCTTGATCTTAGTTTTCTGAATGTTGAGCTTTAAGCCAACTTTTTCACTATCCTCTTTCACTTTCATCAAGAGGCTTTTTAGTTC